>JZKD02S1871350.1:28929-81663 GCA_000966675.3 Picea glauca
AGTTTGAAGAGAAAATTTGTGTGGCATAGCTCAGTTGAATACTGGGTATGTTACTGTATGTTCCGCAGTAAGAGAATGAAAGTGTTCCATAGGGTAGCATGGCCAACCTGTTTAAGGCTAGGGATGTTACCAACTGGTATCATAGCATGAGAGATTGCTCTGGAGTGGCATCCCCTGGCCTATGGGTGCCCGGGGGACGTTACATGTTCAAATGAGTTGCAGTATCTGCAAGTGGTACAAGGATTCTAACATCCCTTGCCAAGTGTCCTGGTTATGTGCAGTTACAACAAATGATCTGACCTCGACCTCGACCCATGCCTCCTGCTCATCCTCTTCCTCTGAATCCACCACAAGGATTGAATTTTCCTCTTCTTGGAGAGTTATACTGCGTAGTATTTCCTTCATATTATACTTCTCCTTGCATCCTATATGTGTCTCTTGATCTTTCATGCAAGAGATCATAAGCCCTACAATATTTCTCATCATGCCCCACAGATTTACAGAATGTGCAGTAAAAATTTGTAGGTGTCTGAACATATTTTTGCATGTAATAGCATTCACCAGGGCGATGTATATTTCTACATAGCTCGCACCAAGGTAGAGTAACCTGCTTCAAAGGGCTCGGAGCTCCAGAAGCCAAGTATTCATGAAATATGGGACAGTTCTCCTTATCATGGCCTTCTGATTTTCATTTGATACACTAGATATATTATCTTTTATCTTTTCCCTTGTCTTTCTTCATATCTTCGACCTGCAGAGATAAGATAGTTAGCTAACTCAAAATTTGACTCATACCTGAGATGGGTTCTCCCATAGGGGATGATTCTAATTTCATGGTGCTCTCCAATGCCTCAGCCCATGAAACGATCTTCTATTGCATCAAAGGGACTCTAATGTGTGGTAGGAGGGAAACAATGAACCATTCCTTGTTCTTCTCGTCTAGGATCTGAAAACTCAACTGGATTGTTAAGGTCTTAAACCTCTAATCAAACTCCCAAATAGGTTCAACTACTCTCTGCTTGATTTATTTTATTTATGTAATGCACTGTGACTCTGACTTGGGTTTCTTGAATTCTGCATTGAATGCATTCTTGATCTCGTTCAACAGTTTAGGCTATGCAATTCCTTGGACAGATTTCATGTACCATCTCAATACGCAGTCTCTTAGGGTAGTACTAAAATGATTCATCTTAACTGATTCGTCAATAAAATTATTAATACTCCATACAAATTCACATAAAAAATACTGTTGATCAGGATCTTTAGATCCATCTCCCTTAAAGATAGGTAGCCTCATCTCATCTGCCATAGATCTTCCTAGGTTTCTTGAATGAGTATGTACTGAACTGTTGGCAACATTACTTTGAGTGATCTGGTAAATTTGACTACTCTAGTTACTTAATGTTTCTAAAACAACAGGAGGAGTAATATTACTTACTTCAACAGGTGGTGTAGTTCCTGAAGTTTCTGACTCTTCGCGACGAGGTTCTTCAGTCTTCCCTTCCTCTGCCCTAATAGACTCTGGATGTTCCTCATTCACTAAATCCTCTTCTTCTCCACTGTAGAACCCTTCGTATTGTGTCAGTGGCTCATGGATTTGCTCAAACAAGTTCATGAGAGGGACTTCTCTAAAATTCCTCCCACTCGCATATGTTCAACCTCTGTGTCATTGTCACTGTCTGAGTTTTTGAACATTATCTTTTCAATCAGAATACTTACTGTATTTTCAATATGTTCTTCTCATGCAATAACATCTTGATATTCAACTTCAAAAAGTGTAAAAATTTTCCTCTAGGTCCTTTAAATAAATATCTCTCTTCTTGGCTATATGAATCTACCCTGTCAATATCAAACTTGGTGATGTACCCTCCAATAGTACTATCGAACCAGTGATCTACTTCTCTTGACATGACGTTATCAACTCTTTTGACCTTCTTGATCAACATCAACATCCAAACCATAGGTGGTATAGATTTGATCTCAAACTGGGTATCCACGAATCTGGTTAACCGCTCATATAGCTCCTTATGAATTCCTCCAAAGAAAATCTCATGTATATCAGTAAAGATATACATTCCCAACCAGTCTTCTATACTAAGCTTAAGGTTATTGTTCTAGGCTTCAACGAATTCCTTTTCTTTTTCTTCTATCCACTTCTGAATCTCTGTATTCGATGGAAACCACCTTCACATTCCATCAAGAAGATCCTGGTCCTAACAATAGAACCATTTGTTGGCACAAGGGCAGACCCAGGGTTCAACTCTAACAACGCACCAAAAATCCCTAACTACTAGCCCTTTCGAAAACACCTTCGAAGCAGATGCAGTCTCACCTGAAGTAGTTATAGGGGGTTGCAGGACACAGGTGTCTACAACCAAAGGAAATGCAAGTGAATCTAAGGAAACAACACACTACAACCTAGTTACTCTTACCATGCATAAACCTAATTCACACAGTTATATTCTAGATCTAACATAATAATGCAATAATAGAATAACAGAAGGTAAAAGAACACAACATCAACCACAAAGACACAGAATATATGTGGTTCACCCTCTCCCTAGGGCTACATCCAAAGAACTGTGTTTCTTGATATTATATGAAAGCATACATTTCTATCTACACTCTTAGCTTGTAGATATCTCTCTCTTTCTCTTCTCCACTCCCCTCCCTGTGCACCCAATTGTAGGGTTGATCTTCTCACCCAGCTAAAGATCCTACAATTCCAGAAGGCTCTCACACTTAACACTTCTCTCTCGAACAATACACAATAGTATAAAAAAAAAGGATCACCCACAATAATCACGAACAACCAACTCTGAACGAACCCGTCCCAGGCCCTTTATACCTTTATTTATACATTACAATAACAATTTTCTAGGTGTATAAAACCATAGATACCAAAACCCTAGGTGTCTAAAACCCTAGGTCAACTTGAATCACTTTTTCCGGGCTTCGCCAACCTGTCTTTATCGTGAGGTTCTCCAAAGAATCCATCTTCCATCTAATTTGTCCATGATCCATCTTTCTTTCGTATCTGTATTCCTCGATCTTCTCATCCAACGACTCATTTTCCCTTACTTTTCTCCTTCTTTTCTGCTTCTCTGATCACTTCAACCCAATCTCAGTCGATGTGTTTTTCGTGCAGTTTGTACTTCACCTTTTATATTCCTTTTTCTTCACTTTATTTCCTAATCCATACCCAAGGGCCAACACAAGGTCATCATGCCATTAGAACCATTAGAAGGATAAAGGTTCGTCGAACCTACGTTCTTAGACCTAGAGGAAATCAACTAGTTTTATAGAACAACTACGTATGACGAGGATTACGTAAACCCAACTATGGATGGGATACTCAGTTGGTGGAGCATTACTTCATGTGCAACAGACTCAGACACCAGTCTAGAAAACTGGAAACAAAGGTTACATGAAGTATCCACGAGAAGATGTGCATGCATAGACCACGCAGTAAGATGGGTAGAAATAGAGGTAAGGGAACCACCCAATTTCCACAAAATAAATGATTTGGAAACATTCTTGGCATGGTATGAAGATGAAGTCTTGGAGAATCAGATACTGTTAGCACTTGATATAGCACTCAATGCCACACCTGCAAGATGGTGGGGCACACACAAAGAGACAATCACATATTGGTACCAATGTAAGTGATTAATGCGCATAAGGTTCGACGCAGAACAAAAAGACAACAAGCAACATAGGTACGATGGATAGGGGGAACCAACGAAACACTTGGAGAAGTGTAGAACACTGTGGAAAATGACACCCCTAGAGGAATGGCCTCATCATTCCATACACACTCTAGAGGGCACACCAACAAACTGGTACACAAACCAGGAACTACGACCTGGATGACATTGAAACATAATTTTACATTCACTTTCTCATTCGACCATGAGAACCCCATCATAGATGAAACTCTTAAACAGAGAAGAGGAGTGATATTCATCAAAGAAATAGAAGCATAACTTATCACATAAGAACAACAATGGAACAAATAGGTAGTCAAAGAACTGTTGTCATGTTACCAAGGGTAGGAGGAAGCACCAAATGAAGATTATTTGCGTGATATTTAGATTGAAGAAGAAGAAGGAGAAAGAGAAGTGGAAGGTCCACCCATAGAATCAAAAGTTATTTCTGCGTCTATTAAGGTAAAGAAATTCAACATTGGGATAGTTGAGAATCCCAAAATGGCCAGCATTGGAGACTACTGGGATGAACGAACAATGGAAATTATAACAGAGTTATTGCGCAAGTACAATGACTTGTTTCCTACAACATTTACAGAGATGAAGGGTATAGACAGAGAGCTAGGGGAGATGAATATACCACTCAGACTTGAAGTGAGACCAATCAGACAATGACCATACAGGCTAAACCCAGTATATAAGTAGAAATTCAAAGTTGATATCGACAGGATGCTCAAAGATGGAATCAGAGAACTGGTCAAAGAATCAGAATGGATAAGCCTGATGGTAGTACAAGAGAAAAAACAAGGAGGGATAAGGATATGCATTGACTTGAGGAAGTTGAACAATGCATTCCTACATGACCCGTTCCCTACACCTTTCACATATGAAGTATTAGAGAACGTAGGTGGACATGAAGCTTAATCATTCACTTATGTCTTCTCAGGCTACCATCATATTAAGATAGAACAAGAAGAAAAATAAAAGAACACATTCACTATGGAATGGGGATCCTACCAGTACATAGTCCTGTCGTTTGGACTTAAGAATGCACTAGAAATATTTTCCAGAGTAGTCATTGTTTTGTTCAAGGAATTCATCCACCAGTTTCTTGAGGTATATTTGGATGACTGGAAATTCTATAGTTTGTTGAAAGAACATGTAGAAGTCTTACGAATAATGTTAGAAAGATGTAGGCAGTGCCAGATATCACTGAACATTAAGAAATGCATATTCAGAACATCGTTTGGGATACTATTGGGGCATATAGTATGAAAACAAGGTTTATTAGTAGATCCTGCAAATATTGCAGTAATTGTTAACTTACCACCACCAAAAATAGTCTGTCAACTAATAAAAACATTGGGACACACTGGATACTACAGGAAATTTATTGAAGGGTACACGCAAATTACTGCACCAATAGAAAAATTGTTAATAAAAGATACAAAATTTCAGTGGAATGACGAGTGTCAACACGGTCTGGATACCCTTAATGAAAATATGTTCACCACACCAATATTAGTATTTCTTGACTGGGAGAAGACATTCCACGTGCATGTAGATGAATCAACCATAGAAATTGAATCTATCTTGGCATAGCTAGAAGCAGGAGACTTGGATCAAACGATAGCCTTTGCAAGAAGAAAACTATCAGACTCAGAATAGAACTATAACACCATGGAGAGAGAAGGCCTAGCTATGGTCTACGCACTGCAAAACTTTAGACACTACTTATTGGGAAAACACTTTAATATGTTCACAGATCACTCAACCCTGAAATACCTAGTCAACAAGCTAGTGTTGGGGGGATAATCTGTCGATGGTTACTGTTATTTCAAGAATTTGACTTTCAAGTAATAGTTAAGCCAGGAAAATTGAATGCAGGACTTGACCACCTATCAAGAGTCACAAATGGAGAAGAACCTAAGAACTTAGAGGAAATTTTTTAAGATGCACAATTATTCTCAGTCTAGATCGTTGATGAATAATTTGTAGATATCATTTAGTACTTGAGCACAGGTACTACGTCGCAAGAATATAACAGCGCACAAAATAAAAACCTGGTAGTCTGAGATACAGACTATCAACTGATATCAGGACACTTATACAAAATGGGTGTAGATAGAATCTTACAAAGATAAGTGTTACAACACAAAAGACCATGCATTTTAACAGAATCCCATGAAGGAATAGCAGTAGGGAATTATGCAAGAAAANAGTTTGAAGAGAAAATTTGTGTGGCATAGCTCAGTTGAATACTGGGTATGTTACTGTATGTTCCGCAGTAAGAGAATGAAAGTGTTCCATAGGGTAGCATGGCCAACCTGTTTAAGGCTAGGGATGTTACCAACTGGTATCATAGCATGAGAGATTGCTCTGGAGTGGCATCCCCTGGCCTATGGGTGCCCGGGGGACGTTACATGTTCAAATGAGTTGCAGTATCTGCAAGTGGTACAAGGATTCTAACATCCCTTGCCAAGTGTCCTGGTTATGTGCAGTTACAACAAATGATCTGACCTCGACCTCGACCCATGCCTCCTGCTCATCCTCTTCCTCTGAATCCACCACAAGGATTGAATTTTCCTCTTCTTGGAGAGTTATACTGCGTAGTATTTCCTTCATATTATACTTCTCCTTGCATCCTATATGTGTCTCTTGATCTTTCATGCAAGAGATCATAAGCCCTACAATATTTCTCATCATGCCCCACAGATTTACAGAATGTGCAGTAAAAATTTGTAGGTGTCTGAACATATTTTTGCATGTAATAGCATTCACCAGGGCGATGTATATTTCTACATAGCTCGCACCAAGGTAGAGTAACCTGCTTCAAAGGGCTCGGAGCTCCAGAAGCCAAGTATTCATGAAATATGGGACAGTTCTCCTTATCATGGCCTTCTGATTTTCATTTGATACACTAGATATATTATCTTTTATCTTTTCCCTTGTCTTTCTTCATATCTTCGACCTGCAGAGATAAGATAGTTAGCTAACTCAAAATTTGACTCATACCTGAGATGGGTTCTCCCATAGGGGATGATTCTAATTTCATGGTGCTCTCCAATGCCTCAGCCCATGAAACGATCTTCTATTGCATCAAAGGGACTCTAATGTGTGGTAGGAGGGAAACAATGAACCATTCCTTGTTCTTCTCGTCTAGGATCTGAAAACTCAACTGGATTGTTAAGGTCTTAAACCTCTAATCAAACTCCCAAATAGGTTCAACTACTCTCTGCTTGATTTATTTTATTTATGTAATGCACTGTGACTCTGACTTGGGTTTCTTGAATTCTGCATTGAATGCATTCTTGATCTCGTTCAACAGTTTAGGCTATGCAATTCCTTGGACAGATTTCATGTACCATCTCAATACGCAGTCTCTTAGGGTAGTACTAAAATGATTCATCTTAACTGATTCGTCAATAAAATTATTAATACTCCATACAAATTCACATAAAAAATACTGTTGATCAGGATCTTTAGATCCATCTCCCTTAAAGATAGGTAGCCTCATCTCATCTGCCATAGATCTTCCTAGGTTTCTTGAATGAGTATGTACTGAACTGTTGGCAACATTACTTTGAGTGATCTGGTAAATTTGACTACTCTAGTTACTTAATGTTTCTAAAACAACAGGAGGAGTAATATTACTTACTTCAACAGGTGGTGTAGTTCCTGAAGTTTCTGACTCTTCGCGACGAGGTTCTTCAGTCTTCCCTTCCTCTGCCCTAATAGACTCTGGATGTTCCTCATTCACTAAATCCTCTTCTTCTCCACTGTAGAACCCTTCGTATTGTGTCAGTGGCTCATGGATTTGCTCAAACAAGTTCATGAGAGGGACTTCTCTAAAATTCCTCCCACTCGCATATGTTCAACCTCTGTGTCATTGTCACTGTCTGAGTTTTTGAACATTATCTTTTCAATCAGAATACTTACTGTATTTTCAATATGTTCTTCTCATGCAATAACATCTTGATATTCAACTTCAAAAAGTGTAAAAATTTTCCTCTAGGTCCTTTAAATAAATATCTCTCTTCTTGGCTATATGAATCTACCCTGTCAATATCAAACTTGGTGATGTACCCTCCAATAGTACTATCGAACCAGTGATCTACTTCTCTTGACATGACGTTATCAACTCTTTTGACCTTCTTGATCAACATCAACATCCAAACCATAGGTGGTATAGATTTGATCTCAAACTGGGTATCCACGAATCTGGTTAACCGCTCATATAGCTCCTTATGAATTCCTCCAAAGAAAATCTCATGTATATCAGTAAAGATATACATTCCCAACCAGTCTTCTATACTAAGCTTAAGGTTATTGTTCTAGGCTTCAACGAATTCCTTTTCTTTTTCTTCTATCCACTTCTGAATCTCTGTATTCGATGGAAACCACCTTCACATTCCATCAAGAAGATCCTGGTCCTAACAATAGAACCATTTGTTGGCACAAGGGCAGACCCAGGGTTCAACTCTAACAACGCACCAAAAATCCCTAACTACTAGCCCTTTCGAAAACACCTTCGAAGCAGATGCAGTCTCACCTGAAGTAGTTATAGGGGGTTGCAGGACACAGGTGTCTACAACCAAAGGAAATGCAAGTGAATCTAAGGAAACAACACACTACAACCTAGTTACTCTTACCATGCATAAACCTAATTCACACAGTTATATTCTAGATCTAACATAATAATGCAATAATAGAATAACAGAAGGTAAAAGAACACAACATCAACCACAAAGACACAGAATATATGTGGTTCACCCTCTCCCTAGGGCTACATCCAAAGAACTGTGTTTCTTGATATTATATGAAAGCATACATTTCTATCTACACTCTTAGCTTGTAGATATCTCTCTCTTTCTCTTCTCCACTCCCCTCCCTGTGCACCCAATTGTAGGGTTGATCTTCTCACCCAGCTAAAGATCCTACAATTCCAGAAGGCTCTCACACTTAACACTTCTCTCTCGAACAATACACAATAGTATAAAAAAAAAGGATCACCCACAATAATCACGAACAACCAACTCTGAACGAACCCGTCCCAGGCCCTTTATACCTTTATTTATACATTACAATAACAATTTTCTAGGTGTATAAAACCATAGATACCAAAACCCTAGGTGTCTAAAACCCTAGGTCAACTTGAATCACTTTTTCCGGGCTTCGCCAACCTGTCTTTATCGTGAGGTTCTCCAAAGAATCCATCTTCCATCTAATTTGTCCATGATCCATCTTTCTTTCGTATCTGTATTCCTCGATCTTCTCATCCAACGACTCATTTTCCCTTACTTTTCTCCTTCTTTTCTGCTTCTCTGATCACTTCAACCCAATCTCAGTCGATGTGTTTTTCGTGCAGTTTGTACTTCACCTTTTATATTCCTTTTTCTTCACTTTATTTCCTAATCCATACCCAAGGGCCAACACAAGGTCATCATGCCATTAGAACCATTAGAAGGATAAAGGTTCGTCGAACCTACGTTCTTAGACCTAGAGGAAATAAACTAGTTTTATAGAACAACTACGTACGACGAGGATTACGTAAACCCAACTATGGATGGGATACTCAGTTGGTGGAGCATTACTTCATGTGCAACAGACTCAGACACTAGTCTAGAAAACTGGAAACAAAGGTTACATGAAGTATCCACGAGAAGATGTGCATGCATAGACCGCGCAGTAAGATGGGTAGAAATAGAGGTAAGGGAACCACCCAATTTCCACAAAATAAATGATTTGGAAACATTCTTGGCATGGTATGAAGATGAATTCTTGGAGAATCAGATATTGTTAGCACTTGATATAGCACTCAATGCCACACCTGCAATATGGTGGGGCACACACAAAGATACAATCACATATTGGTACCAATGTAAGTGATTAATGCACATAAGGTTCGACGCAGAACAAAAAGACAACAAGCAAGATAGGTACGATGGATAGGGGGAACCAACGAAACACTTGGAGAAGTGTAGAACATTGTGGAAAATGACACCCCTAGAGGAATGGCCTCATCATTCCATACACACTCTAGAGGGCACACCAACAAACTGGTACACAAACCAGGAACTACGACCTGGATGACATTTCAACATAATTTTACATTCACTTTCTCATTCGAGCATGAGAACCCCATCATAGATGAAACTCTTAAACAGAGAAGAGGAGTGATATTCATCAAAGAAATAGAAGCATAACTTATCACATAAGAACAACAATGGAACAAATAGGTAGTCAAAGAACTGTTGTCATGTTACCAAGGGTAGGAGGAAGCACCAAATGAAGATTATTTGCGTGATATTTAGATTGAAGAAGAAGAAGGAGAAAGAGAAGTGGAAGGTCCACCCATAGAATCAAAAGTTATTTCTGCGTCTATTAAGGTAAAGAAATTCAACATTGGGATAGTTGAGAATCCCAAAATGGCCAGCATTGGAGACTACTGGGATGAACGAACAATGGAAATTATAACAGAGTTATTGCGCAAGTACAATGACTTGTTTCCTACAACATTTACAGAGATGAAGGGTATAGACAGAGAGCTAGGGGAGATGAATATACCACTCAGACTTGAAGTGAGACCAATCAGACAATGACCATACAGGCTAAACCCAGTATATAAGTAGAAATTCAAAGTTGATATCGACAGGATGCTCAAAGATGGAATCAGAGAACTGGTCAAAGAATCAGAATGGATAAGCCTGATGGTAGTACAAGAGAAAAAACAAGGAGGGATAAGGATATGCATTGACTTGAGGAAGTTGAACAATGCATTCCTACATGACCCGTTCCCTACACCTTTCACATATGAAGTATTAGAGAACGTAGGTGGACATGAAGCTTAATCATTCACTTATGTCTTCTCAGGCTACCATCATATTAAGATAGAACAAGAAGAAAAATAAAAGAACACATTCACTATGGAATGGGGATCCTACCAGTACATAGTCCTGTCGTTTGGACTTAAGAATGCACTAGAAATATTTTCCAGAGTAGTCATTGTTTTGTTCAAGGAATTCATCCACCAGTTTCTTGAGGTATATTTGGATGACTGGAAATTCTATAGTTTGTTGAAAGAACATGTAGAAGTCTTACGAATAATGTTAGAAAGATGTAGGCAGTGCCAGATATCACTGAACATTAAGAAATGCATATTCAGAACATCGTTTGGGATACTATTGGGGCATATAGTATGAAAACAAGGTTTATTAGTAGATCCTGCAAATATTGCAGTAATTGTTAACTTACCACCACCAAAAATAGTCTGTCAACTAATAAAAACATTGGGACACACTGGATACTACAGGAAATTTATTGAAGGGTACACGCAAATTACTGCACCAATAGAAAAATTGTTAATAAAAGATACAAAATTTCAGTGGAATGACGAGTGTCAACACGGTCTGGATACCCTTAATGAAAATATGTTCACCACACCAATATTAGTATTTCTTGACTGGGAGAAGACATTCCACGTGCATGTAGATGAATCAACCATAGAAATTGAATCTATCTTGGCATAGCTAGAAGCAGGAGACTTGGATCAAACGATAGCCTTTGCAAGAAGAAAACTATCAGACTCAGAATAGAACTATAACACCATGGAGAGAGAAGGCCTAGCTATGGTCTACGCACTGCAAAACTTTAGACACTACTTATTGGGAAAACACTTTAATATGTTCACAGATCACTCAACCCTGAAATACCTAGTCAACAAGCTAGTGTTGGGGGGATAATCTGTCGATGGTTACTGTTATTTCAAGAATTTGACTTTCAAGTAATAGTTAAGCCAGGAAAATTGAATGCAGGACTTGACCACCTATCAAGAGTCACAAATGGAGAAGAACCTAAGAACTTAGAGGAAATTTTTTAAGATGCACAATTATTCTCAGTCTAGATCGTTGATGAATAATTTGTAGATATCATTTAGTACTTGAGCACAGGTACTACGTCGCAAGAATATAACAGCGCACAAAATAAAAACCTGGTAGTCTGAGATACAGACTATCAACTGATATCAGGACACTTATACAAAATGGGTGTAGATAGAATCTTACAAAGATAAGTGTTACAACACAAAAGACCATGCATTTTAACAGAATCCCATGAAGGAATAGCAGTAGGGAATTATGCAAGAAAAACTATCACACAAAATTTATTGCGCACATGACCATGGTGGCGGACCATTCACCGAGACTCGAAGGAGTACTGATAGAGATGTGATGCATGTCAAAGGGTAGGTAAACCCAATAGAAGGTACAAAATTGCATTACGACCATAGTGAAAATTGTAGGCATTCGATAAGTGGGCAATAGACTTTGTGGGACCAATCAACCCACCAACAAAAATAACAGGAGCCAGGTACATAATTACCATGACAGAATACCTAACAAGATGGGGGGAAGCCGCACCAGTGAAGGATTGTAGTGCATAAAAAACATCACACTTACTATTTGAACAAGTAATCACTCGATTTGGGTGCCCATGAGTTTTGATGAGAAACCAAGGCACAAAATTCATTAAAAACACCATCAGTGCTATGACTGAATAGTTTGAAGTCCATCATCATAAGATCACACCATATCACCCATAGGCAAATGGAACAGTGGAAGCATTTAACAAAATCCTTGAGAATGCACTGACAAATATCTATAATGTCAACAGGGATGACTGGGACCTCAAATTACCAGTAGTATTATGGGCCTACAGGACTACGTGTAAAAATTTGATAGGGTACACACCATTTAAACTAGTTTATTTCCAAGAAGCAGTGGTGCCATTAGAATTTTTAGTGCCAATATTGCGCGTAGAATCAATCACACATATAAAAGAACAAGGCACAGTACAAGAGAGACTAAATCAATTAATGAACATGGAGGAAGATTGGATCTTAGCAGGGTTCCACCAACAAGTTCAGAAAGCAAGGGACAAAGCTTGGCATGATAGACACATCAAGAAGAAAACCTTCAAGGAAGGAGATCTAGTATTGATGTATGACAAAAAATCATTTCACCTCCCAGGAAAGCTAAGAATACACTGGCTAGGACCATATGAAGTAAAATCTATCACAGATGGAGGAGTTGTACAACTAAAAGACTTATCAAGTGCAAAACTTAGATGGATGATCAATGGGAGCCGATTGAAGCTATACAAGGATAGTAGACCATCCACCGTGCAGTAAAAAAAAAAAGTATATAAAAAAGAACCAACAGAGGCACATTGCATTGGAGATAGAAAGGGAACACAACCTCGGTGAGGAGAAGGACAACGACCAGGTAAAAAGGGAAACAAGCAGGAAACAGAAAGACAACAAAAGCAATTCAAAACGATGAAGTTATGCAGAAAGGATCGATGGGACGCTGCATTAATCACACCAACTGGAGATGACAAGGTAGAGTAAGGGAAAGTACGAAAATACCGGAGGTTCATTGAACATGTAATTAAGGTAGCATCCTCAACAAGATTCATGTAATTCCCATACAACACATGGACGTGGGAGCAAAGAGTCTATTTGAAAAAAGAGAACAGACAGAGAGTGATAGAGGTGAAGGAGTTCAAAGAGGTCACAAAGACCATTCTAACTCAGAAAACCTTCGACATTCACCACCATGGCACCTCCAAAGCAAGCAGAAGAAAGCCAAAGTTCCAGACAACCCCAAGTTAGAACCAGGTCACAAGTACAATTGGAAGAAGGCAAACAACACCCACCGGAGATTGTCAATGTCAACAAAATCCCATCCTTAGACAAAATACCAGTGAACCCCACACCTATAGTGGAAGAAACCCAGCATCCAACACTAGAGGGCATGAATATAGATAGATTGATAGAGGTACAAGAGCAATAGGATGAAGAAACCCTGAAGGAGGCGCATCTAAAGAACATTGAAGCAACTCCGAGAGTCAATGGAAGGATGTCAAATCTGGAAGCAACAGTCGAACTAGATGAATCTCAAACAACTGTCTCAGACCACCCACTGGAAGGAACAGTAGAATATGTCACGGGTTGTCCGGAATGGTATTTTGAGGTACAAATGGCATCCGCTAGAACCTCAAGCCAGCCACCACCGAAGAAAGACAAGCAATAGAAACCTAGGTCACCTCAAAAGAAACCCATCGCAACCCTCGTTCTACCACGTATACCAGAGGGGGTACAAGTGGAAGCAGGATTGCTAGGGAAGATTGACAAGCTAAAATACTTAGACCACGATGTAGCAGACACACACAAGTTTCCAGAATTTTCAAAGAGAGTATACTTAGAGACTATGGGCACAAATCCGGTTGGGGAACTAATTGATCAACCACTCCAATGGGAAAGAGGGTTGGAGAAAACATGAATTTTAGGTCTGTTGGATCTACCACATTTTAGCNCATGAGAACCCCATCATAGATGAAACTCTTAAACAGAGAAGAGGAGTGATATTCATCAAAGAAATAGAAGCATAACTTATCACATAAGAACAACAATGGAACAAATAGGTAGTCAAAGAACTGTTGTCATGTTACCAAGGGTAGGAGGAAGCACCAAATGAAGATTATTTGCGTGATATTTAGATTGAAGAAGAAGAAGGAGAAAGAGAAGTGGAAGGTCCACCCATAGAATCAAAAGTTATTTCTGCGTCTATTAAGGTAAAGAAATTCAACATTGGGATAGTTGAGAATCCCAAAATGGCCAGCATTGGAGACTACTGGGATGAACGAACAATGGAAATTATAACAGAGTTATTGCGCAAGTACAATGACTTGTTTCCTACAACATTTACAGAGATGAAGGGTATAGACAGAGAGCTAGGGGAGATGAATATACCACTCAGACTTGAAGTGAGACCAATCAGACAATGACCATACAGGCTAAACCCAGTATATAAGTAGAAATTCAAAGTTGATATCGACAGGATGCTCAAAGATGGAATCAGAGAACTGGTCAAAGAATCAGAATGGATAAGCCTGATGGTAGTACAAGAGAAAAAACAAGGAGGGATAAGGATATGCATTGACTTGAGGAAGTTGAACAATGCATTCCTACATGACCCGTTCCCTACACCTTTCACATATGAAGTATTAGAGAACGTAGGTGGACATGAAGCTTAATCATTCACTTATGTCTTCTCAGGCTACCATCATATTAAGATAGAACAAGAAGAAAAATAAAAGAACACATTCACTATGGAATGGGGATCCTACCAGTACATAGTCCTGTCGTTTGGACTTAAGAATGCACTAGAAATATTTTCCAGAGTAGTCATTGTTTTGTTCAAGGAATTCATCCACCAGTTTCTTGAGGTATATTTGGATGACTGGAAATTCTATAGTTTGTTGAAAGAACATGTAGAAGTCTTACGAATAATGTTAGAAAGATGTAGGCAGTGCCAGATATCACTGAACATTAAGAAATGCATATTCAGAACATCGTTTGGGATACTATTGGGGCATATAGTATGAAAACAAGGTTTATTAGTAGATCCTGCAAATATTGCAGTAATTGTTAACTTACCACCACCAAAAATAGTCTGTCAACTAATAAAAACATTGGGACACACTGGATACTACAGGAAATTTATTGAAGGGTACACGCAAATTACTGCACCAATAGAAAAATTGTTAATAAAAGATACAAAATTTCAGTGGAATGACGAGTGTCAACACGGTCTGGATACCCTTAATGAAAATATGTTCACCACACCAATATTAGTATTTCTTGACTGGGAGAAGACATTCCACGTGCATGTAGATGAATCAACCATAGAAATTGAATCTATCTTGGCATAGCTAGAAGCAGGAGACTTGGATCAAACGATAGCCTTTGCAAGAAGAAAACTATCAGACTCAGAATAGAACTATAACACCATGGAGAGAGAAGGCCTAGCTATGGTCTACGCACTGCAAAACTTTAGACACTACTTATTGGGAAAACACTTTAATATGTTCACAGATCACTCAACCCTGAAATACCTAGTCAACAAGCTAGTGTTGGGGGGATAATCTGTCGATGGTTACTGTTATTTCAAGAATTTGACTTTCAAGTAATAGTTAAGCCAGGAAAATTGAATGCAGGACTTGACCACCTATCAAGAGTCACAAATGGAGAAGAACCTAAGAACTTAGAGGAAATTTTTTAAGATGCACAATTATTCTCAGTCTAGATCGTTGATGAATAATTTGTAGATATCATTTAGTACTTGAGCACAGGTACTACGTCGCAAGAATATAACAGCGCACAAAATAAAAACCTGGTAGTCTGAGATACAGACTATCAACTGATATCAGGACACTTATACAAAATGGGTGTAGATAGAATCTTACAAAGATAAGTGTTACAACACAAAAGACCATGCATTTTAACAGAATCCCATGAAGGAATAGCAGTAGGGAATTATGCAAGAAAATCTATCACACAAAATTTATTGCGCACAGGACCATGGTGGCGGACCATTCACCGAGACTCGAAGGAGTACTGATAGAGATGTGATGCATGTCAAAGGGTAGGTAAACCCAATAGAAGGGACAAAATTGCATTACGACCATAGTGAAAATTGTAGGCATTCGATAAGTGCGCAATAGACTTTGTGGGACCAATCAACCCACCAACAAAAATAACAAGATCCAGGTACATAATTACCATGACAGAATACCTAACAAGATGGGGGGAAGCCGCACCAGTGAAGGATTGTAGTGCATAAAAAACATCACACTTACTATTTGAACAAGTAGTCACTCGATTTGGGTGCCCATGAGTTTTGATGAGAAACCAAGGCACAAAATTCATTAAAAACACCATCAGCGCTATGACTGAATAGTTTGAAGTCCATCATCAGAAGATCACACCATATCACCCATAGGCAAATGGAACAGTGGAAGCATTTAACAAAATCCTTGAGAATGCACTGACAAATATATATAATGTCAACAGGGATGACTGGGACCTCAAAGTACCAGTAGTATTATGGGCCTACAGGACTACGTGTAAAAATTTGATAGGGTACACACCATTTAAACTAGTTTATTTCCAAGAAGCAGTGGTGCCATTAGAATTTTTAGTGCCAAGCTTGCGCGTAGAATCAATCACACATATAAAAGAACAAGGCACAGTACAAGAGAGACTAAATCAGTTAATGGACATGGAGGAAGATTGGATCTTAGCAGGGTTCCACCAACAAGTTCAGAAAGAAAGGGACAAAGCTTGGCATGATAGACACATCAAGAAGAAAACCTTCAAGGAAGGAGATCTAGTATTGATGTATGACAAAAAATCATTTCACCTCCCAAGAAAGCTAAGAATACACTGGCTAGGACCATATGAAGTAAAATCTATCACAGATGGAGGAGTTGTACAACTAAAAGACTTATCAAGTGCAAAACTTAGATGGATGATCAATGGGAGCCGATTGAAGCTATACAAGGATAGTAGACCATCCACCGTGCAGTAAAAAAAAAAAGTATATAAAAAAGAACCAACAGAGGCACATTGCATTGGAGATAGAAAGGGAACACAACCTCGGTGAGGAGAAGGACAACGACCAGGTAAAAAGGGAAACAAGCAGGAAACAGAAAGACAACAAAAGCAATTCAAAACGATGAAGTTATGCAGAAAGGATCGATGGGACGCTGCATTAATCACACCAACTGGAGATGACAAGGTAGAGTAAGGGAAAGTACGAAAATACCGGAGGTTCATTGAACATGTAATTAAGGTAGCATCCTCAACAAGATTCATGTAATTCCCATACAACACATGGACGTGGGAGCAAAGAGTCTATTTGAAAAAAGAGAACAGACAGAGAGTGATAGAGGTGAAGGAGTTCAAAGAGGTCACAAAGACCATTCTAACTCAGAAAACCTTCGACATTCACCACCATGGCACCTCCAAAGCAAGCAGAAGAAAGCCAAAGTTCCAGACAACCCCAAGTTAGAACCAGGTCACAAGTACAATTGGAAGAAGGCAAACAACACCCACCGGAGATTGTCAATGTCAACAAAATCCCATCCTTAGACAAAATACCAGTGAACCCCACACCTATAGTGGAAGAAACCCAGCATCCAACACTAGAGGGCATGAATATAGATAGATTGATAGAGGTACAAGAGCAATAGGATGAAGAAACCCTGAAGGAGGCGCATCTAAAGAACATTGAAGCAACTCCGAGAGTCAATGGAAGGATGTCAAATCTGGAAGCAACAGTCGAACTAGATGAATCTCAAACAACTGTCTCAGACCACCCACTGGAAGGAACAGTAGAATATGTCACGGGTTGTCCGGAATGGTATTTTGAGGTACAAATGGCATCCGCTAGAACCTCAAGCCAGCCACCACCGAAGAAAGACAAGCAATAGAAACCTAGGTCACCTCAAAAGAAACCCATCGCAACCCTCGTTCTACCACGTATACCAGAGGGGGTACAAGTGGAAGCAGGATTGCTAGGGAAGATTGACAAGCTAAAATACTTAGACCACGATGTAGCAGACACACACAAGTTTCCAGAATTTTCAAAGAGAGTATACTTAGAGACTATGGGCACAAATCCGGTTGGGGAACTAATTGATCAACCACTCCAATGGGAAAGAGGGTTGGAGAAAACATGAATTTTAGGTCTGTTGGATCTACCACATTTTAGCGGAGGTCAGTACCCAAGTGAGTGCGTCAAACAGTTTTTAGCAGTCACACATGGCAGGGACATATGGTTGGACAATCTCGTCTAGATAGATGTAGAGATTATTGTGAACATAACAGGGTTTCCATCCCGTGGCATGGATTGCATGCATTTTCTTGATGAAAAAGACAAGGAGAAATCACTAGCAGAAGAGATGAAGAAACTGTATGGTACCGATAGGGGGACATGAGGAATCATTATCAAGAGGATCAATGATGTCACAACACAAATGGGCACAAAAATATTATATTGTAAGTTACTAAGCAAATGCCACGGGGAGGAAGTTCCAACTGGGGTCATCACAGTTGCAGTTCAGTGCGCCAAGGGCGCCATAGTGAGTTGGTCACCCTATCTCTTGAATTTATTCCTGGATGGCTACAAGGATGTGCAGGATCTAGGAACATAGTTTCACTATTCATGGATAATCATGTTAATATCCTTTATGGGATGGAGAGAACCAAGATATGTAACTTTTGGTCCCAGAACAAAACCGAATCAGGGAATGAGATGTTTATTGCTCAAAACCACGTCAGATGCTAGGCACAAAAGGATGAACAGGTCGATATTTGAAGGATACCTATGAGATTTGTAGGAGGCCATTAGCAACATGTGGAGAATCACACCATAGGTTGTCGCGCAGTTTTAGGACATCGCCAACTTCAAGGCCACACGACATATGATGTGGATATAGGTGTGGAAGGATCCAGATAAGCAGTGGCTATAGATGCACTATTGTATCACAGAGGGTGACATTGACATGGTGATCAAAGACTGGGAAGATGAATGGAAGATTCCAGTCCTCACCCAAGACTTGTTAGAAAGGACAGTGGAAGAAGAGGTAGGGCAGGGAGAAACAGAGCCTCAAGAAGTCTCGGTGCCCAAGAAATGGAGGATGGGTTAGACAAAGAAAACATAGACAAACAAAGGGGTAGCTAAGACAAGGACCCTGAAGGGGAAAAAGAACTGTACGCAACTGGCCAAAGAACAACAGAAGCAAGCAGAGTCCATGCAAGGGACTACACCAAGTCCCAATCCATAGGAACCAGGTGGGAATAAGAGGCCATCCACGCAGATAGGAGGAGGGTACAAGAAGATGAAGGAACAAAGAACACCTCTAGACTATACGATCATGGAGGATGATGGAGAAATGATAGCCCGAATGGTCCAAGATTGTCTATCTGGGGATTTTGACAATGTTGTGCACCACAGGGACAAGATTCAAGAGGAGTTGGCATACATGCGATAGTTTCTCAAGAAAATTGGGGAAGTACAAATAGCAGGTAGTAGCATGGGAATAGTTCCATCAGCATCGCATACAGAAGAAATACTGGAAGAAGGAGAGCGAGATCCAGTGCATACGATACTACAACCGAACGCAACATTCCATATTTCACCTAGTATGTTGTGTATGTATGATATCGTGGGGAAGACACCCCTAAAAGACTTAGCTTAAATCCAACTGGTATTTTTGCAAATACCATCTAGGGCTCTACACAAGTTGCAGGTTAGCATGAACCATGAGGTACAGTCTCGAGCACACATAGACTTAGCTGAATTGCAGCAGACAACAGAGAGGCAAGACATGCTGGAAATATTATGTGAGCAGGCTAAGTTTGAGACCCAAGAGGAAAGGGAGGGCAGGATTGGATTGGAGCATAAATTTGCAGGAACATACGAAAGGATTCCAAAGACCGTGCAGGCAAATGAAATTATAGCAACAAAAAAGATTTATCAGATTGCGCAGGCAATCGATCAATATCAGAAGGAGATCGAGAATCTCCGAGAGAATCTCACACCCAATACTCCACCAGCAGTAAAGGAGAAAAGGAAGAAGGAAGCAACATAATAGCTACAAGATATAGAGTGATAGTTTAGCACAACAACTGACTTGTTAGAGAATGCAGCACAGCTTTGGAGAAAGCTAGAGGAGGATCAACAAATAAAAAGTTGGGACAAGGAACAAGAGAGGATCAACACAGCTATCCAAGACCTCAAGCAGAGGTAGAAGATAATACCCATCACAGAGTGCGTCGAAGGGGTGCAAGATATGAAGAAACTACAGGCAGAACTCACCACTGCGCAAACACATAAACATGAGTGTTAGTCTCAAATGGAACCGCTTCAAGAGAGAGTAGCATAAATCATTGCACAAGTAGAGGAATATAAATCACAGATAGCACAGACCCAGACATAATGCATAGGATTGATCAGTGACGAAGTTGTAGTTGAGGTAATAGACACAATCAAGGAGAAGACCACGCAGGTGCAGACACAAGCATCAGAGCTCAAGGAAAAGTTCCAGGCAATCACCAAGGAGATCGAGGAAGCACACAAATGTTAGGTGGCTTGGGATGAGCCACATGTTAGTGTTGGGGACCTGTTGGAGGCAGGACAAAGTGGACATAAAGACATTTTTGGAAAAGAAAGCATGCACAAGGAAAGCGACAACTGGAAGGAAGAACAACACGCGCGCATGCAGGGAAGACCTAAAGATGGTAGGGTTAGGGTTTTGATAATGTATTGTAATGGATGAAGAGCCAACAATGTATAAATATATATATTTAGGATTCATAAGGGGTTTGTATTGATACTTAGGTATCATAAGGGTTGGGATTTTCTAGAGATAATTCGTTATGGTAGAGAGAGTTGTTGTAGCGATCCGATATGTAATATTTTGTTGTATGATCTATTTTGGTAAGTTGTTGAGCTAGAGAGGACGAAGGAGGGTATATATTGAAGGTTATATCGTAGGCTAAGGAGCCTGGTGCGATATAGTCTGCCTCATATAGATCTTACCCAACGAGGAAGAGTTGTGAGCGCGCGACGTTGTAGTGATAGAACGACTATAATAAAAGAGTCGAGAGACAAATATTTGTGGATGTAGCCCAGGAGAGGGTGAACCATGGTAACATCTATGTTATGTGATGAATGAAAGCATATATTTATTATCTTCAGTAGTTATCATTATGGTTAATGAATGAGTTGTTATATTTCCCACATACTCGCAAATGACAGTACAATGTGTTTACAAGTTATAATAGCGGTTCAATATACAGTTCTCATATCTTGCACTCAATCCTAGGCTATAAACACATGAGTATTACAACCACCCATTAAAGCTATCTCAGGTGAGACTGCGCAACGCATTCTGTGCATTGTGTTGCCTTCTGGTTCACCAGGAGGGTCGATAGTTTTAGAGGCTTTGTTGGAAACCTGAACAGACATGAACCCTGGGTCAATAAACTCAGACAAAATATAAGAAAAGTAAAACAACAATAATTTATCGACTCAAGTGAGTCATTTCATGTGAATCCTCATAGGGAGAGGTTTTGCGAATATGAAAAGTATGATGGTGGTGGTTCCTTCTTAAGATATGACTCAACAACCAAAAAGATGGGATGTCGAAGAGTTAAGTTGTTGAAATATGGAAGGATTGGAACTCTCCCTAGAGTTATGCACATTCCAAATCTAGACAGGAGCCTAATATCTGTAAGTAAGTTATATGATGCAGGTGTGGATATTTTATTGGGAAATGGCACTTACCAGATGGTACAAGGAGAAATTGTGGTGATGAGGGGAGTTTGGTTTGGAAATCTATACAAGTTATTGGGAATAATTTATACTAATGAGTGTAATAGTTCTATTTTCTCTAAGAAGATAAATAAATAATATAGGATCTTGTTGAGGAAGAAACATTACCTTTAATAGATAGGGTTACTCCTCCATGCATGGTCCCAATTAGATTTTGCACCATTTGTTTTAAGAGACCCATCAAGATTCTATACTAGTTTCCATTACTGGGTTAGAGGGGTGATTGAATGGTTATGAATGCAATGGAGAACACATATGAAAAATAACAAAGTGCATAAATAAAACTTAACCTATCCTATCCTATCTAAGAGCGACTATGGTAACCAATGAGCATCCAAAAATGCCATTAATCCCTGCAAAATACTTCTTTCATACAATTGTTAAGAAAAAACAAGGTTATGTAACACATACATAAAATGAAAATAACCAAATTAGTCTAAGCTATGAAATTACATACATAAACTACTCATCATCTTAGGACAAAATATAAGAGGGAAGAAATTGAACCGGAAGAAATATTTCCGTTTGTATAAGACAAGTCTATAAACAAAATAACATTCTTATCGCACATGTAAATAGCATTATAGTCTATTGGAAATAGGTCACAACCAACTACCATCCACAAAAGTAGGTCTCTCTAACAAAATGCCCTTGAGGGATTCTCAATATTAATTTTCAAAATAATTCCCGAATATACAATGCTTGAAGAGCCCTTTCAAAATGGGCATTTTCCTTTATTTATAGTAATTAAGTAACTTCTTATAGGGTGTTCTTGGATTCTGCAAGAAATATTTACAAGTATTTTCATATTCCCCTTCTCAAATTCCATTGACAAGTGTTCCAATAAGATGAAAATAAATACGGTTGAGAAAAATAAAAAATAGGATATAGTTGTGGACAAATTCGAATTTGTATCTTTGTCTTTCTTCACTTTTCCTTGTCCTTGTCTCTCAAATAAGATTTTGAAACTTCATGCTGTCCAACAATAGATATGAGCCTGAGGCATCGGATTTCTTCTAGGGAAGCTTCATGGGAGGTTGAGTTTTGTGAGAGGGTTTTCATGTACCTCATCAAGTTAGCCATGAAAACCTGGATCATATTTTNCTTAGAGACTATGGGCACAAATCCGGTTGGGGAACTAATTGATCAACCACTCCAATGGGAAAGAGGGTTGGAGAAAACATGAATTTTAGGTCTGTTGGATCTACCACATTTTAGCAGAGGTCAGTACCCAAGTGAGTGCATCAAACAGTTTTTAGCAGTCACACATGGCAGGGACATATGGTTGGACAATATCGTCTAGATAGACGTAGAGATTATTGCGAACATAACAGGGTTTCCATCCCGTGGCATGGATTGCACGCATTTTCTTGATGAAAAAGCCAAGGAGAAATCACTAGCAGAAGAGATGAAGAAAATGTATGGTACCGATAGGGGGACATGAGGAATCATTATCAAGAGGATCAATGATGTCGCAACACAAATGGGCACAAAAATATTATATTGTAAGTTACTAAGCAAATGCCACAGGGAGGAAGTTCCAACTGGGGTCATCACAGTTGTAGTTCAGTGCGCCAAGGGCGCCATAGTGAGTTGGTCACCCTATCTCTTGAATTTATTCCTGGATGGCTACAAGGATGTGCAGGATCTAGGAACATAGTTTCACTATTCAAGGCTAATCATGTTAATAGCCTTTATGGGATGGAGGGAACCAAGATATGTAACTTTTGGTCCCAGAACAAAACCAAATCAGGGAATGAGATGTTTATTGCTGAAAGCCACGTCAGATGCTAGGCACAAAAGGATGAACAGGTCGATATTTGAAGGATACCTATGAGATTTGTAGGAGGCCATTAGAAACATGTGGAGAATCACACCATAGGTTGTCGCGCAGTTTTAGGACATCGCCAACTTCAAGGCCACATGACATATGATGTGGATATAGGTGTGGAAGGATCNCTTAGAGACTATGGGCACAAATCCGGTTGGGGAACTAATTGATCAACCACTCCAATGGGAAAGAGGGTTGGAGAAAACATGAATTTTAGGTCTGTTGGATCTACCACATTTTAGCGGAGGTCAGTACCCAAGTGAGTGCGTCAAACAGTTTTTAGCAGTCACACATGGCAGGGACATATGGTTGGACAATCTCGTCTAGATAGATGTAGAGATTATTGTGAACATAACAGGGTTTCCATCCCGTGGCATGGATTGCATGCATTTTCTTGATGAAAAAGACAAGGAGAAATCACTAGCAGAAGAGATGAAGAAACTGTATGGTACCGATAGGGGGACATGAGGAATCATTATCAAGAGGATCAATGATGTCACAACACAAATGGGCACAAAAATATTATATTGTAAGTTACTAAGCAAATGCCACGGGGAGGAAGTTCCAACTGGGGTCATCACAGTTGCAGTTCAGTGCGCCAAGGGCGCCATAGTGAGTTGGTCACCCTATCTCTTGAATTTATTCCTGGATGGCTACAAGGATGTGCAGGATCTAGGAACATAGTTTCACTATTCATGGATAATCATGTTAATATCCTTTATGGGATGGAGAGAACCAAGATATGTAACTTTTGGTCCCAGAACAAAACCGAATCAGGGAATGAGATGTTTATTGCTCAAAACCACGTCAGATGCTAGGCACAAAAGGATGAACAGGTCGATATTTGAAGGATACCTATGAGATTTGTAGGAGGCCATTAGCAACATGTGGAGAATCACACCATAGGTTGTCGCGCAGTTTTAGGACATCGCCAACTTCAAGGCCACACGACATATGATGTGGATATAGGTGTGGAAGGATCCAGATAAGCAGTGGCTATAGATGCACTATTGTATCACAGAGGGTGACATTGACATGGTGATCAAAGACTGGGAAGATGAATGGAAGATTCCAGTCCTCACCCAAGACTTGTTAGAAAGGACAGTGGAAGAAGAGGTAGGGCAGGGAGAAACAGAGCCTCAAGAAGTCTCGGTGCCCAAGAAATGGAGGATGGGTTAGACAAAGAAAACATAGACAAACAAAGGGGTAGCTAAGACAAGGACCCTGAAGGGGAAAAAGAACTGTACGCAACTGGCCAAAGAACAACAGAAGCAAGCAGAGTCCATGCAAGGGACTACACCAAGTCCCAATCCATAGGAACCAGGTGGGAATAAGAGGCCATCCACGCAGATAGGAGGAGGGTACAAGAAGATGAAGGAACAAAGAACACCTCTAGACTATACGATCATGGAGGATGATGGAGAAATGATAGCCCGAATGGTCCAAGATTGTCTATCTGGGGATTTTGACAATGTTGTGCACCACAGGGACAAGATTCAAGAGGAGTTGGCATACATGCGATAGTTTCTCAAGAAAATTGGGGAAGTACAAATAGCAGGTAGTAGCATGGGAATAGTTCCATCAGCATCGCATACAGAAGAAATACTGGAAGAAGGAGAGCGAGATCCAGTGCATACGATACTACAACCGAACGCAACATTCCATATTTCACCTAGTATGTTGTGTATGTATGATATCGTGGGGAAGACACCCCTAAAAGACTTAGCTTAAATCCAACTGGTATTTTTGCAAATACCATCTAGGGCTCTACACAAGTTGCAGGTTAGCATGAACCATGAGGTACAGTCTCGAGCACACATAGACTTAGCTGAATTGCAGCAGACAACAGAGAGGCAAGACATGCTGGAAATATTATGTGAGCAGGCTAAGTTTGAGACCCAAGAGGAAAGGGAGGGCAGGATTGGATTGGAGCATAAATTTGCAGGAACATACGAAAGGATTCCAAAGACCGTGCAGGCAAATGAAATTATAGCAACAAAAAAGATTTATCAGATTGCGCAGGCAATCGATCAATATCAGAAGGAGATCGAGAATCTCCGAGAGAATCTCACACCCAATACTCCACCAGCAGTAAAGGAGAAAAGGAAGAAGGAAGCAACATAATAGCTACAAGATATAGAGTGATAGTTTAGCACAACAACTGACTTGTTAGAGAATGCAGCACAGCTTTGGAGAAAGCTAGAGGAGGATCAACAAATAAAAAGTTGGGACAAGGAACAAGAGAGGATCAACACAGCTATCCAAGACCTCAAGCAGAGGTAGAAGATAATACCCATCACAGAGTGCGTCGAAGGGGTGCAAGATATGAAGAAACTACAGGCAGAACTCACCACTGCGCAAACACATAAACATGAGTGTTAGTCTCAAATGGAACCGCTTCAAGAGAGAGTAGCATAAATCATTGCACAAGTAGAGGAATATAAATCACAGATAGCACAGACCCAGACATAATGCATAGGATTGATCAGTGACGAAGTTGTAGTTGAGGTAATAGACACAATCAAGGAGAAGACCACGCAGGTGCAGACACAAGCATCAGAGCTCAAGGAAAAGTTCCAGGCAATCACCAAGGAGATCGAGGAAGCACACAAATGTTAGGTGGCTTGGGATGAGCCACATGTTAGTGTTGGGGACCTGTTGGAGGCAGGACAAAGTGGACATAAAGACATTTTTGGAAAAGAAAGCATGCACAAGGAAAGCGACAACTGGAAGGAAGAACAACACGCGCGCATGCAGGGAAGACCTAAAGATGGTAGGGTTAGGGTTTTGATAATGTATTGTAATGGATGAAGAGCCAACAATGTATAAATATATATATTTAGGATTCATAAGGGGTTTGTATTGATACTTAGGTATCATAAGGGTTGGGATTTTCTAGAGATAATTCGTTATGGTAGAGAGAGTTGTTGTAGCGATCCGATATGTAATATTTTGTTGTATGATCTATTTTGGTAAGTTGTTGAGCTAGAGAGGACGAAGGAGGGTATATATTGAAGGTTATATCGTAGGCTAAGGAGCCTGGTGCGATATAGTCTGCCTCATATAGATCTTACCCAACGAGGAAGAGTTGTGAGCGCGCGACGTTGTAGTGATAGAACGACTATAATAAAAGAGTCGAGAGACAAATATTTGTGGATGTAGCCCAGGAGAGGGTGAACCATGGTAACATCTATGTTATGTGATGAATGAAAGCATATATTTATTATCTTCAGTAGTTATCATTATGGTTAATGAATGAGTTGTTATATTTCCCACATACTCGCAAATGACAGTACAATGTGTTTACAAGTTATAATAGCGGTTCAATATACAGTTCTCATATCTTGCACTCAATCCTAGGCTATAAACACATGAGTATTACAACCACCCATTAAAGCTATCTCAGGTGAGACTGCGCAACGCATTCTGTGCATTGTGTTGCCTTCTGGTTCACCAGGAGGGTCGATAGTTTTAGAGGCTTTGTTGGAAACCTGAACAGACATGAACCCTGGGTCAATAAACTCAGACAAAATATAAGAAAAGTAAAACAACAATAATTTATCGACTCAAGTGAGTCATTTCATGTGAATCCTCATAGGGAGAGGTTTTGCGAATATGAAAAGTATGATGGTGGTGGTTCCTTCTTAAGATATGACTCAACAACCAAAAAGATGGGATGTCGAAGAGTTAAGTTGTTGAAATATGGAAGGATTGGAACTCTCCCTAGAGTTATGCACATTCCAAATCTAGACAGGAGCCTAATATCTGTAAGTAAGTTATATGATGCAGGTGTGGATATTTTATTGGGAAATGGCACTTACCAGATGGTACAAGGAGAAATTGTGGTGATGAGGGGAGTTTGGTTTGGAAATCTATACAAGTTATTGGGAATAATTTATACTAATGAGTGTAATAGTTCTATTTTCTCTAAGAAGATAAATAAATAATATAGGATCTTGTTGAGGAAGAAACATTACCTTTAATAGATAGGGTTACTCCTCCATGCATGGTCCCAATTAGATTTTGCACCATTTGTTTTAAGAGACCCATCAAGATTCTATACTAGTTTCCATTACTGGGTTAGAGGGGTGATTGAATGGTTATGAATGCAATGGAGAACACATATGAAAAATAACAAAGTGCATAAATAAAACTTAACCTATCCTATCCTATCTAAGAGCGACTATGGTAACCAATGAGCATCCAAAAATGCCATTAATCCCTGCAAAATACTTCTTTCATACAATTGTTAAGAAAAAACAAGGTTATGTAACACATACATAAAATGAAAATAACCAAATTAGTCTAAGCTATGAAATTACATACATAAACTACTCATCATCTTAGGACAAAATATAAGAGGGAAGAAATTGAACCGGAAGAAATATTTCCGTTTGTATAAGACAAGTCTATAAACAAAATAACATTCTTATCGCACATGTAAATAGCATTATAGTCTATTGGAAATAGGTCACAACCAACTACCATCCACAAAAGTAGGTCTCTCTAACAAAATGCCCTTGAGGGATTCTCAATATTAATTTTCAAAATAATTCCCGAATATACAATGCTTGAAGAGCCCTTTCAAAATGGGCATTTTCCTTTATTTATAGTAATTAAGTAACTTCTTATAGGGTGTTCTTGGATTCTGCAAGAAATATTTACAAGTATTTTCATATTCCCCTTCTCAAATTCCATTGACAAGTGTTCCAATAAGATGAAAATAAATACGGTTGAGAAAAATAAAAAATAGGATATAGTTGTGGACAAATTCGAATTTGTATCTTTGTCTTTCTTCACTTTTCCTTGTCCTTGTCTCTCAAATAAGATTTTGAAACTTCATGCTGTCCAACAATAGATATGAGCCTGAGGCATCGGATTTCTTCTAGGGAAGCTTCATGGGAGGTTGAGTTTTGTGAGAGGGTTTTCATGTACCTCATCAAGTTAGCCATGAAAACCTGGATCATATTTTTCATTTTGGATTTCTTGATGAGGTGATCTTCCATCGGGTCCACAATTACCCTCGTTGATGACTAATCATCCTCTTGTATTTGCTTCATATTGTGTTGGATTTATTCAAATATCTTCTCATTGGTCTAAGTATTTTTGAGTGCCTTGATAGGAGGTAGATTTCCTTTATGCGTTAAAATGTAAACCACCCTGTTGAGTTGTGCACAAATGGACAGGGAGATCTTCATTTCCTTTTCATCATTCTCTCTGACTTGTTGTAAATGATCAAGGGAAGCATAATAAATATTCCTCTCCCATCTTGAGATGCAAGGAATATTGGTTGGAGCATCCAGTTTCTTGATAATCCATCATTACATATCATTCAAGCATTCCATTCTAGCGGAAAATTGGATGTTCTTAGTTTGTACCAAGCTATGTTGAGCTATGATTTGCATCACTGATTGTTGGAAGACTTGGATTGTAGTGTACATGTCAATAGCCATATAATGGATTTCTACCCTAACTCTTTCTTCTCACATCCTAACCTCCTTGAGGTTTCCTTTATCTTTCTTCATGCACCCGACTTCTTCCTTCAACTCTCTAATATGATCATATTTATCATTATTCTCGCGTACCAATTCCTTGATATTTTTTTTTATTTCTAATGTGAAGGTGGTGCCAGTAGATGCGGTAAAGATCGAGTATTTTCTAACATATTCTATCATCGGGGTCACTGTGATGACTAACAAAGGGGCTCTCCCGATGACTGGGAGCTTCTTTGTTTCCTATTGTACTATCATGTCGATGGCCTTGTCGAACCAAAATGACTTTAGAATGGTGAATTTTATAGCCTTGGAGGGCATGAAGAGTCCCAATCCAAGTTATACAATCAAGAGATGCCCACTAGTGAGAGGGGATTCAACTGATGATCCTGCAATGTTGGTATCCATGGGTGAAGCATCATTATTTAATACTTCTTCATCATGTTTCCTTTTCTCCTCCTTGACCACTTTCGTTGTTGCATCATCTACTCCTCTCTTTTGTGTTTTCATAAATGTTGTTACTTCAACCTATGTTGTTTATTTGGCTTCAGCTACTGCAACTTCCTCTTATTTTCACTTATTTTCAACTGCATCCTTCTTTTTCTTTTGGACCTTTTCCTTCTTCCTTTTTCGATTGATCGTTGTTGTTTCCTTAGCTTATTTGTGTTTTATATGTTCTTCATCTTTGAGTTATTTTCTCCTTTCATTCTCATCTTCTTTAGCAACTTCAACAACTTTTTCTTTCTTCTTCTTTTGATCTTGCTATTGATTCAAAAGTTGAAGTTGTATTAATTGTTTCCATTGTTGCTACTGCAGCTTCTTCTTCGAATTTCTTCTATTCTTCCTCTTAGGCTCTTTTATCATTTGAGATTCGACCTAGTGGATTACCCTTTCACTTGAAAATAACCTTGTGGTAGGTTTGTGTGTGGTAGTGGATCTCCTCTTCCTCCCAATCATATGTTTTGTATTCCCAATGGTGCTTATGCTTGATACAATGCTTCTTCACCATGTCTTGAGGATCTTTCCTTTGGAATCTCTCTTCTTTGAAGAAAAAGGATGTTAATGTGTCCACTTCAACCTGAGACAAATTTTCATCTTCAAAGGAATATGAACTGAACCATAATGGGAAAGGAGGTCAGATGGCCTTCTTGTCCCTATAAAAATTTTCACTGACTCCATGGACCACTGTCGGATAGGTGATTTATTGGAGGACTAGCTTGTTTGGGAAAAATATGGGGAGAAAATGTAGAGATTTGATGGATCCATATATTATTAGATAAGTCTTGTATTCCAAAAGATACTAATCTCCTATTATTCAGATTGTATATAGTGACTTGTCGGTCATGCATGGCACAGGTCCATCGAAGATGAGTTGGAATAATGATGTCAAGAAGTAATAAAAAATCTTGTGATATTTCATTTTGTACTTGTGCTTCCAGAGAACCTTGAAATAAATGTGAATTGAGGGGTCAAATGGATTCCATACCTAGCCCACATTTGGATATTCATGATAGATGCACAACATTTCAAGAAGGTAAGAGGACATGTGAAATTTAGGAGCTTAGTTGTGGACAATTTTCTTAATCATTCCAATGGCCTCTTCTAGAGATACTGATAGAATATTATCCCAGTTGAAAGTTGACCCTACATCAAAAACGTAGTATATAAGGGGTGCCTAAGTCAGGGGAATTTGGAAGCATCTGGTTCCCCATATAACCTACATAACATCGCTACAACATACTGGTATGACAATATCAACAAGTTAGTTGGGTACTCGCCAAATGGTCTTGACTTGAATGGCTTGCTGGGATTGTACTAGACCTTAAACATATCTTTTTTCCATGAGTGGGAACTCTTTAAGAAGCTTCTCATCAAGTGATATTTCTCTAAGTCCATGTGCTTCAATATTCATGATATGTCCTTTGTGCAAGGGAAAACTTGTGTGTGGGCCTCCACCTTATATAGCTTTGATCTTTTGATATTCTTGAAGATATTAAGGTCAGAGTTATTTTCTGGCTCTTGGGGAAAACTTTGATTATTGAACATTTGATAGACCTCACCCATTTTAATTGAAGTCTTTTTGTCTATAAATTCTTCATTATCATCATAAATGGGTCCTTGGAGATCTTCCTCTTCTTCCTAGTGGCCTCTGCTTACAAATGCTTCTTCTATGGGGGGCCTTGTTGGTAATTTGTGTTTACTTGTGTGGTGACATATTCGAATCTTCAAAACATATTTCACATTAGTACATCAAAATACTTATTACAAAAATCATATTCTAATTATCTTAGAGGGAAAAGAACTGGTGAAGGAGATCATATGGCATTAGTTCCTGTATCTGGGTGATTTTTAGGTCTCCCAGAAAAAATCAGAGGGTTCGTGATTTCCCTACTGGCACATATCGGTATCAACATCCAAGAAATGATGTGTATTGATATGGGAGGTGAGTCATCGCCCGAAGAGGAAAGTATCGATGACATGGAAAAATTATTTACCAATTTTTTGTGAAGTGTTTGAAGGGAAGAATTGAATTTGGCGTATCCACCTTTAAGATGCCAATAACATTGATATGAGGGATACCTCATAGGCATAGATCATACAAAGGATTCCAAAAAGAAGATGATAGTATAAATATTTTTCTAAGGAAACTCATCGATATGGGGAATGTGTGTATCGGTGTCAATCACCCTAATGTATTTAAGTTTTTATAACTCTAAAAAGAATGGAGGCCTATTTAACTATGTATCGACATAAATCATTTAATCATTGTCTATATGCGAGTATGGTATTCACATTAATCAAGAAAAATTACCGACAAAGGTAATCACACCTTGGCATTGAAAATTTAAAACTCGATGGTGTGGAGTAGAGTGTATCGACTGCAATTATGTTAACACTACCGATATGGGGAGACTCAAAATTTGGCTAAGTATGAATCGGGGGGCACCATCAAGGGTTGGATCTAGTTTCAATCTCATGGATTTTGTCATACTAAGTTCTAGGTTAGCTCGCAGTTTTTGTTAAGGATATCCAACGAAAATTCAAAACTTTCTCTAGAGGTGAATCGAAATAGGGTCAGGGGAAGATTGGTTAGGTTGGGTTCCTTTTGTGGCCATAGTTCAAGTGATATTAAATGGTTAGGGTGAAATATCTCGAGAGGGGAAAAATAGTGCATAGGGATAGGACTAGGGCACTGAGGAGGTAGAGGGAGACAAGGGACCAAAGGAAGAGGGTATGGAAGAGGGTATGGAAGATCAAGGGAGGAGGTAAGGAAATAAATGTTTAGGGGGAACTTTATTCTCCCTAGTGTTTATCCATATATGCAAAAACTGAAACCTAAGTCAAATGGAAATCCACATGGATAGGGATAGATTGTCTGCTTGGAAGTTTGAAGGTGACACATGCAAAGTGAGTATTCTATAGTAGGTGAGAAATTTTGTTGCAATTTTTCCTCTCTTATGATCTCAGATTTTTTAATGTGACTTTGTGAAAATAAAAAAATGTCAAGCCCTGGTGTGGATTTTATAACCTTTTAATTGACACAAAAATTGATACAGGAAAAGTTGTATTGGAGGTCATCACCCAAATTTGGTAAGTGGAAGTTTTTACGTATTGGTGATGGAGGTCTTATTGGTACCAATTGTGCTCTTTATGTATCGGTGACCATATTTCAAACCCCACCAGTGGAACGATGGTGATCCACCAAAGTATGCCAACACACAAAGTGGGAAGATATTGGCCCCTTCGTGTACCAATGTTGATCATGTCATCATCATCGATAGGCGAAGAGGGGGGGGGGACTCTATTCAAAACCATTAAGTGTTAAGGTCCCTATGTATCGATGGTAATGGTGTCATATTTTTTGATATGTAGAGAATGAATTTTATTTTGAACATTTCCAAACATGTATTGATAAGGAAGGACTAATGTAGGCCAAGGTGTCGGTGACAATGCTTCATCCTNCTTAGAGACTATGGGCACAAATCCGGTTGGGGAACTAATTGATCAACCACTCCAATGGGAAAGAGGGTTGGAGAAAACATGAATTTTAGGTCTGTTGGATCTACCACATTTTAGCGGAGGTCAGTACCCAAGTGAGTGCGTCAAACAGTTTTTAGCAGTCACACATGGCAGGGACATATGGTTGGACAATCTCGTCTAGATAGATGTAGAGATTATTGTGAACATAACAGGGTTTCCATCCCGTGGCATGGATTGCATGCATTTTCTTGATGAAAAAGACAAGGAGAAATCACTAGCAGAAGAGATGAAGAAACTGTATGGTACCGATAGGGGGACATGAGGAATCATTATCAAGAGGATCAATGATGTCACAACACAAATGGGCACAAAAATATTATATTGTAAGTTACTAAGCAAATGCCACGGGGAGGAAGTTCCAACTGGGGTCATCACAGTTGCAGTTCAGTGCGCCAAGGGCGCCATAGTGAGTTGGTCACCCTATCTCTTGAATTTATTCCTGGATGGCTACAAGGATGTGCAGGATCTAGGAACATAGTTTCACTATTCATGGATAATCATGTTAATATCCTTTATGGGATGGAGAGAACCAAGATATGTAACTTTTGGTCCCAGAACAAAACCGAATCAGGGAATGAGATGTTTATTGCTCAAAACCACGTCAGATGCTAGGCACAAAAGGATGAACAGGTCGATATTTGAAGGATACCTATGAGATTTGTAGGAGGCCATTAGCAACATGTGGAGAATCACACCATAGGTTGTCGCGCAGTTTTAGGACATCGCCAACTTCAAGGCCACACGACATATGATGTGGATATAGGTGTGGAAGGATCCAGATAAGCAGTGGCTATAGATGCACTATTGTATCACAGAGGGTGACATTGACATGGTGATCAAAGACTGGGAAGATGAATGGAAGATTCCAGTCCTCACCCAAGACTTGTTAGAAAGGACAGTGGAAGAAGAGGTAGGGCAGGGAGAAACAGAGCCTCAAGAAGTCTCGGTGCCCAAGAAATGGAGGATGGGTTAGACAAAGAAAACATAGACAAACAAAGGGGTAGCTAAGACAAGGACCCTGAAGGGGAAAAAGAACTGTACGCAACTGGCCAAAGAACAACAGAAGCAAGCAGAGTCCATGCAAGGGACTACACCAAGTCCCAATCCATAGGAACCAGGTGGGAATAAGAGGCCATCCACGCAGATAGGAGGAGGGTACAAGAAGATGAAGGAACAAAGAACACCTCTAGACTATACGATCATGGAGGATGATGGAGAAATGATAGCCCGAATGGTCCAAGATTGTCTATCTGGGGATTTTGACAATGTTGTGCACCACAGGGACAAGATTCAAGAGGAGTTGGCATACATGCGATAGTTTCTCAAGAAAATTGGGGAAGTACAAATAGCAGGTAGTAGCATGGGAATAGTTCCATCAGCATCGCATACAGAAGAAATACTGGAAGAAGGAGAGCGAGATCCAGTGCATACGATACTACAACCGAACGCAACATTCCATATTTCACCTAGTATGTTGTGTATGTATGATATCGTGGGGAAGACACCCCTAAAAGACTTAGCTTAAATCCAACTGGTATTTTTGCAAATACCATCTAGGGCTCTACACAAGTTGCAGGTTAGCATGAACCATGAGGTACAGTCTCGAGCACACATAGACTTAGCTGAATTGCAGCAGACAACAGAGAGGCAAGACATGCTGGAAATATTATGTGAGCAGGCTAAGTTTGAGACCCAAGAGGAAAGGGAGGGCAGGATTGGATTGGAGCATAAATTTGCAGGAACATACGAAAGGATTCCAAAGACCGTGCAGGCAAATGAAATTATAGCAACAAAAAAGATTTATCAGATTGCGCAGGCAATCGATCAATATCAGAAGGAGATCGAGAATCTCCGAGAGAATCTCACACCCAATACTCCACCAGCAGTAAAGGAGAAAAGGAAGAAGGAAGCAACATAATAGCTACAAGATATAGAGTGATAGTTTAGCACAACAACTGACTTGTTAGAGAATGCAGCACAGCTTTGGAGAAAGCTAGAGGAGGATCAACAAATAAAAAGTTGGGACAAGGAACAAGAGAGGATCAACACAGCTATCCAAGACCTCAAGCAGAGGTAGAAGATAATACCCATCACAGAGTGCGTCGAAGGGGTGCAAGATATGAAGAAACTACAGGCAGAACTCACCACTGCGCAAACACATAAACATGAGTGTTAGTCTCAAATGGAACCGCTTCAAGAGAGAGTAGCATAAATCATTGCACAAGTAGAGGAATATAAATCACAGATAGCACAGACCCAGACATAATGCATAGGATTGATCAGTGACGAAGTTGTAGTTGAGGTAATAGACACAATCAAGGAGAAGACCACGCAGGTGCAGACACAAGCATCAGAGCTCAAGGAAAAGTTCCAGGCAATCACCAAGGAGATCGAGGAAGCACACAAATGTTAGGTGGCTTGGGATGAGCCACATGTTAGTGTTGGGGACCTGTTGGAGGCAGGACAAAGTGGACATAAAGACATTTTTGGAAAAGAAAGCATGCACAAGGAAAGCGACAACTGGAAGGAAGAACAACACGCGCGCATGCAGGGAAGACCTAAAGATGGTAGGGTTAGGGTTTTGATAATGTATTGTAATGGATGAAGAGCCAACAATGTATAAATATATATATTTAGGATTCATAAGGGGTTTGTATTGATACTTAGGTATCATAAGGGTTGGGATTTTCTAGAGATAATTCGTTATGGTAGAGAGAGTTGTTGTAGCGATCCGATATGTAATATTTTGTTGTATGATCTATTTTGGTAAGTTGTTGAGCTAGAGAGGACGAAGGAGGGTATATATTGAAGGTTATATCGTAGGCTAAGGAGCCTGGTGCGATATAGTCTGCCTCATATAGATCTTACCCAACGAGGAAGAGTTGTGAGCGCGCGACGTTGTAGTGATAGAACGACTATAATAAAAGAGTCGAGAGACAAATATTTGTGGATGTAGCCCAGGAGAGGGTGAACCATGGTAACATCTATGTTATGTGATGAATGAAAGCATATATTTATTATCTTCAGTAGTTATCATTATGGTTAATGAATGAGTTGTTATATTTCCCACATACTCGCAAATGACAGTACAATGTGTTTACAAGTTATAATAGCGGTTCAATATACAGTTCTCATATCTTGCACTCAATCCTAGGCTATAAACACATGAGTATTACAACCACCCATTAAAGCTATCTCAGGTGAGACTGCGCAACGCATTCTGTGCATTGTGTTGCCTTCTGGTTCACCAGGAGGGTCGATAGTTTTAGAGGCTTTGTTGGAAACCTGAACAGACATGAACCCTGGGTCAATAAACTCAGACAAAATATAAGAAAAGTAAAACAACAATAATTTATCGACTCAAGTGAGTCATTTCATGTGAATCCTCATAGGGAGAGGTTTTGCGAATATGAAAAGTATGATGGTGGTGGTTCCTTCTTAAGATATGACTCAACAACCAAAAAGATGGGATGTCGAAGAGTTAAGTTGTTGAAATATGGAAGGATTGGAACTCTCCCTAGAGTTATGCACATTCCAAATCTAGACAGGAGCCTAATATCTGTAAGTAAGTTATATGATGCAGGTGTGGATATTTTATTGGGAAATGGCACTTACCAGATGGTACAAGGAGAAATTGTGGTGATGAGGGGAGTTTGGTTTGGAAATCTATACAAGTTATTGGGAATAATTTATACTAATGAGTGTAATAGTTCTATTTTCTCTAAGAAGATAAATAAATAATATAGGATCTTGTTGAGGAAGAAACATTACCTTTAATAGATAGGGTTACTCCTCCATGCATGGTCCCAATTAGATTTTGCACCATTTGTTTTAAGAGACCCATCAAGATTCTATACTAGTTTCCATTACTGGGTTAGAGGGGTGATTGAATGGTTATGAATGCAATGGAGAACACATATGAAAAATAACAAAGTGCATAAATAAAACTTAACCTATCCTATCCTATCTAAGAGCGACTATGGTAACCAATGAGCATCCAAAAATGCCATTAATCCCTGCAAAATACTTCTTTCATACAATTGTTAAGAAAAAACAAGGTTATGTAACACATACATAAAATGAAAATAACCAAATTAGTCTAAGCTATGAAATTACATACATAAACTACTCATCATCTTAGGACAAAATATAAGAGGGAAGAAATTGAACCGGAAGAAATATTTCCGTTTGTATAAGACAAGTCTATAAACAAAATAACATTCTTATCGCACATGTAAATAGCATTATAGTCTATTGGAAATAGGTCACAACCAACTACCATCCACAAAAGTAGGTCTCTCTAACAAAATGCCCTTGAGGGATTCTCAATATTAATTTTCAAAATAATTCCCGAATATACAATGCTTGAAGAGCCCTTTCAAAATGGGCATTTTCCTTTATTTATAGTAATTAAGTAACTTCTTATAGGGTGTTCTTGGATTCTGCAAGAAATATTTACAAGTATTTTCATATTCCCCTTCTCAAATTCCATTGACAAGTGTTCCAATAAGATGAAAATAAATACGGTTGAGAAAAATAAAAAATAGGATATAGTTGTGGACAAATTCGAATTTGTATCTTTGTCTTTCTTCACTTTTCCTTGTCCTTGTCTCTCAAATAAGATTTTGAAACTTCATGCTGTCCAACAATAGATATGAGCCTGAGGCATCGGATTTCTTCTAGGGAAGCTTCATGGGAGGTTGAGTTTTGTGAGAGGGTTTTCATGTACCTCATCAAGTTAGCCATGAAAACCTGGATCATATTTTGCATTTTGGATTTCTTGATGAGGTGATCTTCCATCGGGTCCACAATTACCCTCATTGATGACTAATCATCCTCTTGTCTTTGCTTCATATTGTGTTGGATTTATTCAAATATCTTCTCATTGGTCTAAGTATTTTTGAGTGCCTTGATAGGAGGTAGATTCCCTTTATGCGTTAAAATGTAAATCACCCTGTTGAGTTGTGCACAAATGGCCAGGGAGATCTTCATTTCCTTTTCATCATTCTCTCTGACTTGTTGTAAATGATCAAGGGAATCATAATCAATATTCCTCTCCCATCTTGAGATGCAAGGAATATTGGTTGGAGCATCCAGTTTCTTGATAATCCATCATTACATATCATTCAAGCATTCCCTTCTAGCGTAAAATTGGATGTTCTTAGTTTGTACCAAGCTATGTTGAGCTATGATTTGCATCACTGATTGTTGGAAGACTTGGATTGTAGTGTACATGTCAATAGCCATATAATGGATTTCTACCCTAACTCTTTCTTCTCACATCCTAACCTCCTTGAGGTTTCCTTTATCTTTCTTCATGCACCCGACTTCTTCCTTCAACTCTCTAATATGATCATATTTATCATTATTCTCGCGTACCAATTCCTTGATATTTTTTTTTATTTCTAATGTGAAGGTGGTGCCAGTAGATGCGGTAAAGATCGAGTATTTTCTAACATATTCTATCATCGGGGTCACTGTGATGACTAACAAAGGGGCTCTCCCGATGACTGGGAGCTTCTTTGTTTCCTATTGTACTATCATGTCGATGGCCTTGTCGAACCAAAATGACTTTAGAATGGTGAATTTTATAGCCTTGGAGGGCATGAAGAGTCCCAATCCAAGTTATACAATCAAGAGATGCCCACTAGTGAGAGGGGATTCAACTGATGATCCTGCAATGTTGGTATCCATGGGTGAAGCATCATTATTTAATACTTCTTCATCATGTTTCCTTTTCTCCTCCTTGACCACTTTCGTTGTTGCATCATCTACTCCTCTCTTTTGTGTTTTCATAAATGTTGTTACTTCAACCTATGTTGTTTATTTGGCTTCAGCTACTGCAACTTCCTCTTATTTTCACTTATTTTCAACTGCATCCTTCTTTTTCTTTTGGACCTTTTCCTTCTTCCTTTTTCGATTGATCGTTGTTGTTTCCTTAGCTTATTTGTGTTTTATATGTTCTTCATCTTTGAGTTATTTTCTCCTTTCATTCTCATCTTCTTTAGCAACTTCAACAACTTTTTCTTTCTTCTTCTTTTGATCTTGCTATTGATTCAAAAGTTGAAGTTGTATTAATTGTTTCCATTGTTGCTACTGCAGCTTCTTCTTCGAATTTCTTCTATTCTTCCTCTTAGGCTCTTTTATCATTTGAGATTCGACCTAGTGGATTACCCTTTCACTTGAAAATAACCTTGTGGTAGGTTTGTGTGTGGTAGTGGATCTCCTCTTCCTCCCAATCATATGTTTTGTATTCCCAATGGTGCTTATGCTTGATACAATGCTTCTTCACCATGTCTTGAGGATCTTTCCTTTGGAATCTCTCTTCTTTGAAGAAAAAGGATGTTAATGTGTCCACTTCAACCTGAGACAAATTTTCATCTTCAAAGGAATATGAACTGAACCATAATGGGAAAGGAGGTCAGATGGCCTTCTTGTCCCTATAAAAATTTTCACTGACTCCATGGACCACTGTCGGATAGGTGATTTATTGGAGGACTAGCTTGTTTGGGAAAAATATGGGGAGAAAATGTAGAGATTTGATGGATCCATATATTATTAGATAAGTCTTGTATTCCAAAAGATACTAATCTCCTATTATTCAGATTGTATATAGTGACTTGTCGGTCATGCATGGCACAGGTCCATCGAAGATGAGTTGGAATAATGATGTCAAGAAGTAATAAAAAATCTTGTGATATTTCATTTTGTACTTGTGCTTCCAGAGAACCTTGAAATAAATGTGAATTGAGGGGTCAAATGGATTCCATACCTAGCCCACATTTGGATATTCATGATAGATGCACAACATTTCAAGAAGGTAAGAGGACATGTGAAATTTAGGAGCTTAGTTGTGGACAATTTTCTTAATCATTCCAATGGCCTCTTCTAGAGATACTGATAGAATATTATCCCAGTTGAAAGTTGACCCTACATCAAAAACGTAGTATATAAGGGGTGCCTAAGTCAGGGGAATTTGGAAGCATCTGGTTCCCCATATAACCTACATAACATCGCTACAACATACTGGTATGACAATATCAACAAGTTAGTTGGGTACTCGCCAAATGGTCTTGACTTGAATGGCTTGCTGGGATTGTACTAGACCTTAAACATATCTTTTTTCCATGAGTGGGAACTCTTTAAGAAGCTTCTCATCAAGTGATATTTCTCTAAGTCCATGTGCTTCAATATTCATGATATGTCCTTTGTGCAAGGGAAAACTTGTGTGTGGGCCTCCACCTTATATAGCTTTGATCTTTTGATATTCTTGAAGATATTAAGGTCAGAGTTATTTTCTGGCTCTTGGGGAAAACTTTGATTATTGAACATTTGATAGACCTCACCCATTTTAATTGAAGTCTTTTTGTCTATAAATTCTTCATTATCATCATAAATGGGTCCTTGGAGATCTTCCTCTTCTTCCTAGTGGCCTCTGCTTACAAATGCTTCTTCTATGGGGGGCCTTGTTGGTAATTTGTGTTTACTTGTGTGGTGACATATTCGAATCTTCAAAACATATTTCACATTAGTACATCAAAATACTTATTACAAAAATCATATTCTAATTATCTTAGAGGGAAAAGAACTGGTGAAGGAGATCATATGGCATTAGTTCCTGTATCTGGGTGATTTTTAGGTCTCCCAGAAAAAATCAGAGGGTTCGTGATTTCCCTACTGGCACATATCGGTATCAACATCCAAGAAATGATGTGTATTGATATGGGAGGTGAGTCATCGCCCGAAGAGGAAAGTATCGATGACATGGAAAAATTATTTACCAATTTTTTGTGAAGTGTTTGAAGGGAAGAATTGAATTTGGCGTATCCACCTTTAAGATGCCAATAACATTGATATGAGGGATACCTCATAGGCATAGATCATACAAAGGATTCCAAAAAGAAGATGATAGTATAAATATTTTTCTAAGGAAACTCATCGATATGGGGAATGTGTGTATCGGTGTCAATCACCCTAATGTATTTAAGTTTTTATAACTCTAAAAAGAATGGAGGCCTATTTAACTATGTATCGACATAAATCATTTAATCATTGTCTATATGCGAGTATGGTATTCACATTAATCAAGAAAAATTACCGACAAAGGTAATCACACCTTGGCATTGAAAATTTAAAACTCGATGGTGTGGAGTAGAGTGTATCGACTGCAATTATGTTAACACTACCGATATGGGGAGACTCAAAATTTGGCTAAGTATGAATCGGGGGGCACCATCAAGGGTTGGATCTAGTTTCAATCTCATGGATTTTGTCATACTAAGTTCTAGGTTAGCTCGCAGTTTTTGTTAAGGATATCCAACGAAAATTCAAAACTTTCTCTAGAGGTGAATCGAAATAGGGTCAGGGGAAGATTGGTTAGGTTGGGTTCCTTTTGTGGCCATAGTTCAAGTGATATTAAATGGTTAGGGTGAAATATCTCGAGAGGGGAAAAATAGTGCATAGGGATAGGACTAGGGCACTGAGGAGGTAGAGGGAGACAAGGGACCAAAGGAAGAGGGTATGGAAGAGGGTATGGAAGATCAAGGGAGGAGGTAAGGAAATAAATGTTTAGGGGGAACTTTATTCTCCCTAGTGTTTATCCATATATGCAAAAACTGAAACCTAAGTCAAATGGAAATCCACATGGATAGGGATAGATTGTCTGCTTGGAAGTTTGAAGGTGACACATGCAAAGTGAGTATTCTATAGTAGGTGAGAAATTTTGTTGCAATTTTTCCTCTCTTATGATCTCAGATTTTTTAATGTGACTTTGTGAAAATAAAAAAATGTCAAGCCCTGGTGTGGATTTTATAACCTTTTAATTGACACAAAAATTGATACAGGAAAAGTTGTATTGGAGGTCATCACCCAAATTTGGTAAGTGGAAGTTTTTACGTATTGGTGATGGAGGTCTTATTGGTACCAATTGTGCTCTTTATGTATCGGTGACCATATTTCAAACCCCACCAGTGGAACGATGGTGATCCACCAAAGTATGCCAACACACAAAGTGGGAAGATATTGGCCCCTTCGTGTACCAATGTTGATCATGTCATCATCATCGATAGGCGAAGAGGGGGGGGGGACTCTATTCAAAACCATTAAGTGTTAAGGTCCCTATGTATCGATGGTAATGGTGTCATATTTTTTGATATGTAGAGAATGAATTTTATTTTGAACATTTCCAAACATGTATTGATAAGGAAGGACTAATGTAGGCCAAGGTGTCGGTGACAATGCTTCATCCTTGCTGACATACAAGGTAGGACTCGTCAACTATGAAAAAATTATGTGTATCAAAATATTTGGTAGGAACTTTGTTGGTGGATCGATGACATAAATGTTATGGTCGTCGATACACTAAAACTCAAATTTGAAATTTTCTTAAGTGTTGAGATATTTTCGGTGACAGAGGAGAAAATATCAACTCACCGATACGGGTTGTATCAGTTGTTATCACCATAATAATTTATGTGGGAGATCTAGTTTTCAAGACTTAGCGAGGTTCTAAACTGATGTGGAGGCATGAAAAACTGGAGAACAAGGCCAAGTCTAGCGAGAGGAGGCTAGATCTAGTAGTAGTGTGGAGTTGATGGGACCCGACAGGTCGCGGATCACGAGCACTACATATCAACAGTCGGGGATCGTTTCAGGGGGAGAACTTGGTCAAAAGATAATTCCCAAAATCAGGCCGAAAAGTAAACCGTGGTTTCACCTCAGGACCACGTGGCACCACTGGGTGCATTTCAAGGTGATAAGTGGGTTGCCCCAAACCACTCTCCCTCACCCCTGAAATTGGGAAAGTATATAAAGGGGACACTCATCATTATTTTATTATTTTTTCAAATACTAGAACGTTGAAAGTTGGCGCGACCACTCCATTCAAATTGAATCTCAACAGTACACCAATGTCACACCTTTTTTACTCATTTAGAGGTATTTTTCATCGCCACAATGGACCCTATCGTTATGTCTATAGCAGAGAAAGACCCCGTGTCAGACAAATAATCCCTAATTGACACATATTCAGATGTGTTCGATAATGAAATCACCATTTCTCCCATCTCCCTATCCAGATCTAATCTATCCGATAATGTAGGGAAACATATACCCTTCCTTGAAGCAGTCCATGCCACTATAGTCCCTTATGTTGTCGAGGTCACATTCTCTTTCCCTGAATTCATAGGTTGGTGCGTAGAGAAATACTCATAGAAAGAGAAAGTCGTCTTAAATAAATGGGGGTCCTAGGTCCTATGCAGGGTAGAGAGTCTATCCATTCGAGGTGCCCTCAGCATACCAGAGTCCCTCTCTGCAGTTTCTGAACTGTTTGAGGAAGAAAAGTTGATTACGGTTTACAGGGAGTGTCCATCAAAAGTCAAAGACCTATTCTTACAAACAATTTGTTGGCATAGGGGAAGACCCAGGGTTCGATGCTACAACAATGCACCAACAAAACCCTAACCACTGACCCTTTCGGCAACGCACGTGAAGCATATGAAGTCTCACCTGAGGTAGAGGTAGGGATGGTTGCAGGACTCAAGTATCTGCAACCTTAGCTGGGACACAGATCTATGATTATAATACTTAACAAAGAACTTAACATCAAATGTTCAATCGATAACTACTGCACAGATAGAACAAAGCATCGCATCATTCAATCAAATCTGATGTATTTAAGCGCTTTATCATGAACAAGCAAGTTATATCTAGCAGGTCAAGCACTAAGAACGTTCATGTAGATCAGATCTAGCATTCTTACACATCATTAGCACAAAGCATGAGAAGATTTATCTATCTCTATCAAAGCACTTAGCAAGAGAGTCATAAACACATTAAGACAAGCACAAAGCATAACAACACAATGTTTACATGGTTCAACCCCACCCTGGGGCTACGTCCACCAACTCTTCTTTTCTATTGTCTTCATTCAATCAGTTATAAGTACAGAGCCTCAAAAACCTTACTCCACACAGGACATAAGATCTGCGCAGCTCGCTATATCCTTCTTCCTTGGGTTCCAACACTAAGCCTTTAACAATATTGCTACAATGACTTGCACTTAACTCTGCAAGTCTCACATAGTATGCACAAAGCCTTACAATTATTGATCACATAGATCGAACTCTTGGCACTTACCCTACTTGCATCCTAACATCACATAGATGCCTTCATTCTCTTGTCCCCCTCCCTTAAATTGCCTATATGTCTATTTATACATACAAACTAGGCCTAAACATGGGTAAACCCATGGGATGACATCCCATTCCTGTTACATATTCCCACATCCCAAAGAGGGACCAAAAAGGGGTCAAGAACCCTGTGAGGTCGACTACAAAAACTAGTCACTTGGGTGGGTCAATTCTTACGTACTAAATTCCTTGCAATCATCTGACAAGAAAGGTGCACTGTGCCACTCTGGATAGAAGCTACCTTGTAGCCTTGCATTCCTTTCTCAACATCACCATAACTGTCATTGATCCTTTGTGTGAGAGCACGGTCCATGGATTTCTAGGAGAGAAATCCTGTGGGTCAGGTCCTTTCATACTTAACCCTGTGATCCAGTGGATCAGCGTCGGATCAATGTTATACAATGGTTCAATCAAAAATATCCACCATGGTAACAAGGTAGTAGAATCTTGACACATGCATTCATCTCTTAGTGTCTTCCGAAGTGGGCAATCTTCATGATGTTCAACAGGGTGGAATGCACGAGGTCATGGGTCCATTGTTGAGGGACGATATTCAAATTCTTCCCTTTAGTTTTAGTCAAGTACTTATGTGGGGCTAACATGTTGTAGACTTTGCGATATCTGAGGTTGAAGTCACTAAACTTCAACGCTATAATCTTATCTTGGTATACTCACATTGCACGTATCCTCTTCGGGAGGTATGTAGTGACCAAGGTGAACTCGAAATCTCTAGGTATGTTGTCGCGGTTTAAAGAACTACTCAAAGGTGGTATATAGGTAAGATAGTCAGGATCAGTTTAGCATTCACTAAGTCATCTCTGTGCTTAGTTTTCTTCTCAACGAACGACCAAGATGGACCTGCTCCTCGAGCAGTGGATGGAGAAGATGTCAGTCCTCTCATGGATGATGCTTGTATACCTGTAGAAATAGACATGACTCTTTTAGTCATCAGGTCGATCAAAAGTTCCTCAACAACTCTTTCTGCAGTGCTCAACTTGTACATCATACATGCTCGGGGTTAACAATCTCAGGTTCGGTGGGTAGCTTAGACATAGTAACGAGAGAGAGAGCAGAAGAACGATGATCACACTATAAAATCAACTTAGTCTGTGGGCTCAAATTCTCAATTGGAAAAAGTTTTTTCGGTGTATGGAGCGGTGATATAAATAGGTAACTTGACAATGGGTCGCTTTCAATGGATATGTGGTCTTCATTAACTTGGTTATGTCCATTATGGTGTGGTCTCAATAGTCGGATGGTGAGCTGGCTGGCCATAAATGGATTTCTATCTGTTCGGAGCATTGATCTAATGGTTATAACATTCCCTAATGGCTATATTGCTTCGCCACAGCGAAGTGCCATGTGTTTTTTTTCTGATATCCCGATGAAGCTCCAATTTTTGAAAATTTTCCTTCTGTGAGGTTCCCTCTAGAACCTTCTACAACTTTTCAATCTTAGCTCTCTTCATACTTAACTTTCTAGCCTTCTTTCCAGTGAGCTTAATCTCAGTATTCCTTTTTCCATTTTGATTCTTATCTTCTTTTAACATAGTTACTTCGCGCAATTGAAATTCTTTCTTAATATTTGAGGGTGATACTTCTTCTTTATCTAGGATAAGTACTTCAGTCTTTTGTTGGTCTTCTAGGGTTCTTGCAACTTTGACATCAGGGTCTCTGGTGTTAAGTAGCTTCGACCTGTTCTCTTGTTCTACAATCAAGTGTGCGATCCTTCTAGTCATGAATTATTTTAACTCCTGCTTCTATTGTTCTAACATTGCTTCTTCTTCTTTCCTTCTGTCCTGGTCTCTTTCAATCCAAGGTCTAGCTAGTAACATGGTAAATGGGGAGTTGTCCTCAATAAATTTAATAATCTCAAAATCTTCTTTTGTTGAAGTTCCATTAACGTTCATAGGTACGTGAGAGAGTTTCCCACATACGTTTATCATCTTTCCTCTTAATATTCCTATTCCTCCTAATGAAGGAATCATACCAGGCCTCCCTATAGCTTCCCAAGTTGTCTCTGTCATGATATTCACCTGTGTTTCTTCATCTAGAAGAAAATCAATGTCAAAGTCTCCTATTCTTGCTTCGATGCATTCTTTTTCTTTGAAGATCTCTGATAAGATAACATGTTGGTGGTCATTCAGGGTTTCTTTCATCTGTAACAATACTTTGTCTAATTCTTTCTAGGATTCTGCCATTTTCGTATCTGCCTTAGGGTTTTTCTAGTTCAGATTCATTCCTTCAAGCTTAGCTATTGTTGGCCCTTGTCCAAGTGTTTAGATATTATTGGTCATATTGACCTATGTTGGGACTGCGACAGCCTATAGAAGGAGGAGCACAAGATGAAGCGGAGATCAAGGGATCTCGACCCACTTTTGGGTCCTTTTTGGGGTTTTGGGGATAATGTAACGAGATTGGGATGTCAGCCCATGGGTTTTACCCATGCTTAGGCTTATTTTGTAAAGTATAAATAGAAGGCTAGGCAATGTAGAAAGAGAACGAGTAGGTTGGTAAGCTAATTGCTAAAGGCTAAGTGCTAGTGTGGATTGTAAGGGATTTTTTCATTCTGTGTGAGACTTGTAGAGCTGAGTGCAAGTAATTGTGTGAGACTATAGAAGGATTTATGTTGTAACGCAAGGAAGAAAGATCTAGAGAGCTACGCAGATCTTATGTCCTATGCGGAGTGAGGGTTTTGAGGCCTTGTTCTTGTAACCAATTGACTGAAGACTATAAATAAGAAGAGTCGGTGGACGTAGCCCTAGGGTGGGGGTGAACCACATAAATGTTGTGTTGTCTTTCTTTGTGCTTGTCTTAATGTGTTTATGTCTTCTTTTTCTAAGTTCTTTAAGATGATTAGGTAGATCTGCTTATGCTTAGTGCTAATGATATGTGTGACTATTAGATCTGATCCATATGAATGTGCTTAGTGCTTGATCTACTATATATGACCTATCTATTGATGCTAAGTGCTTGAATAAAGTAGATTAGTGTGAGTACTGTGAAGCTCTGTTCTATTAGCGAAGTGGATATTGCTTTCATATTGAGGAGCTGACGATGTTGAGTGATTTATTAAGTAGTACAATCACAGATCTGTGTCCCATCCAAGGTTGCAAACACCTGAGTCTTGGAACCACCCCTGCCTCTACCTCAGGTGAGGCTTCATCTGCTTCGTAAGTGTTTCCAAAAGGGCCAGTAGTTAGGGCTTTGTTGGTGCATTGTTGTAGCATTGAACCCTGGGTCTACCCCTGTGCCAACAAATGGTTCCATTGTCAGGACCTGAAACTGTGATTGCTGGGAATTGAGAAAGAAGAATCTATGTGCAAAGATTCATCCTGAAATTGTGGAAGCTCTGTGTGTAGATATGTTCTCTAGCGCGCAGTATTCTACTAGATTTATAAATCTCTGTGCTAAAAAAAAAAGCCCAATCTAAAGAAATGAGATCGGATCTGAAGAAAAGAGGCAAGATCCGAAAACTTTGTGCCCTAAGAAAGGTAAAAGTGGGAATTCTTGATTAAAAAGAGGTAAGATATGTAAGATCTGTGCTCTGATAAGGGTAAGAATAGTTAAAAGTTTTAGATCTAGAAGATTTGTGCTCTGTAGAAGTAAGATAAGTAGAAATGTTTGTTTCTAGAGTATGGATCTAGTTATGATTGATAGGATTTGTACTAGCTTGAAAACCAGGGTATTAATAGATGAAAGAATATTTGATATGAGTAGATCTGATAAGAATAGTGAATGATATGTTATATCTATGCATAGAAAGAATGTTTGGACTAACAAATGGATGCAGGATCCTAGAAACAATTTGTTGCAGGTTAGCTACCATGATCCTAGAACGCAGTACAGGAGAGGCTGGGGATCATTTAAAAGAGATAGAGGATTAACTCTCTATTACAGTTGAAAAATACTAGGACATCTGGCTAAGGAATTCCATGGTGGAAGACCTAGTTGCCTCTATTGTAAGGCTCTAGACCATGAAGTATTGGATTGCCCTAGAATGATTGCTAAGCTGGAAAGAATGAATCTGAATCAAGAGAACCCTAAGGCAGATCCAGAAACTGATATTATGGAAGAATACCATAAAGGATCTGAGCAAGCATTACTACAGATGAAAGAAACCCTAAATAACCACCCACATGTCATATTATCAGAGATCTTCAAAGGAAAGGAATGCCTTGAAGAAAGAATAGGAGACTTCGACATTCACTGTTTTCTAGATGAGGAAACACAGGTGAATGTCATGACCGAGAGAACTTGGGAAGCTATAGGGAGGCCTGCTATGACTCCCTCATTAGGAGGAATAGGGTTATTCAAAGGAAAACTGGTAAACCTGTGTGGAGGGCTCACCCAGATACCTATGACTGTCAATGTAACTTCGACGGAGGAAGATTTTGATAATATTAAATTTGTTGAATACCACGCCCCGTTTACCATGTTAATAGGAAAACCTTGGATTGACAGAGATCAAGCCAGAAGAAAGAAAGAAGAATAATTCTTGGAGCAGAAGAAACAAGAGTCAAAAGATTTCATGACCAGAAGGATCGCACACTTGATCGAAGAATAGGAGAATAGATCGAAGCTATTTAACAATAGAAACCTAGATTTTGAAGCTACATGAACATTATAAGACTCACAGGAGACTCAAGCACCTATCTTGGATAAAGAAGAGGTGTTACCCCTGAGTCCTAGGAGATAATTTCAATAGCGTGAAGTAACTAATACCATAGAAGATAAGAATCAGAATGGAAAACGAACTACTGAGACGAAGCTCACTGGAAAGATGGGTAGAAAGCAAAGTAAGAAGAGAGATAAGTTGCAGAAGGTTCTAGAGGGAACTTTGCAGACAAAAAATTTGCAGAATTGGAGCTTTGTCGGGATATTAGAATAATGACACATGGCACTTTGCCATGGAAAAGCAATATAGTCATTGGGGATATTATAACTGTTCGATCGACGCTCTGAACGGGAAGAAAGGAAATAAAGGTTCATCATCAGACTGTTAGACCGTGCCATAATGGATCAAACAAGAGTTAATGAGGCTTCATACCCATTACAATTGAAACGTTGCCAAGTTGCCTACTTATCCCATCGTGCCATGCACGAAGAACATTTTTGCTAACTAAGATTTTTAGCCCGCGGACTAAGTGAATTATATACACTGATCATTGCGATATTGCTATTTGTTCTAGTGTCATATCTAAGTTCATTGTGACCCCGTTAATTTTAATCCCGAGCACGTATGTCCAACAAGCTCACCGCAGTTGAAGAATCAGTAATGGAATTTATCCTTGAATTAATGACTAAAATATTCATTTCAGAGAGTGTAGTGTCTACAGGTGTACAAGCATCTTCGACGAGAGGACTGCCGACCTCTCTGTCCACTGCTCAAGCTGGTCCATCCCAGCCAGTAGATGAAAATCGAACTAAGCATAGGGATGATCTCGTGAATTCTAAGTTAATATCGAGTATACTACCCACCTATATAGCACCTCTGAGCAACGCAATCAATCGAGACAATGTGCCAAGAGATTTCGAGTATGCCTTGGTCACTGTGTACCTCCCAAAGGGGATACGTGTAGTTCACGCTGACCAAGATAAAATTGTGGCGTTGAAGTTTAGTGACTTCAACCTCGACAACAGGAAGGTATATAGCATGCTCACCCCACATAAGTATCTGACCAAAACAAAAGGAAAGAATTCAAAGATAATTCCTCAATCATGGACCCATAACCTCGTGTAGTCCACACTGTTCAATGTCATGAAGATTTCTCACTTCGGAAGGAACCAAGAAGTGAACGCATGTGTCAAATTGTTATTTTCCTACTACCATTATGGATACTTATGGTTAAACTGTTGTATCACAGTGGATCTGACATTGATCAATCAGATCATAGGGATAAGCATGCAAGGCCCCGACCCACAGGATTTTTACCCAAGAAAATCCATGGATTGTGCTCTTGCACAAAAGATTAAAGACACCTACAGAGATGTCGAGAAGAGCATGTGAGGCTACAAGGTGGATTTTATCCAAAGCAACACAGTGCGCCTTGCCTTCCAATTGATCATAGGAAAGTTGGTGAGAAACAATCGACCCACCCAAGTCATTGGTTTCATAGTCGACCTCCTAGGGAAGTGCGCAAAAGGACTTTAGATGAATTGGGCGCAGTACCTGGTAAACTAGTTGGAATTGGATTGCATGGAAGCCCAAGATAAGGGATATGAATTCCACTTCAGTTGGCTATTGACCCTGATCTCTTTCATTGCATGGGAGATGCCAGAAGGTGAGACCTTCCTGGACATTGATCCCTTTGAACCTCTGACCATGAAGTTTAGTACGTTATGGTACTCTAGTGACATGAATAAGCAATGGAATTTGAATGTCATTTCCCACACATATTACAACCAGTTGAAGACAACCATCCCATGTGAGCCGCGTATAACCTTGAACACTCTCCACCATTTCATACCTTTAATGAAGTTCAGACCGCCATTTCATCTATATCACAACATGAGCTGAAGAACACAAGGAACAATTATAGTCTTACTATAATCTAACGGAGGAGGACTTGGAGGAGATCACCAAGGACTGGTCGGAAAACCTCCTCATTCCAGCATACCTTGCAGATATGTCTAACTTAGACAGTCCAGAAGTAGCGCATGATGCACCTGGACCTAGCAAGATAAAAAAGACCAAAGAGGTCCATGATTTAGAAAATGCATCCATGAAGACCGCTTCCATATCAGTAGAGAAAGGAGGAGATGGCGGAGAGATAGATGGCACAAAATTTGAACAAAATAAAGGTGAGGTTACACTGCCTAGAGATGAGGAGGACCCCTCAAAGAAATGGAAGGTTTCCCCACCAAAACCCTCATCCTGGAAGAAAGTGAAAGCAACTAGGACCAAATTTGAGACCACCCTCACCTCAAACAACTTTGACTTCATCGTCGCAGCACTAAACGATGCTTCGCTGGAGATAGCAGAAAAGAAAGAAGCTAAGAAGGAGGAGGTGTTTAGTTGGATTAAGGATGAGCTCCAAGGGGTGAAGCAGGTGTTATAGCCCAGCCACGCAGTTTCTACTGCACCTCTATCAGTAGGAACAACAGAACTAGGTGATGAGCCAACTCAACTACACCACATCGCCATTACAGTCAAATCTCGCCTTCGACGAGCTCAAGAAGAGACAACACAAGCCACCTAGGCTTTAGCACAAGTATAGAAAAACCTTGAGGAGAAACACAATGTTGCAGAATGGGAAAATATTTCTCTGCAAGTGAAGTGGGATGAAGAAAAAGCACAGTTATGAAAAAGCAAGTAACAGTTGCTCGCAGAGCAACTCGAAGTAAAGGAAATGGTTCACAGAGCACTCTGCTCTGTGACAATCGTAGAAGTAAAAATTGAAGAGCGAGTTCCACAGCAGGTGGCACAAATTGAAGAAGTAATCTAGCAGCTCCATCAGTGCATAGAAGACTTGGAGCTCCGCACTGTGCCCGAGACCCCTCAAGATGTAAGAGACCTAAGGGAAGAAACTACCCGCAACGCAGTGGACAAACTAAAATCTCTTTCCTTGGAGTGAAAGTAGTTGAGTAACTGCAATGCCCAAACATATGAAAACCTCACTGAGAACCCAAAGTTACAGGTGCTAGAGTTGTAGCTCCAGGAAGCAAAGTAGCATGCAGACACTTTACAAGCGCAGTTGAAAGCTCTGTCAGCTATAGACATAATGAAGAGGTATCATCATAAACGCACCACCCAACAGTAAATCCATATTATTTAAAGTAGAGTGATGGAAGTTACTCAACGGATTCAACCAGTACAATATAAGGCATGATGGTTATTTACAAAGGTTGAAAGTTGAGGAGAAAAGCTAGAAAAGGTTTTCATTGTAGCAAAACAACACCTAGAAGGGCCTGTGAATGACACAGTGATCTAGGAATTCACCGAGAAAGAGGTCATCGTGTAGCAGCAGGTCGAAGAAGCTCAAGCCAAGCTCAAGGCCTTCAAAGAAGAACTGATCAGACTAGAGTGACTTAGAACAAGTCACAGGTGAGTGTTGGGGGCCTGTTTGCCCTTTACTAAGTGTTGGGAGATTCTTAGTCATATTGACCTATGTTGGGACTTCGACAGCCTGTCGAAGGAGGAGCACAAGATGAAGTAGAGATCAAGGTATCTCAGCCCACTTTTGGGTCCTTTTTGGGTTTTTGGGGATAATGTAACGGGATTGGGATGTCG
>JZKD02S1871361.1:25576-42460 GCA_000966675.3 Picea glauca
CCTCTGCATCAGGAAGATAATCAGGCTCCACAACCAACAGAAAAAGGGCGTGGGATCACCCTAGGAGGTGATGTGGGGGTTAAAGAGAGTCATAACTCATGAGAGGGGGCCCCATTTAAATCACATAATCCACCACCAAGAAAAAAATGTCAATCCCCCAAGGGGGGCGTAATTTTTTGTTGAGGAGAAGGGGTAAGGGTTAGGAAGAGGTTGAAAAAGGTTGGGAGGGTCATGTTATGCTTTGTAATGTCCCCCCACCTCTTGATGAAGAGGTATTGAGGAGACTCAATGGCTTAGGCATCCCCACTAGGCCATAGTCTCACAATAAGGGGAAAGGTCAACTAGAGTAAGGTTATATTCTTAAGTTGACCTGAGAAAAGGGTAAAAAGGAGTAAAAGATAACTTAATGGAAGAATAGAAGTTAACCCTGGGAGTTAATCTAACTCAATAGAGGAATAGAAGGAAAAGGATAAATAGAAGGCTGGGGCGCACCTATTATTCATTCTGGATTTTGGTATATTGCTTGTTATTGCTCTTGAGCATACAGTTTGGGGGTTTTGCTGTACAAACCCTTGTGAGCAACTGAGTGGTGAAAGACCCACTCACCTTGTTTCACAACTTGGTCTCGGGGATGAAAGACTCCTCCACACCATTCTACACTCAGCATATTTCCACCTAGTGATTTAAAAGTAGCAGGGCCGTACTGTTCATGGATTTCTAGCAAGGGCGCACCATCAACTAGAGAAGGGTTCGATCCAGCTGATTAGGAGAGCCTTTGGTCATTCCGACACTTGGGTTTTACTTGCAGGGACCCAACCATCATTTTGATTTCTTTTTCCGGAGAGTTGTCACCCTCAGATCTTTATCTTCAGATTGGGACGACTTGGAGGCAAGAGGACGTCCTGTGATTCAGTCTTTCTCAGATATAGGGAGATCTACTTGGAATCTGAGTCTGAAACTTCTCATATGGGTTTCCCATAGCCCGATCTACATTCCTACAGAGTTTCGGAGCATTTGGAGGTCTCCTTCATCAGGGTCGAATTATCTAGGGTTTCAGGCATCTAGGAGGGCGCAACTTCACTTGAGGAGTCAGTGTTTGGAGGGGTTTGCCCTAGCCTTTCGGCTTGAGATTTCAAGAGGGTGTTCCTATCACTCAGATCTATCAGTTGGCAGAGTTTGGGCTCATTTGGAGTCGTCCTTTATCAGGGCCGAGTTATTGAGGGTTTCAGCCTTCCTTTTGAGCGTGGCCTCTTCCAGCTTGAGGAGTTGGCATCCAGATCTACTTGTTTTGGTCTTCATCTATCATCCAGCCTTTGGAGGCGTATTTTGTATTGGCGGGAGCATTTTGTAGTAGCTCGTACTTATTATCTATTGGGCCATCTGAGGATTATTCCAGATCAGCTATCTATTGTATCTAATTCATGCTTCTGATAATAAAAGGTCAGATCTATGCTTGTGTTTTCTATATCTTGAATGTATTGTGATCTTTCATGTGTTGGATAAATCTTGTATTAACACCACTTAATAACTGGACAACCTCAATAGTCACCTGCACATCAAACACAACAGAGGTAGTTAGTGGTCTCAAGTGAAACAATAGGCTTGGGATCATTACATACTTAGGGGGTTTCTCTCTAACCATTATTTCACCTTTTCACATCCTCTAACTCATTATTACAACTTTTACATTTTACCATGTTTGGACTTTAGTAATTAAAATTGTTGTTTTAGACTGACTGACACTTCGGGTGGACAAACCCATGGCTAAAGTTGTCCGTCTGAGCTGAAACTTGGTCCATGGATGTAGGGGGTGCTATTCCATTTCTTTTGAGCACAAATACCCCTATCAAAAGTCCAAGGACCTAGTTTTTACAATTTTTGCTTAAAAATAACTAATTAATTAAATAATTAAACCTCCAAACTTAGGGAAATTTAATTAAGCAAAAATTAATTAATTAATTAACTAATTAAAAAAAACCGACTTATACTCGACGGAATTCTGCGAAAATTTCTAAGATGTCTTGCATGGTCATTTACAATGATTTCCTATAATAGTTACCAAAACATAAGCCCACTAGAACGTCGTTCACCACTTTGGAGGAATTATTGCAAGTGTGAGGGAAAAACTCAAGGGAAATCAAGAGGGCTGAAAATCCCAATTGATAACCTGAGGATAAAAAACCCTCGGTGAAAGAAACTCTCTTAGTGAACCGATCCCAAGGTAACTGACCTAGACATGACTCATGCATACCTATTACATTATTAACCCACGCAGGGGTGTGGAAATTCCAATTACAAAAAGAAGTGTTGGGGCCAAACACTACCCTGTAATACCAAAGTCTTCGACAACATGGCATCTGATGATGCATCTCTTCATGGAACATGAGTTGACCACCTGTGTTGGAGAGGTGGTCAACATGTGCCTTTGTTAGAAGGTGAGTTGTACTTGTCCTGGATGCATTCTTTCCAAGCCCATTCTTGCCTTTTATTCTTATTCTTTTCATTCTTTTATCTTTTATTGCTTTTCTTTTTTTGTTGTTCAAGAGCTAATCAGGGGACATTTCGTTGGCATGGTGACCAGTGGTGGCAGCGTTACCCACAAGTATTTTCACAGAAATGAGAAGGTTTGCTTGTAATGAGACCCCCTTTCCCTTGGACATGCAACCAAGAGTACTGCCCTGGCGTGGTAACCAGCCGGTGGCAATGTCATACTACTAGGTACCCATGGACCTAATAGGCTAGCTCGTGATGAGACCCCCTATCCTCTGGTTAGGTCTTGTTTTATTATTTTTCCGGGTCCCTCTTGTTTCTTGCTGAGAAGCCTTTTATTGCTTTCTTGAGGATCCCTGGGTGAAGTATATCGAGGTTTCATTTTTTAGGCTTTTATCTTTTACTAGCTTGCTTTTACCTTCTGGGCCTTTAGCCCCTTCTTCCCACAAGATAAGGTGCAGTCCTGAAAATAGGTCAACTAAGTGCCTGGACAAGTGGAATGGGACAAGTGAGTGGGAAACAAGATGAAACAGTGGTGCTATGATGGGAGCGGACGATGGATTTTCAGAAATCCCCCCAGTGGCAAACCAAAACCTACAGACACAGGCTTGCTAGGGCACCCTGTCAATCCCCCCAAACATGGTCAAGTGTAAGATCCAAGCAATTGTTAGAAATAAAAGGAATCAGATGCATAAATTCAATGGTTTTGATGATGAAAGTGACACATACCATGATACTCAGACTAATTACCTAATGGAGCAAGAACCTTCTCTGACACGGGACTAAGCCGATGGTGATGGATACTGTTGCTGCTGACAAGATAAAGATGCTAGAAGAAAGAAAAGGTGCGCCCTCCAGGGCCATGTTAAATTCAATTCTTCTCTCGGTACTCCATGTCTAGGACCTGCATGCCTCGAGACATGATCTCCTAGTTATCCCTGAAAGTGGGGGATAACACATCCAATTAGTGATGATGCTGAAGACTTAGTAATGAATTTGTTCTCAGCTACACTCCTTCATGCTTCAAGCCATTGGTACCTAAGCCTTCCCGATGGTGGTATTAAAACCATGGACAAACTAGAAGAAGCCTTTCTCAAAATATGGAGTATCAAAGAAGACCCCAACATGCTTCTTACTTGGTTGAACTCCCTTTAGAAGCATGAGAACGAATCTTTTCGGGAATTCCATACTAGGTTTGAAACTTTGTTGCAAAATATCCCTGCGAGCCATCATCCAAATGGTGATTACCTTGTTCATATTTATACCAGGTCTTTTAATGGCCAACTAGGGTATCTTCTCAGGGACAAAAACCCCCAATCAATCCAAGAAGCTCAAGAGCTGGCTACTAAAATTGAGGGCAACCTCCATTCATCTAAGATAGACCCTTTTGCAAATCCAAAGGGGAAAATGGACATCAAACCAAAGATAGTCCACAATATCGAACCTTCTTCAGACCTTTGCGCCGGTATGGAAAAATTACAAGCCTCCATGGATGGAATCATAAAAAATCAAGAGCTAATGATGAGTAGAATTGTCAACTTGGAGAGATTCCAGAGCCAAACACCTAGGATCCTGTACAAGGGTCAATTTGAAAAGGTGAACCAATTCTATAAACCAAAGAATGATCAAGAAGTCCCAAACACCTTAGCCCATACAAATGTTGTGGATGAAAACCCTTGGTGCTTGGAGTGCAGTGAAGCACATTGGGAGCATGAATGTCCTTGCAACAATGATGGCCATCAGTAGGCGAACAATATAGGACACATCATAAGAGGCCCTCAAATAAATATCATCGTTGAAGAGCATCATGAGGGCATGAAAGAAGTGGCCAGGTTGGCTAGGATGGGGATAATAAACAACCTAGACCAGGAAACAAAAGAAAAATTGAAGAAACAAGAACTCCAAGTGTATAGAAGAAAGAAGTTGAACTAACCCCCCGCTGACCAAACAAAACCCCCACCTTTGGATGTACTCCTTCCTAAGACGTCCAAAACTGAAAGGGTTGACTTAAACTTTGATTTTGAAGGGGTACTATCCAAGATGCATGAAACCATACCCTTGAAAGAAGTCATCATGGTGCCATCTATCAAGGAATGATTTGACAACTTTTTTCAAGGATTAGATGGACCCATGGACCCTCCTATCATGTTGCAAGCCGATCACTTCAGGGTCCAATATGATGAACATCCTCCTTTCTTCATGACTTTGATAATGAATAACAAGAGTCTCAACAATTGCATGATGGACTCAGGGGTCAGGGCTAACATGATGTCCCTACTGCTCAACTTCCGCTCTTGGAACTCCAGTACCTCCTAAGTAACCAAATCCAACTACCTGTCCTCATCCAAAGGTGGAAGCTCCTCTAAAGTGTTGATGAATTGTCCCACTACTTTCTTGAGACAAGAAATGTGGAACACATTGTGGATCCGTCTCCCCTCTGGTAGTTCTAGCTCATAGGCAACTTCGCTTACCTTGCGTATGATCCGGTAAGGCCCATAGAACCTGGGCTTGAGATTCTCCGCCCCACTCTTCTTTAGAGATGTCTGTTTGTAAGGTTGTAGCCTCAGTAATACCAGATCCCCAACCTCGAAGCTACACTCTGTCCTATGTCGGTATGCACTCACCTTCTATTGATTTTGTGCCATCTGCAGATTCTCTTTGAGTACTTTGAGAATCTCCTGATTCTCTACTATCCAGTATTTGGCTTTGGGAGCCGGGATATCTTCGAAAACCAAGTCAATCAAAGTGGGAGCATCATACCCATATAATGCTCAGAAGGGGGTCATGTCGATGGACATGTGGAAGGTGGTGTTGTAACAGTGCTCCTCAAGATGTATCCACCTTACCCATGCTCTCTGTTGTCCGCTCACATAGTTCCTCAAATAAACATCAACCCACTTGTTGCCTATCTTCATCTTCCCATCAGTCTGGGGGTGGTAACTTGCGCTGGGTGTCAACTCTATCCCCACTAATTTGAAAAAGTCCCTTGAAAATGTGTCGATAAACCGACTGTCCTTTTCACTAAAGATGTTCTGTGGCAACCCATGAAGTTTGAAAACCTCTCTGAAGAATAGCTCTACCACCTGTACTGTGCTGTAATCTGTCAGAATGGCATAGAAATGCGCAAACTTGGTCAATTTGTCGACCACCACATAAATACAATCCTTACCCTGAACCTTGGGTAGGTTTGTAATGAAGTCCATGGATATGCTTTCCCATTTCTGCTCTAGAATGGGAAGTGGTTGAAGTAACCTTGCTAGAAGAGTCTGCTCTAACTTGTTCTGCTGACAAGTCACACACTCACTGATATGTCTCATAACATCCTGTTGGAGACCCTTCCAAGAGAATCTCTCTCTGAACTTCCTGTAGGTTTTGAAAAACCCCTAATGACCTGCTAGTGGAGCATTGCGTACTGCGGCCAAAATCTTCTTCCTGAGACCTAATCCTGGCACTAGGTAGAATCAATCTTTGTAGAAGATGAAGTCATCGATGACTCTGTACCTGTCGTCTTATACTTTCCCATCTGATACCTCACAAACTAACTTTTTCTTGGAATATTACACTAACAAGTGGGATTTCCAATTTGCTGAAATCTCCATCAAGGAACAAGTTGCTGGTCTCCTAGACAGTGCATCCACCACAATGTTCTTCTTACCCTTGACATACTCTATGAAAATCAAAGGCCTGGACCTTTGTAACCTACTTTTTCTAAGGCTTGCTGAGATTCCCTCTCTCAAATACAATGGGGTGTCCTCCCTACATCAACACTGCTCCGATCCCCTCTCCTGATGCATCACACTCCAATACAAATGGGGGTGTGAAGTCTGACAATGCTAATACTGGGCATGTGGCCATGACTTCCTTCATGTGATAAAATTTCTTTTGTGACTCGTCGATCTAGATGAAGGCCCCATGTTTGGTGAGATCGGTGAGTGGTTCCCCCAACTGTGAAAATCTCCTCACAAACCTCCTGTAATAGCTACATGTCCCAAAGAAACTCGTCAACTCTGTCACATTCTTGGGCATTGGCCAATCCAAAATGGCCCTGATCTTCTCCTGGTGCACTTGTACCCCCTGTGCGTCGATAATGTGGCCTAAGTATAGTAGCTCTGTCATGCCAAACTCACACTTTGACTCCTTGACATATAGTGACTATGACCCCATGATTTTGAGTACCTCATCCAAGTGCCTCAGGTGTTCCTTGCAGGTCTTGTTGTATACCAAGATTTCGTCGAAGAATACCAATACTGACTTCCTCAAGTGATCTCAGAATATATGGTTCATGCAAGACTGAAAAGTGGTTGGTGCATTGGTTAGCCCAAATAGCATAACCAGAAACTTAAAATGTCTATAGTGACATCGGAATGTCGTCTTCTCTATATCTAGTCTCGAATACTGATTTGATGATATCCAGAGTGTAGATCAATCTTAGAGAAGAAAAATTCTCCATGCAGTTCGTCTATCAACTGATCAATGCGTGGGATAGGATACTGGTTTTTGATGGTTTTCTTGTTCAAAGCACGGTAGTCTATACACATCCTCATGGTACCATCCTTCTTCAAGACTAAGGAAATTGAAGAAGCGAATGGGCTACTGTTGGGTCTGATGTGTCCCATCATAGAAATTCCTTGATTGCTTTCTATATCTCATCCTTGAACCTCCTAGGATGACAATAGGGCATTGTAATCACAGGCTTATCACCCTCCTCCAACTCAATGGTGTGCTCAAACCCCCTGTCTGGTGGTCTTCCTGGTGGAATTTGACCAAAAACCTGTTGATTCCGACTCAACAAAGTCCTGATCTCTGTCTGATACTACTGCTGGCCATCTAAATCTCTCTGAGTGGTTATTAATCACTCTGCTGCATAAGCTGCTTCCCCATACTTGAAGATCCTCTCCATCCTCTTGGATGAAACTGTCCTGGGTGCCCCTTTGACATGCCCCTTAATACAATCGTCTTCCCTTCGCTGTCTCTGAACCCCATCTTAAGGGTTTGGTAGTTGGTCGAGATCTTTCCCAAGGTGATCAACCATTGGAGTTACAATAGCACATCTATGTTAGATAGGTCAACTACATAAAATGTATCTCTCATGGTGTAGTTACCTAGCTTTACCTCCATGTCCGGGACTCTTTCTACACACTCCACTGTGTGTCCATCTTCTACTTCAACATCAAATCCCTCAAACTCCTTTCTCTAGAGTGCTCGCCTTGATACCAATGAAGTATCAATGAAGTTGTGGGTGGCCCCTGTTATCGTGCAATTTGTACTTGCCCAAAGCCAAAGGCAAGTGGGTACTAAATTGGCATAACAAGGAGGATGTCCTATCACTGTCACCTTAACAAGACACCTCTTTCTATTTAGGAGTGGTACCCCAGGGGAGACGTCCCCAGGGACCTGGGGGTTTGAGAAGGCTAAGGCAAAAGTATCAAGAAAGTCCCACCCCTCTCACAGGTCACTCTGATCAAAAGTTCCAAGGGTTTTAAAGAGATGAAGCCAAGTAATATTTAAGTGTACCTGCCTAGAACAAGACAAAAAGAAAAGATGCTATTTGCAAGTACCATAGGATGTTAGTGCTTCATAAAACCACAAAATTTTGATAAAATGAACAAGATGATATAAAATCTGAAGCAATAGAAGTATTTATAACAACAATATATATTTAGCAATAGCTTCACAATTATGCCTCAATAAAGCTTCAAAAATGACAAGAAATGATAACATAAACTTGACAAAATGAAAGTAATTTTCAGAAGCAATGATAACAATGTATAATCAACTTTAAATCTGGCTTTTTTAGATGAATTTGCTGCTGTTATAGATGGCTGTAGAAATCTTTTGCAACAGCAGCAAATTAGTTAGTAAGTTAACCTAATCTAAAGCTAGAAATAGTTAGTAAAAGTCTTAAGGTAGATGGTTTAAGAGTTGTTTTAGTCAATCAATCACTTGCAAGGCATGAACTAGTTCTTTTTAGGTTAAATGGAGTCAAAGTTGCAGCAGAAATTCTTAAAGGGAAACAACAAATGATAATGGATGAGCTAAAGGAAAAGATGTTAGAAGGAAAAGATGCTAGAAAGTAGGTAACCCTAGGCCCTAGCGATTTCCTTCTTCTTTAGATCAAACTTGAAATAAATGTATGAAGCCTAATGAAGCAATGATACTAGAGTGCTACTAAGGTAGGGCTCTAGTATATCCTTCAAGGGAGGTGTTCTCTAGCAAAATCAAGTAGGTGAAGAGTTAAAAAGAAAAGGACAATAACATATGCTTTTCTCCTAGGTGTTAGCACTAGAAGTCGCCTTCAGATTTGCATAGAAGGCAAGCCTAGTACCCATCATTTTATTTGGGTGGAGGTCAATGGACAAAACTCAGAATCCGAATGATGTTCAACACAGAACTGGACAAGAAATGCACAGGGAAGTGAGGGCCACATTAGCTTCAGTCAGTAAATTGAGTTAAAGCGAAAGTAGATGGAAGACTTAGTGAGGGACGTGAATGAGACTGCTATGGGCATCAGGCCTTCCAGCAGCCCGAGGAGGAAAATCTCGACTCAAGAGTAATCTGGAGCACAAGATTTAGACACTGAAATATGGTGGCAAGCAACCTAGTTATAGCAACAGGATGATCAAACCTCCATCATCCAGCAACTACAACAGCTCGACTGGATTTTCCATGCCCGAGCCATCTAGTGTAAGAGGGAAAAGACAACACGGGGAAATGAATAACACTGATCACAATGGAGACATAATCAAACCTTCATTACAACTACATACCAATCCTCGGCTGGATCATCCATACCCGAGTGTTTCAAACAATTTTTATAGAAAAAATGAAAAGAAACAGGAAGCTAACTTCTATTAACATAAAAGTCTCAAATCGATTACATAACCAGAGACCAGATCTGGCATCACAAGAATTACAGGATGGGAGCTCATCTCAACCAAAGACCACCTCCCAAAATGACTCAAAACTACATATATATACTCAAAATATTTCACCACTACAGCAGAGGCGTGCTCGAGCTTCTCGTCCATACGCTGTGTCTTCTCAGTCAGATTGTTCATGCAGTCTTCTCTGTGCACACAAGCTCAGACTGTCTGGGCTGACAAACTGCCTCACAGTCAGACTTTTTTGACTTTCCATTCATGAGGGGAGACGATGTTTCAACCACCTCCCCCACCTTCATAACTTCTTCATTGAGATCGAGACGGGCGAGATTCAACTCTTTACCTGGAGAATTTGGATAAAATGCATATGGTGGGTTTTTGAACCCCTTTCTCGCATTTTCTTCGCATAGGGGCCAAATCCTTAGGGAAAACACCCCCTTTACAAAGATATGTGCTAACATTAGGCTCCATGGGGGATAGAGTCCTCCCTGCGAGGCTCTAAGATCTTTAGTAGTTCTAGTCACCTTCTGCATTGGGCTATGGAGTCGAGCTGAAAAACGTTCTGCTGAGGACTACAGGCCAACAAACATATTATTCTAAACGAAAGAAAATATATGGGGTTCAAAGGAGATTATTTATATACAGTCCTATACTAATTGATTTTTACATGGTGCTAGGTGAAAGCAAATTTTCACCATAGCCATTCAAGTAACTTCCTGACTGAAATTTCTTTTACTCTGTCAGCGACTGATAACAGATGATGCAACCGTGACAGCAGAACGGTTACATCCTTCAGCTTTCCTCCAAAGGCCGAAGTTGAGATAAAGCTAGGTGGCTCCAAGGCATGAAGGAAATTCAGCTCCATGTACTTGCTGACAGGCTCATAAAACGAGTGGAAAAATCCAGAAAATTTGTAACAGACAGCTCGATCTGTTCCACAGCTGCTCACACATGGCTGAATATCTCTGGTAAGCACAAGTGGATGAGAAGTTGATGAAGGTTGACTGATCCCAGGTGGTTGCTCACTGACAGGATCTGGGCAGGCTATAAACTGCACCTTCAGTTGCTCCTCTTCTTCTTCATGGCTCCCCCAAGAATCAGATTCATAATCATCATACACAGGAACCATGAAAAAGCTCTTTTCTTCATCGCCTTCTCTGGGATATTCATCAAAGATGGGTCGCTCTTAGTCAGTATCTGCAACATCTTCTTCCTCGCAAGCAGGGCTGCTCAAAACATCTGATTCAAGGACGGAGATATCCTGCGCATTTTCCTCATAAGAACATCAAACAACATCTGCCTCAATCCCATATCCAAGAGAAATATCTACTACAGAAAACATTTGCTCATAGACATCAGAATTTTCAAAAGAGACATGTTGGTCTTCTTGAACATCTAAAAGAACAGATACATCTAAAATGATGCCAGATGTTTCTGCACTACAGTCATCATAATGAATATCATCCAACACCTCTAGACCTTCATAGCAAATGATTTCCTCCACATTAAAAACTTCATGACAAATATGGTTTTCATGGCTAGCAGAATCTTCATGAAACAAGGAAAACTCATAACAACAGTTTTCATAAAGACACTCAGCTGGAAAATAATCTTTACAAAACAAATTGAAAGTTGCATGAAAACTATGCAAAGATTCGATGCTTGCAACGGGAAGAGATCGACACGAATCAAGAGCATCTCCTTTCAATGAATATCTGAAAAGCTTGATCTGGATTCTGAACATCTTCATGCACGATATGAAGTTGATGAATAAAATCGTGAAAAAGGATCAAGTGTTCAGTTGGTACCTCCCCCTCCTTTCCTTGAAACTTGGGAAGGATACATTCCCATTCCTCTCTACTAGGTAGTGGGTTAGGGAAACTAACTATCTTTGAAAAATCACAGAAAGCAAACCTCCGAGCCAAGATTTTATCCATTTCGAACCAGTGGAGTCGCCAATCGATTCTTCAACCATGGAGTTGCCAAGTGAATGATTTGCAGAATGAGTGTGTCTGGTCTTTGTTCAGCATCAAAGACTAGCTTTGATTGTTGTGTTCTCCCAGGGGTCTGTAGTTGTAGACAGAGGCAGTCACACTGAAATAGTGGAGTCACCAGAAGCAAGCACAATCTTCAATAGTTTTGATATTTGATGCACCTTCAAAATCAGAGGCTCGTTGTCTTCAATTCGTTCCCCGACAATGATGCCAAAAATGTTAGCACTAGAAGTCGCCTTCAAATTGCATGGAAGGTAAGACCAGTACCCATCAGTTTATATGTCATAGGTTGGTTATATGTGGGTGTAGGTCAATGGACAAAACTCAGAATCTGAATGATGTTCAACATAGAATTGGATTAGGGAAGTGAGGGCCACATTAACTTCAGTTAGTAAATTGAGTTAAAATGAAAGCAGATGGAAGACTTAGTGAGGGAGGTGATTGAGACTGCTATGGGTATTAGGCCTTCTAGCAGCTCAAGGAGGAAAAGCTCGACTCAAGTGTAATCTGGAGCGCAAGCTTCAGACACTGAAATATGGTGGCAAGCAACATAGTTACAGCAACAGGATGATCAAACCTCCATCATCCAGCAACTGCAACAACTCAACTGGATCTTCCATCCCCGAGCCATCCAGTGTAAGAGGGAAAAGAAAATAGAGGGAAATGAATAAAACTGATCATGATGCAGACATAATCAAACCTTCATTACAATTACATAACGATCCTCGGTTGGATCATCCATACTTGAGTGTTTCAAACAATTTTTACAGACAAAATGAAAAGAAACAGGAAGTTGACTTAGATTAACATGAAAGTCTCAAATCGTTTACATAACCAGAGAACAACTCTGGCATCACAAGCATTACAAGATGGGAGCTCTGCTCAACCAAAGACCACCTTCCAAAATGCCTCAAAACTACATATATATACTCAAAATATTTCTCCACTACAGCAGAGGCGTGCTCGAGCTTCTCGTCCATACGTTGTGTCTTCTTGGTCAGATTGTGCATGCAATCTTCTCTGTGCACGCAAGCTCGGACTATTTGGGCTGACAAACTGCCTCACGACCAGACTTTTCTAACTTTCCATTCATGGGGGGAGACGATGTTTGAACCACCTTCCTCGCCTTCATAACTGCTTCATTGGGATCGGGACGGGCGAGAGTCAACTCTGCACTTGGAGAATTTGGATAAAATGCATATGGTGGGTTTTTAAACACCTTTTCTCGCATTTTCTTTGCCCAGGGGCCAAATGCTTAGGGAAAACACCCCCTTTACAAAGATATGTGCTAAAACTAGGGTTTCAAACTAGCAATTTCATAATCTTAGAAATGAATAAGAAAATGCACCATAACCATTCAAATTAAAGAAGGATTGCATATTTCTACTTACTTCATTAAGAATAATCGAGCCACAAACCCTATTTGAAGACTTTCTACCATGAAAATGCAAAAATACACAAAAAAAACCTTCTCCAAGAGTTGTGCACCACTTAATTTCAACCAATAAGCCTTAAAAGAGGCCGAATTTCAGACCTCACACTTGTTTGACTGAAAGATGATGATAAAATGAGAGTTTTTATTCTCTATTTACACAATACAAGTGACCTTTAATTACATTTTAGGTCAAAAAAGGCCGACATGGCCAGTTTACATCAAAAATCTAGTTTTATATAAAATTAACAATTAAAACCCTAATTTTGTCTTTTAGGGATGATTTCATGCCCCTCCTAGGGTGATGTTAGGCCCCTTCATGGAATGCTAGGCCTCCAAAGTGAAATGTTAGGCCTCAAAAGGCCTTAGAAGTTGTTACACATGCCAAGCAAGACGTCCTCATGCCAAAACCCTAACTGGATGACGTCAAGGTTGAAAATGATGATGTCAGGGGCCTTCAAGGGCCAACGTCATGGTGGGAGGGAAAGACCCCCCTAGGTCTAGGCCAGCCAAAGTGCTTCTGGTGGAACGTCCTCCTTTTTCTCTGGTGCAAGCCTCTGGTATCCCTTTGCCCCTGGCTGGGGTCACAACTTCCATCTGGTGGGATTTTAGGCCCATGGAGATCCAAACTAATCATCTCCCTATACGTACATGCTTGTCGGGCATGGTCCTGCAACAAGAACAAGTACGCCCTCCATGAGCTCATAAGTCACATGGATCATACCAATGTCAATCACATCTAATAATCAAGTTACCCAAACATGTGCATCAAACCCCCCATTACCCAGACAAATGCTCAAAGACATTATGCTATTTAATAGGCCAGGTTTGGAGAGGGTCTCAGGATGTCCTATTGGGATAATCCTCCTCAGGTGTGGGGTGTTTCTAGGTGAAGACCAATCTAGGTCATGTAAATGTATGAGATGGTGTAGGGAATGTTTGGGCAACGGGTGTAGTGATGACAGGGGAATGTAGGTATTACCTGTGGATGCCTCTATAGAGGGTGAGTTGCACCTTGTCATGGATGCCATTGTTTCCTAGCCCATTCTATTCCTTTTACTCTTTGTCTTGTTGATTTTTCTTTTCAAGAGAATAGTTGAGGGACACTTTCCTGGCGTGGTGACCAGTTGTGACAACGTTACCCACAAGCAGTTCACGGAAATGAGAAGGTTGGCTTGTGATGAGACCCCCTTTCTCTTGGCTATGCCACCAAGAGCCACTACCTTGGCTTGGTGACCAGATGAATAATAGTGTCATACCGATACATTCCCATGGACCTAATATGTCGGCTCATGATGAGACCTCCTATCCACCAACTAGGCCTTGAGTTTTATTTTATTTTATGGGTCCCCTTTTCTTGCTGAGAAGCCTTTTATTGCTTTCTCGGGAATCCTTGGGTGAAGGATCTCAAGGTTTCATCTTGGCTTTTAACTTTTTCCAGCTACTTTTATGCTTTGGGCATTTATCCCCTTCTTCCCACAAGGCAAGGTACAACCCTTACTAGCTTGACAAACCCAATGCCCGAACCAATGTAGGGGATAGATGAGAGGGATAATGATGAAAAGTGGTAAGTATGGAAGGAATGGATGATGACCTTTCATAGACCCAGCCATTGGAAACTCATCCCTAAGGGAACCAACTTGGGAACTATGCCATTCCCCCTAGGTATGGACAAGTTAAAGGGCATAATTTCCAAGCAAATGTCATGAAACAAGGCAAGGTATAACCCTTACTAGCTTGGCAAACCCAATGCCCGAACCAATGTAGGGGATATATGAGAGGGATAATGATGAGAAGTGGTAAGTATGGAAGGAATGGACGATGACCTTTCATAGACCCACCCAGTGGAAAATCATCCCTAAGGGAACCAACTTACTAGGGAACTTTGTCATTCCCCCTAGGTATGGACAAGTTAAAGGGCATAATTTCCAAGCAAATGTCATGAAACAAAAGATAATTCAATGCACATATTCAAATGTTTTGAGAATCAGAGTGAAACATACCATGATACCCAGACTCATTACCTCATGGAGCAAGACCCAGTGCTACTTCATAACCAATTTGATGGGATGGATGATGTTTCTACTAATATATGGGAGGTGATGAAGAAAATATGGGTCCTCCAGTGCCAAGCTCAAGTCATATGGTTCTCATTACTAATAATACCCGGGACCCAAAGAATGATGCTGGATCAATGGATGAGCGATATGAACTGCTGCATGCTACGACAACTCACACGACAACTGCTGCAAGATTGGAATTTTCGCCTTGGTGGCTAAACTCCTCAGATAAACTTGAAATCTGTCCAAAATAGTGAGCTTTAACCTCAAACACCCTTTCAGTGTCTGTCGGACTGAAGATCGACCCTCTGCTGATTTGTACGAACCCCAGATGGGATCCCTTAGGGGGCTTACGCCCCTCCTTTGCCCAACGGTTGTTCCCTAATGATTCCACTGTCGGAATCTGGCTGTATGTGTCTCAAACTGAGCGCCCTGGTATCCTCTATAATGGATTAGAAGGGTTTCCCCAGATCTGGTCCGGTTAACTCTTTGGAACCCTAGGTTGATCTCCCCAAGTGTTGCGCCCTCACTGACCAACTTTTTCTACCTAGATGATTACTTCGTCAGAATATGGCGAGTAATGTCTTAAAAGGTGTGCCCTGCCTTCCTCTAAACTGGGTCGGAATGGAATCTCCATATTCTCCATGGTTGAGACAAGCTAAACCTCTGTGTCTCCTCATCTCACACGCCCTCAACCTGGATAAGTGCGCCCTAGCTGCCTGAATCTGTATAAATGCAGTTGTAAATCGATGGAAGATATGAATAATCTCCTTGATGACTAGAGTGTGTCTCTCAACACCAAAATCAAGTTCTGGGTGTCTTCCTCCTGGAATCCACAGTTTCTACTAATTCGTCGAAACCGGTGTATTCTTCTAAGTTCTCAGAGCTCAAACTGTCAAATCATAAGATGCATAATGAGGAATTAGGTCGCTTTTCTCTTCATATAGTCCTCCAAAACTTTAATTCGTTATTGACCTCTATTTTTAGCTCCATCACTTATGCACCCATGTATTTTTGGCTTAAATAACTTAAAGGGCGCTTTTACCAACTTTTCACTTCATGTCACTTTTGAATTATAAGGTTCTCTAGTGAAATGACATTAAATGACACTGTTCCTCCTTGGATATAGTCTAACAAGGATTTTTAGACTACTCATCCCCCCTCTCTGAAGATCCTACTCGAAAAGGGACATTACAATTGAAGTAACCTCTACCAAAATTCAAACCTTTGGAAGGCTAGAATCATTATTCCACCCTACAAATCTATAAGTCATGGGATGAAAATCGAATGCGCAATCCCATTGTTGATTGGATGGAAAATGACGTGTACTCCTAAAACTTGGGAAGAACACCAAGATCATGACTGTTATCGCACGGTTTGTATGGGAGGTTAAGATAGCTTGAGTCAGGGCTTGAAACCGGCGTAACAGGAGCTTCCCCACCCACCGTCACCTCGATGGGGGGCTCTTTCTATTTAGGAGGGCTAGTCCAAGGGAGACATCCCTAAGCAATCTAGGTCAATGAAGGGCTAAGGGTAATAGATCAAGTCAAAGAATTCCCCTTTCATAGATCGCTGCCCGAATGAGATAGTCAATGAGAAATATCCACTGATGATGCACCTGTTTGCGAGACAAGACAAAAGACTAGAATATGTGTTGCAGTGGTTAGTACTTCAAGATATTAATGACTATCTTTATCATACATATGAGCAAATGATTAAGTGCTATTATTGACGAAGTCAATGATGGCTCAATAAAGACAAAGGATTAATATCACTTCTTCAATAAAACATAAGAGCATTCAATGTTTAAATTCAACCCTTGTATCACATATCAATGCAATAAATACTTCAAATTTGGCTCATATATAATGTTGCTGCGTCACCTATATACTATTGCTACACTAGGTATGATGTCAGCTTTAATCAATAGATCAAAAGAGAGACAAAGAGCAAAAACGTTTTGTCAAATAAGCTTACAGGTGTAATCAATAACTCAATGTCTATCAAGATAGGTGAAAGAAATCACA
>JZKD02S1871361.1:64355-74845 GCA_000966675.3 Picea glauca
ATAATGGTTGCATGAATGGATCTTAGGTAAAGTATTTTATTTAAGTAGATCTTGCAAAGAGTAGTCTTGTGAATCTATATATGTGGTTGGCCTGATAGGGTGCAAGTATTTCACTATTAACCGTCCATATTATCCATTGTATGCATGCTATTGTGTGAGTTTTTGCAGGTTGGACTTCAAGGGTTTCATTAGGGTGCCTCTTGGAAGAGTCTCCCTTTGAGATTTTCATACACTCCAAGTTATTTATGTATTGTTCACCTTTTCTCATTCTCATTTCGGTAGCTAACATGCTTAGATAGGTCACCTAAAGTTTTTAAATTTTCTGGTTCTTGTATGCACAAAATCTTTGCCTAAAAACAAAGATTTCATAACATTTTCTGAGTGTGTTGCAGCTCTAATCAACAAGCAATAGCTTGCTGATTTTTGCAGATTCTCGCTAGGACAAGGGGGCATACTACCCAATTTCATGCACAACACAACTTCAAGCAACTCCTCTCATTGTGGTAAACGCTTATCTTTTCCTTCTATATTTTAAATCACTTTAAAACAAGCTCAAAGGAGTTGTACCCAAGTGGCTTGCATTCTTTCCCTTTCTGTCTTATTTTCGCAAGCTCTAGATTAGATCTCTTTCATTTATTTTTCATGCTTAGTTTAGCTAGACTAGTTGTGGTTTCTACATGCATGCCTAACTTAAAATAATCTAGAGTAGATCTCATAACATATGCTAGCTTAGTGCCTGTGGAGGCATCGTGGATATTTTGCTTTCAGTTTATCTTACCTTGCATGCAGTCTTTAATTTCGTAAACCTATCACACATGCATGCGCTAATCGGTTAATTAACTTTTTGGTTCTGTCTTTTACTTTACATGCGAGCAACTATTTCTTAAGTTTTCCATCTTATGTACATGCATGCAAGTATCGATATCTTAAGGGCTTAATCAGTCTTTTACAATTCCTCAAGTTACTTTCAGTTCTCATACTTCACATTTGCAATATACCATTTAAGAACTCGTTTGGCAACTTCTTTGTTAAAGGGCTTCAACCTTCACGTTTTTTTCAATTTTCAATACTTTGGCAACTTTGTTGAGCAAGCTACAAACACTCAATCATACTTCACAATATTTAGCTCATAGATCTAAAATTCATTAATTAGACTTAATAGGACACCACCTTAACTCACCATCTTCACCACTTAAAACTGGGGCTTTGAGGAAAGCCACGGAAATTTTTCGGAGTACTTGGCCTTAGGGTTGACCTGTGAAGCTAGGGTAGGCCTCGTTGCCTCACTTCTTGAGCATCCAACAACCACTTGGTAATAGGGGGAGGAGAGTTTTGGGTTGACATCTAGATGGACTAAAAATTAATCTCACACTTAATCACTTAATTCAATTTTCAGTCTACAACACCAGGCAATACAGTTACACACTTGCAAGTTCATTGATCTCATTGTCTCTCACTTTACATTCATATGCAAGTTAAATTATGTGTTGTGGAATTATTACTTAAAGTGGTTATATCTCTTCATCTGGAGCACTTTACTTTCAAAGCTTTCATCTTTATTTTGTTCCTTTATCTCGTGGTGTGATCCTTCAAGAAGTGCGCATCTATCTGGAGGCATTCTCTTGATTGGGTCTTGAGTGCTTTGCGTCTCTTGGCCATTGAAAAGCAATCCAACAGAGCTCTATCTGTTGTGAGCATGCTTGGCTTCATGTGTTGATCTCTTTATCTTATGTATTTTTAATTCCTACACATGTGAGCAAACTTGTGAGTATATTGTATATCTTGTATCTAGTCTTAATTTGTATATCTGATTTATTCTTTTGTATCTAATTGTATCTGTCTTATTGTAATAATTTGTAATTTATCTTGTAACGAACCTTCCCCCTAACTTAGTTGACCCCATTGCCCAATCTTAGGCACTAGTCTTAGTTGTCCTAGAAAAAGGTCTGAATCTCATACTTAGATAGTTGCATCTTGCATTTGCTGATTGACATCTTAGGCTAGATTCCCCCTACCCTTTTAACCAATTAAAACCAACTCCTAGAACATTAAATATTAATCTCATCTAGTAACTAGGGTCYACCCCCCTTGSCTTCCCTAGGAGTTAGCCTAGACGGAAGAGGTTCAAGTCAAAGTGACAGCGTGGACTTTGAACCTAGGCATTGTGCCTCCGAGGACACACTAAGTGAGCAGGACTTAGCTCACGTTTTCAAGTGTGTATAAGGACAGAAACAGAGTGGAATGCCTTTGCAATCCAAGCAAGCTTTGACCAAGTGTAACGTCTCCAAAGTGGCATGTGTGGCCTCCTAAAGGTTTATGTCCTCCTTAATATGCATGAACAAGTGTGCAATGAATCCCCCAAGAATGGGATTTCCTTAAAGTAGGTGGAAGACCAAGTAGATGACCTCCACAAGTGGATTCCCTCACTAATGATAGTATAGAAATGTGTGCAAAGTAAACTCCTCAAGTGGACATCTCAACAATATTTCGTGATAAGGTGTGCAAGGTGGCCTCATAAGGTGGATCGCTCAATGCTAAGGCATAGGTTCTTCAAGCTCAAGCTCCAAAAAGTAACCACCCAAAATATGTGCAATATCCAACATTGCATGTGTGGATCAAGTAATTGGCATGTCCCTCCTAAAATAGCATGAAATAGTTAGAAGTGAGGTTTCCAAAGTGTAACAACTATCAAATCATGTGCAAGTAGTTAGATCCCCTAATGTGATGGGTTAAGCCACCAAATAACTCCTCAATCCATGTGCAAGATGCTAATAAACACCTTGAAAAAATGGACGACCACTCTCTAGCAATTAAAAATGTTATAAATGATGAGATGTCATGCATGTGTGCCAAAGTAATTGAGTGATCCATCAACAAAATCTCCTACAATTCCCAAGGCAGATGCTCCAACTCCCAATGCAATGCCACAACTCTCAATGGAGTGTCACAATTCCCAATGTAGTGTCACAACTCTCAATGCAGTGTCATAATGCCCAATGTAGTGTCAGAATTCCCAATGCAATACTACAATTCCCAAGGAAGAAGACTCCTCAAAGGCTGCAATGTGTTTCAGTTGACCTCTGAATATGTCCCATGAAGTCAACATTGGGGAAGAACTCCACCAAAAATGACAGTAAACCCATCAAGTCTATCCAAGTGCAAAAAATCATCAAACAAGTAAGGGCACCCAAGTAGTAGATCTCCATCAAGATGAATCATGCCAAGTCATCCTCAAAATACTAGGATGCTCCAGCACAAAATCAAATAGTATGCATGAAATCCATGTAGCAAAAAGGTGATCACGTCACATTACAAACCAAGCCACATAAGCAAGAGTGCTCACATCATAAGCCTTCAACTACGCCAAAATGGGTCAACTAGATGTTGTGAGGGTTAGGATTACATCAAAATATGTGAACAAGAGGAGCGCTCCACGAGGAGTGATAGTCCATGTCACCAAAAAGTGTTCTAGGTGTCAAAAACCTAGGGTGCTCTCACCTTCATATATTAACCAAGAAGGACATCATGATTCCAAAGTGAAACATATGAGGTAGCAAGAATCTCACCAAACATATGCCACAATTGATCCGTGAAGAAAATAAGGCATGATTGAAGTAACCTCAACCAAAATTCAAACCTTTGAAAGGCTAGAATCATTATTCTACCTTGTTGTCATCCTAATACACACATACAAGCATGGATAAGTCTCCAACCCACTTGGTGTATCCTTAGAGGGACAAACCTAAGTCTAGACCCACTGTCACCTCGATTTAGACTCCTTTTGTCTAGGCTCACTCCTAGGGAAGCCAAGGAGGGTAGACCCTATTAAACTATGTGAAGGTTTTATTAAAGTTATAGGAGTTAATTGTTTTATTGATTAGGTAGACCCAACCCAACGACAAGCAACCATGCAAAGTAGTCTTTCAATGACAACCAAACCTTTTATTTCATAAAACAAAAGTTAGACCAATGTCTAAATATTATCCAATTCCACTTGCTCCATTATACACGAAAGAAATATAACTTTACAATAATGAATCAAACTTATGAAATATCTACACAAAGAATTGAAACACAACTTTATACTTAAAAGAATTATTTCACAAAAATAAAGAATGCTTGTAATAAAGAATAAAGAATACTTTGGAAAAAGTAAATATTGAGAAGTAAAGAATTTGCTTGAAAGGAATGAAATATAAAAGTGCTTGAAACAACTTGCTCGAAAGGAAATAGAAAAAATTGAAATGTAAATGTTGTGAACAGTGTGTAGGTTGTTTTTAATAGATTTTTAGGTCTCTCTTTGACTTAGGGAAATTATATGTGAAAGTTGTTGCAAACCTAAGCTATGTGACTACCACAAGTCCTTATCCCTTCAACCAAGAGGAAGTGTTGGGTGCTCAACAAGGGAACAACAAGGTTCCCCCCTAGCTCCACAGGTCAAATCTAGGATGCTTGGGTGCTCAATAAGGAGAACACTTAGTGCCGTGAAATTGTTCCTAGATTCAACCCCTTCTAGCCTCCGAAGTCACCCTTTTTTAGTGGTTTAAGCAATAATGGAAGTGAGTGCCTAATTAGACTAGCCACACAGTCGTTTTCCATTTCTTATTACCCAAGATCCATAAAGTGGCAAGGGGAGGGAATACGGGGCAAAAGGCGGGGCAAAAAGTTTGATTACTTTGCAAAAAGGAAATTCTTACTAGCCGTCACGATATTGCAAGGGTGGCAAAGCCACTCACATGCAAGGTGTGGGCGCAAGCGGAAAATGTAACAACTTGAAATAAATGGAATAAACAAGCTAGCCGCACAAATTTTCCTTGAGGACAAATGTGGGCAAAATATAACATTGCAAACCTCACGACTATGACACAATGTGGAGGGCAATCCTACCGATTTTGTGCCAAGGTGGGTAAAATAATTTGAAATAAAATAAAGCAAGTACACTGTTATTGCACAGTTTGTAGCAAGGATAAAATGCTTGAGGATTGAAGGCCAAACTGGTGTAACAAGAACCAATCCCACCCAATGTCACCACAATGGGATGGTTCTTTCTATTTAGGGTGGTAAGGCCCAGGGGAGACATCCCCGGTGACCTGGGGTTTTGAGAAGGCAAAGGATTATAGGATAAAGTAGTTATTCCCCCCTCACAAGTCACCACCGAGCAGACAGTCCGGCCAAAGGCCAATACTAAAGTAAAACCCCCCACAGAGATACACTTGCTTGAGACAAAGCAACAATAAACTGATATATGTAAGCTTTGATCAATGGGTTAGTACTTCATGTAAATTAATGACTATATGATAAACAGATAAGCAATTTGACAATAAATATTGATGAAGTCAATGTTTATAAAATATCAATGAAAATTATATCACTTCTTCAATAAATGCTGGAATAATGTGGCATTCAATGCAATAAATCAATACTTCTTTCAATTAATGCCTCTAATCATTATTCAATTGCTCATAAAGAAAACATCTAGCTGCACTAATGATTTATAGATGAAGATGATGGCAACACTTAGTCAAATAGGGTTAGTTTGTAAGCTAGGGTTAGTGTAGTTATGGTTTCATTCAATGTAGTGAGAGTAGTTTTGATCAAATTCACTTCAACGCAAGAGGTATTCACATCAGTGCCTTAGGGTTAATAGAGTCAAAAGGTGAAGTACACGAGAGCTAAAGGAGGCAACGGCTAAGGACTAGAGGGAAAGGCTTTGAAGTGTTGTTGAAACAAGGCCCCAAAGTCAAAACCCTAGGGGAGAGAAGGTCACTTCGGTGTAGGTGAACTAGGCCTCTATGATCTCTCCTCTTTCCTTAACTCAAATGGAAAAACGGCTAGTTGAAAGATGAAGCATAAAATCAAGACTAGAGGGTTTGATGATGAAGAGTGTTGCTACAACAAGGCTCTTTCAGCAAACCCTGGAAAAATCGGCCCAAAGTGTAGTAGACCTAGGATTAAGGTGTCTTTCTCCTTTTAGCTTATAGATAGTATGGCTAGCAATAAATGAAGAGAGAAAGAGAGTGTAGCAACGGATAGGCTCTCTTTTTCTTCAATGGCTAAACATTTCTCTCAAAGGGGACATGATACAAGGACCGACTTGTGTGCTTGTCACCTAGGGTTTTATTCAGCAAAATTCATAAACATATGCAAGAAATGAAACTACAACCATTCATTCAACAAATTTTGCAGAAAATTACTTACATATCACCAAGAAATATCAATGCAAACGCTAGTTGTAACACCTTCCTTCAAGAGAAATGCCAAAACATGCCAAAATAATCCTCCAACAAGTGCGCATCACTAAATCAGCCAATATCCCAAGATAGGGTGCAAATTTCAGACCTCCTTATGGAGTGAGTAAGTTGTGATGAAAAATGAACGTGAAAATCCTTCATTTATACCATTCCATGACCTAATTTTACATTTTAGGTCATGTAAAAAGGCCGACAAGGCCAAATACTAAAATCATATTGTTTTACATTAAATTGTCAAATCAAGACCCTAATCAAGCTGAAAAGAGATATGAAGCCCCTCCAAAGGAGATGTTAGCCCCTTTTAGGGAAAATGAGGCAACCTGGAGAAAAACGTTAGCCCTCCTTGGGCTCCTCCATCATGCCACATGTGCCAATACTGCCCAGTCTACCTCCCAAGATGTCCAATATGCTGGTTGATGTCATGGTCATCGAGGGTGACATCCCAGACCTTCCAAGGACAACGTTCCACTGAAAGAGGGTCAATCCGCCTAGGTCAAGCCTTACCAAAGTGCCTCTGATGGAACGTCCTCTTCTTCTCTGGTGCAAAGCCCCTGATCCATCTCTATCTCGTCTTTTCCCCCTGATGGGGTCTCAACATCCACCTGATGGGCTCTTCAGCCCCATGGAGGTCCGAACTAATCATCTCACCATGTGTACTGGTCCAAAATGGTACTTGTTCGTTGGGCATGGTCCTGCACATAAAAATCTATGCCCTCCATGGGCTCATCAGTCACAGGGATCATACCAATGTCAATCACTTCTCATCATCAATATTATTAAACATGTGCATAAAATCCCTAATACATCAGTTAACATCTCAAAGACGTTACACAAGCCTACAATACAAGTATGGAGAAAAGGACAAGGCGTCCTATTGGGCTAGTGTCCACTGGAAAAGGGAAGTTCTCGGAAGAGACCTCATCCAAGCCATGTAAGTGGGTGATGTGGTCAGGGGAAGTCCAAACATCTGGGTGTAGTGAGGGCCAAGGATGCAAGAAATGTTACCTGTGGGTGCCTTTGTTAGAAGGCGAGCTGTACCTGTCCTGGATGCATTTTTCCAAGCCCATTCTTTCCCTTTATTCTTATTCTTTTCATTCTTTTATCTTTTATTGCTTTTCCTTTTTTTTTTTGTTCAAGAGCTAATCAGGGGACACTGTCCTGACATGGTGACCAGTGGTGGCAGCGTTACCCACAAGTACTTTCATAGAAATGAGAAGGTTGGCTCGTGATTAGACCCCCTTTCCCTTGGCCATGCAACCAAGAGTCCTTGCCCTGGCGTGGTAACCAGCTGGTGGCAATGTCATACTGCTAGGTACCTATGGACCTAATAGGCTGGCTCGTGATGAGACCCCCTATCTTCTGGTTAGGTCTTGTTTTATTACTTTTTCGGGTCCCTCTTGTTTCTTGCTGAGAATTTTTTTATTGCTTTCTCAGGGATCCCTGGGCGAAGCGTCTCAAGGTTTCATTTTTTAGGCTTTTATCTTGTACCAGCTTGCTTTTACCTTCTGGGCCTTTAGCCCCTTCTTCCCACGAGATAAGGTGCAGTCCTGAAAATAGGTCAACCCAGTGCCTGGACAAGTGGAATGGGACAAGTGAGCGGGAAAAAAGATGAAACAGTGGTGCTATGATGGGAGCGGATGATGGCTTTTCATAAATCCCCCTAGTGGTAAACCAAAACCTACAGACACAGGCTTACTAGGGCACCCTGTCAATCCCCCCAAGCATGGTCAAGTGGGAAAGTGTAAGATCCAAACAGTTGTTAGAAATAAAAGGAATCATATGCATACATTCAATGATTTTGATGATCAAAGTGACACATACCATAATACCCAGACTAATTACGTTATGGAGCAAGAACCTTCTCTGACACAGGACCAAGCCAATGGTGATGGATGCTGTTGCTGCTGACAAGATAAAGATGTTGGAAGAAAGAAAAGGTGGGCCCTCCAGGGCCATACTAAAGTCAATCCTACTCTCGGTGCTCCATGTCTAGGACCTGTGGGCCTCGAGACATGATCTCCTAGTTATCCCTGAAAGTGGGGGATAACAAACACTAGCCACTCAAGCTTCTCTTCGTGGGAGAAATGAGGCAAACAAATTAAAAAAAATAATAAAACTAAGTTCCTAACTAGCCAACACGACCTTGCAAGGGTGGAAAAGCCACTCACATGCAAGGTGTGGGAAAAATATTTAAGATAATTTACAATTTATAAATAATGAAGATAAGAAAAGAATGAAAGCTCAAGTGACTCTCTTGGGTTGCTTACAATGCTTTAGAAAAGGAGAGAGGTGAAGGGATCTTGCACCACTACTCTTGGATGATTCCTTGAGCTTTTTGTGGCCAAGATTGGGCAACACATCCACTTAGACTAGCGAAAACTTGCATAAACAGTAAGATATGTTTGATGGAAAATGCTAAAAATCACTTAGAATGAATTAGTTTTGGTTAGTATATAAAACAAAAATTTCTATGTACAAAATATGAACTTAAAGTTTTATTGGAAAACAAGATTTAGAAGAGAAATGAATGCAGAAAATAGATTAAAGAGTGCTGAAATTATATCAGAAGTTTTAGTGAAGAGAATTGAAGCTTTTGGAGTCCACTCTTCCAAGCTTTGGTAACTTGCAAAGTTGTAAATACTTGCTACACAATGAGGCAAAAAAGTGAGTTCTTCAAAATGGTTCACAAAATACTTTGCAAACTCAAAGAAAAGAAACTCACATAAACCTACAACATTACTACTATAGATTTATCCACAATAAAATACTTTGCTTGGGGTTTTTAAGTAAAACAATGTGAGCAAGATGAACATAAATTGCAGAAATATTACCTTAGAAGAACACTAAAAAAGAACACCAAGAGTACTCCAATAGAACACCAGTATATCACCATGGTCTAAGGGAGGTGCACTAAAGTGTGGGGCCCTCCCAACCTTTGATTTCTTTTATTTTCCAAAGTTCAAGAAGAGGGGGGACGCCCCTCTTGCTAGGGAAACCCACTAGGTTGTTAGAACTTGACTTGGGGGGGTTCTTTCATAAAATATTTTCCTAACTTAGGAAAGAATTTAAGAATCATTTCCCCTTCCTTTTTCATGACTTTAGTCACTTTTACAAAATTTGGCTTTCTTACCTTAGCTAATTATTTGTTGGTTTTTGACTAACTTGGACTCCTCATAAAACATTGAACTAGAAAAACTTGTACAATTGAGCTGAAAATTCATCCAAGGGTGTAGGGGTCATAATCCATTTTATTTTAGAACTAATACCCTGATACAAAATCCCCAAGGACGGAATTTTTACATTTTACATAAAAAATAATTAAAATTTTCCAATTTACGGGAAAATTTAATTATTAAAAAATCCTATGAATACTTAATGGAATTTGTTGATGGATGTTGCTGCTGCTGACAAGATAAACCTGATGGAAGAAGAAAAGGATAGGCCCTTCAGGGCCATGCTTAGGTCAATCTTTCTCTCGGTACTCCATGTCTAGGACTTGTGGGCCTCGAGACATGGTCTCCTGGTTATCCCTAAAAATCAGGGATAACATCTAGCTCCAACTCGGGGACATGTGCTCACCGTAGAGCACATGAGAACCTCAACATCTCTGGCATAACTTGCAGACCTACTCAAACTCGATAGGGGCATCAGTAACAAAAATGGGGCAGTAATGCCACCCCAACATACATAGATATATATATAAAGAAATCATAAATGCGAATATAAAGTGAAGTATTTACCTGTATTTCCCTGTTGGCCAGATGTTGGTGTAGTCAAACAACCAGTGAAGCCAATCCAACAACGTCCCACAGTACCTGCCTTTGTGCTTCATCATAAACCAAAATAGTGATAAGTCAAGCACAAAAATAACATGGGTTAGAAAATGTATCAGATCATCGGGAATCACAAAGTCTCTCTCATGGAGGCGGGTGGGAGGGATAAAATCATGCCAAGTCCATCTCTAAGGAAAGTACTCAATCCACTTCAAGAAAGGGTCATGAAAAATGCAAGGTTTAGAAAATTGACTCAAAGGGCCTGCCAACTGGCTACCTAGGACATCCTCATGCTCTGAAGTCAAGGAAGGGATCGACAAAGATCTAGCAGACGACTGGCAAGCTATCAAAGGAAAGTTGAAAAACTGGGATAATTGACTCAAACTTGCAGTACCCAACCAACCCTTGGAGTCTAGGGTTTGCCTAAGAGGAAACTCAACATTAAAAATATACTTCCCAACTACAC
>JZKD02S1871372.1:51578-81655 GCA_000966675.3 Picea glauca
GAAGAAGAAGGAGATGAGGGAGGTGGTGAAGGAGGTATCTCAGATCCTCCTGCAACAGGATTTGTGTCTAGATCTGTAGGATTCACAGTGGGATTAATATCACCTAGTTGTTCTGTGATATCAGAGAAGTCTAAAGGTTGACCCCATGGGCGGTTTGGTCGCCTAAGACTAGCTAAGGAACTATGTGTTTTGATAAGAGATTGATGAACGATCTCTTGGAGATCACCACCTGTAGGATTAGGGGTTGCTGGCTCAACTGTGATATGTGGATCTTCGGTTGAAGTAGTTGCTGTTTGAGGGGGGATATTATCTTGTGAACAGCTTCTAGTCACTATAGGTGTGCAATTAGGTGGAGGAGGAGTCTTGTGACCACATCGTTCCATTAATTAAGTTGTGGCCCTCCTTCTAGCGCCATTTGTTGATGGGTGAAACTGTTCGTTCATCAACTGGGAGAGTCGAACCGGTCCGGGGTTGTCTAAATAACCCAAGCCGTTTGGAATGAACCACCCTGACGAGTTTAACTGCTCCGTTTGCTGCCCTAAGGTCTCCTAAGAAAACCAAAGAGAATACTAATCTGAATTAACTAATCTAACTAAACTAACAAACAAACTAAACTATCTAAAACAAACTAAAAGAAACTAAACTAATTAATACACTAATCTAATTAAGACAAATTACTAAATTAAATTAAAACTAAATCAAACTATTCTAACTGTTATATATAATCGACTAACTACTGTTATAATAATTCAAATCAGCTATCTAATTGTCAGTTATAATATTTCTTATTCACAAATATACACTATGAACAACCTATAGATTTAATTAAAACCTGCAAAAAACTCATGTGTTTGCTACCTTAAGACAACCAAGAATCTCTTTTTGATTTTTATATTTTATGAAAAAGAAATAACAACTACTAAAATTAAACGATCTAATATCTTTACTGAAATTAAACAATCTAATATAATTCTAATTAAACTTATATCTATATTAAACTACTTAATGCAAACAATAAACAACAAACTAATTGATGTGGAAACGCTCCAAGTCTGCCCTGTGTAAGATGACTTCTTAAGCCGGTTGGAGGAAGAAATTCACACCGTTTAGTCCTTAAGCTTTTCATAAACGATCAACTATGTTGCTCCTTGAAGTATTTTACAAGACAAACAAGACATAAAAGAGATCATAACAATCTTATGATTATAAATTCCTGCAATAAGGGAAAGTTGTTATGCAAGAAACTTATATATAACAATTCAATTTATGAAGAAGATAAAACTATCATTCACAAAATGAATTAACAACTGTTATGTCTTTTATCTATTTGGAAGAGACAAGATATGGATAACAGTAATAAAAATTATATCATTTTCTTGTGATTCAGATAGATAAAGTAGTCATAAACCATAAACAAAATGATATACAAAACATGAAACAAGATGTTGATATATTGAGAAGCTAAAGCTATGACAAAACATCAATTCCGCTCCAGTCTGTATCAGAACTCCATATCCTTGTTCTCCCACAAATGAGGATGAACATTATTACCAAAATCATAAGTATATATAGGTCTCTTCACAAGGTAAAACCTCCTTGTGGATAATATCAAATAGTTTTACACAATCTGGGAGATATCCCAAAATCACCTAAACTAAGGAAACAAAATGCAAGTAGAATCTGTAAAACATCCCCTAACTGCTCATCATATCTACTGCCAATTCGAATTTACCTGCAATAGAACACAAAGATCAAATTAGAAAGATATTTCATTAAGAAAACAAATAAAAAATTGACTCTACAGACTTAGCTACAGAATCATCTGATTCTGTATCTAGACAAGAATAGCAAACAAGACCAGATACAATCAAATAAAATAAAATCGAATCATCTTTTAATAATACTTAAAAAATGAATTACTAATAATTCAAGTGAAATTATTATTCAAATTAAACAATATCAAAATGTATGCAATCGAAACAGAGTAAAGAATGCTCTGTTTTTAGTTACCATAAAACATGGTCAAACTTTGAAAGGCCAGTTTTGTATCAAACAAAATTAAGTATTGAATCATGTCATATGAGATACGATGTAATCGTAATCCATACAACCACAATCATACAGAATCGTATACAAGATATGATATGCCATAACATAATTATAATCGATATCAATTGAACACAAAATAGATTTGTTACAGCTGTAACAATATACATAAATTCATATCATTTCAATCAACAGTAAGGATAGGCGGGCTGTAGAAATTATGCATAAGATTCGTTCTGTTGTAATCAAATATCGGAAGGCTGTTACGATATAGTCAAAACGAAACTGGTGTAAGAGTATTGACCAAAAATCACCATGGATTTTGATTGCTGGGTGTTACATAGTCAAGATCAAACAACATTGATAACCATAAGCTGGACAAAAATCAAATAAAATCAGGTCTGAGCCAATTATAGAACAATTCATCATCCTGAGCATGATCATTTTTGTTTTACAAATCCATTCATAACTGAAAATACACTATCATTCCAATTCAAAATAGAACAGGGTCGATTGACCACAACGAATTGACTGGCTGGGAGTTGTATGACTATTACGATTTGTATCAATTCACGATATAAAACGAAACCCTTTTTAAAAAAAAATCCAAACCGTATCCAGGCTGGTTAAAGCCATTTGTAAACAAAATTGTAACAGATAACCATGTGTATCATAACCGATTTAGATCACAACATTGATCGTGTTCCAAAATTTGAAATGCAAAACAGCGCGTGGCTATAATGGATATAGTGACTTTAATTAGCAACAGGGCATTCGATTGAAACTAAATCAAACAATCAAAAACCATATCATGATCAACCGAATCAAATATCAAATCCAATCAAACTAAAATGATAACTAAATTCGATTTACCAAAGCGAAATTATGTACAACAATGCATGTTTATGTGACAGAGCAGGTCAAAGATGTACACAGAGTTTATGAACATGTCATATAAAAACAGGGGACTATCATACCAGTGAGGTTGCTCAGGCTATGCCAATTTTGAATTGACAATCGCTGTAGCCGACTTGACATTTTTAAACAGAATTGAACCGGTTGTTCGTTGCTTCTTGTCAGTGGGTTGCACCTTCGCATTATGACCAGTGAGCTTTGCCACTTGATCTTCCAAAGCATGGATTCTGGATTGCAACATTGTCACATTTAGGTAGTATCTCTCCAACCATAAACCACACTGATCGCATGGTGGAACAGTTGGTTGAGCAGAAGAGGGTTTCGACGAGTCACCGAGGGTTCCACAAGGTATTTCAATGCTAGGAAAATTAGGATCATCCCGCAAACAAGGTGGTAAATTCTTGACAAAGTCATAAGCAGGTTTTTCACAGAGACCCTCTGAGTAAGGATACTCATTTGCGAGAAAACGTTCAACCTATGAATCAGAATCTTCACTGACCACGATAGGCTCAGGGTTGGCGGGGGGTTTAGGTTTATTTCTTGCCATGCAAGAGATCAACCAGGTGTTTTTCTTACCTTTAGAATTTGCATTAGGTTTAGCTTTAGGCTTTTTGGCTGAGGGATTAGCAATTTCCAATTGTTTGGTCATAGTCGTAAACAAATTCACAGGTGAGTCGGGTAGAGATTTGGGTAGCAAAACGTTGTAAGGCATAGGGGGGATAGGTTTGCTTTCGCTCACCACAGGTTTATCAACCTGTGGTGGGTTTGAGTCTTTGAAGCCATTACGACTGAGAAATTCACCCCAACAGTCACGACGTAACCCCAACTCATAAACCATAAACATTTTAATTAACCCCAAATGGAAGAGGCTGGTATCGACCTGGTTACGTTTATACCTTTTAGCCATCTTAAACAGACTTCTATGTATTTAGTGTGGCATATTAAGCTCGTAGCCTATAAAAACCATCAATAGACGAAGGTGATACAAGAAAATGAACCCGTACCTGCTCTCACAAGTAATGAATTGCTTGATTATCATTAGCAGGTCATGCCAGCGCTACTTTAACATTTTTGCAGGCAATCCTTTGTCACAAGAGTTCACCAATCGAGATTGGAAGAACAACCTCGACGGGACATCTTCCGTTTTACAATTTTCGAGCACTTCTGTCTCGTAGCAGGCAGACTGGTAGCTGAGCTAAGAATTTTCTCATTAATCTCAAGTTGCACATCCCCAACTTTGGCTCAGTAGCCATCGAATGATAACACAAATTGTCGAGCCACGCTAGGGTTATAACCATCGAATTTCCTTATGAACGGGAGCCATCCACATTTCTCCAGGTCGCTATAAGTGCCATTGAACATAAGCAATGCTTGGCAACCGTTGGGCTCGGACCTTACAACTAGAGCCATGGCTTATGTGCATAGTAGGGTTTGAATCGAACAAAACAATACACAGGGTCGAAAATGGTTACGGCTAACAGCTGCAGTGCTCAAGGGGGAAAGGATTAATTGTATGCGTGCGAAGGTGGTGGGATTACCACCGCCATGCAGGATAATAATGGCACAGTACAATGTTGTTCCATCCACATAATATCGTTTGAACCATATGAATCGGCCAACCCGATACTTTGGGCGGTGGACAATGTATGAAATCGCCATACCATATATTACATCAATGCGCCACTGTATAACTTAGGACCATTAAATCAAAACAACATACGCCAAGTAATGATCCAAATCATAATAAAAAACAAATGTTAACCAATGTTTATCCAATCTTGATTTCATAACTTCAAACCTTTGCCTTTCAACATGAAATCGAAACTCATATATTGATCATGCGCTCATAACATAATATATAATCAAAGTTTTATAAAACATTATGACAAATGATTTTATAAAATTGACAAGTCAAAGGTTTATGAAAATAAGGATTCCATCACATAAAACAAGATCAACCGTGACCCTTATGACATCAAGTATAACCCATAACTTAACATGTTCAATGCTTTATCAATCAAATAAAATAAAACTGCGCAGTCAAAGTAAGAGTAGGCCAAGGGACATAGTTTGAAAGAACCTTTGCAGCCATGTGATAAACCAATGGTAAAGTGCCTTTCAGAAAATTAATAAAAGACTACGACAATCCAAACAATGATGGAGGAGTTTTCACACTTTCAGTTGTGAAAAGTGAATCGAAACCAAATTGCAATTGTCGCAAGAAGTAAACAAATGTGTAGTTGCAAAATGCAATGATGACTTGTCGTTTAGAAGACAATAGGTGTAGGCAGCTTTTAGGGAAATTAAAAAAAAAAATTGAATTGGCTACCAACACTTCCTTAGAAGCATCTTCTAGGCCACTTTGTCCACATAGTCACCTATGTTGGACAACTGAGAGGGGGGGTGAATCAATTGTTATTGTGCTTAAACAATTATTCCCATTTTAAAATCTTTACAAAACACTCAATGTTGATCACAATAATGCATGGAAGTAAGCAATAGAATAATAAACATCAATCACACACATGAAATATACAAAGATAGATATTTCTTGACGAAACCCATAAAGGGAAAAACCTCTTCTTCTTGATATGATAAGTAATCTTTATTTTCTATACATTATCATTATTATGAGAACCAACTAACTTTTGAGGCTACCACCTTTGTTTTACAAGCAACAATTTACTGAGAGCACCAACTCTCTGGTTTCTCTAGCACCCACTAGAAGGAAGCACCAACTCCCTTTGTGTTCCAACACCAACTTGATGGAAGCACCAACTTCTAGACACACAGGTACCAAGGTGTACAAGATGAAACTTGTTGAGAGCACCAACTCTCTGGTTTCTCTAGCACCCACTAGAAGGAAGCACCAAATCCCTAAGTATTCTAGCACCAACTGGATGGAAGCACCAACTTCCAGTCACGAAGGCACCAACCTGCGTAACAGAGAACAATGGTTCTCCCTTGCACCACCCTACTGCCTTAGTTTTTCTAGCTGCAACCAGATGGAAGCTACAACTCCTTGTGTTCAAGCACCCACTTGAAACTTTGAGGACAACACTCCTCCCTAGCACCTCCCTACCACCCTGATTATAAAAACTTCATTACTGAAACTTATGACAATGATACAATGTTTATCAATGAATTAACTGTCTCATCACTATTCTGCTACACTTCTATAATCTGCCACCATCAATGTATTCTTTCTCACATATTCTTGATCTTTCTATTCTTCTTCTTTGTCTCTACATGCACAACTTAGATTTTTCTTCCTCTACTAGATATGCATTTATGTTCTATGCGCTACACCTCTTCTATGTGTTTCAGCTGCTACACACAACATGCTTTTACCCACATGAATAACTCTCAACAACAATAACCAACTCTTCTTTGTTCTACGTATATTTATCATGCCAATTCCTCTACTAGATCATACACCTAACTCCTCTTCCTCTCTAGATATTATGTTGAATCTGTTCTACATCAGTAGCCATTATGCTGAGACTATTCATCATCAGTGGTCATTGCCTAAATTATTTGGATTTTTCTGGCAGTGCAACCCTTTGTCTTCTCTGTCATAGTTGAGCTTGTCCTCTCTATTACAGTTACAGACTTCAACACTTTTCCATCTGTCAATTGTCTCTATGATGAGTCTTCATTCCAATGGAAGTTACCTCAAGACTCTTCATCTCCTCTGGCGATCACCCTGAAGCCTCTTCGAATTCTCTGGCAGAAAAAATCAGTGGTTTCTGTTAGTTACCCAGAGAATATCCACACACTCATGCCTTTGGCGCCTTTTCCCTTCTTGAGAAAAGTTCACGGTGGGTGCTTGATTTTTTTACTAAGCCCCTTCCTTTCATGTGACCATGAGCTATGATCAGATGCCTATCCAAAAGGCACTTAGCGATCTTGGTGATATCCAATGTGGAGCCTAGGGATGTGCTAGCTCCTTCGTTAATCCTTCGATGATGTGACCTCTAGCTCTAACCCAGGGATTAATATCTTGGGTTCTCTGTGACTATGCATATCCTAAACTCATTCTATGACTTTCCTTGATTCTCCCAACTTGCGATATGCGAAATACTCCATATCAGATGAACAATGGAGATCTCTCCCTTTGATCGATGACTGCGATCAAATCACAAATTCACATTTCGCGACTTCAAATGTTAGAGCACCTCCTTTCTTAGACTCTGGATTTCCCTATACCTTCTCAAAATCAACATCCCATGACATTCCTTGATCCAATGGTTATGATCAATATTGTGAATTCGGACTTCGTGATGTCTACAGACTTCTCGGCGCAGTTCTTCTGATTCATAATTTTGTGAATACTCTTTATCAGATGCCACATGTCCTTCCCAGATGAACGGCTAGAATTTCTACGACTCCCAGCTCCTCGAATATTTGCCTCTTGCCTTCCCGATATTTGCAAGCATCAGATCAATGACTCACAAATCCCCATGATATAACGGTCTAGATCAAATGGCAAACTCAGACATCGCGAGTTCCTACAACTCTCACCTTTTATTTTTCCAGTTCGCGAGTCAGCGAAATGTTGATCTCTCGCCACGTGTCCTCTGGATCCAATGGCTTAGATCTCATCGTGACTTCACATTTTGCAGAGTTGGAGGATGGATCTCGACCATTATCCTCTTCACAAAGAATTGTAGTTATACTAGATCTGACGGCTGTTGGTCCTCAACGCTCATATCTAATGGACCAGATCTGTACTTCTCCTCTGCACTTCCTCTGGTCATTGTACATTGATCTAATGGACATTGAGTATTCAAGATTGGTGATCCAATGACCATTTTCGATCCTCCTCCTGAGCTTACACTTCATCCTGACTTGGAAGAATTTCTAAGTGTCAAAGGCCTCGGCCTGTGATCCTTCTGCGAGTCCTGATGATTTTGGGGCTTGTCTTCATTTCTGAAAAACACCATCTCTCCTGAGCTTTGTAAATGAAGTTAACCTTGTCCTTGGTGCATAGTTTCACTCTGCATGAAACTCTATGCTATTCCTCCAATATTTGATTGCACACTCTGTCAATAATCATGCCATCATTGTTTTTTTTCTTTCCTGTAGACATGCCATCTTCGCTATTTTTCTTGCCATCAATGACAAGCACACTCTTCCTGTAAACATGCCAACAATCTCCCCCTGAGATGTTGTGGTACTTTTCAGAAGTATTAGATATTCAACCAACACATACTCCCCCTGACAATATGGAATCTCTTATTTGAGTCCTCCAGAGTATTTGTATCTAAACCAGAGTCTTCTCCTTCTGATTCTTAGACCTATTCATATTCATCTTTAGACGTGTCCTCTATAGTATACTCAATATTTCTCACCTCTCTTACTAGGACTCCTTCATCAACCTTTTCTTGTCATAACTGAATGGCTCCCCTTGTAACTTTTCTCTCTCTGCTTCTAATTGTTCTCCCCTTTTGTTTCTAAAAGGTTATGTTTTTCTTACAAGGTCTCTCCTCTTGTTATATCTATAGGATGTCATGTGTTTGTACATCAGAATGTCATTTCTACAGATGCTATTGACTTACTGAAACACTGCGCAATTGTAGCTTGTATTTTTTTCAAACAACCCTTGGATCTACCCATTGATTGTCATCAATCTCTAACAAGATGTATCTGACTTTATCCAAGATTCTTATTTACTGTACATTTCTCTAAAGTCGTTTAATAAAGTTTATACTATGCTTGTCACATGACTACAATTCATTTTGCAACAATTAACTTCACTCATGTTCACTTGTTCAGTATTTGCTATCCACATCTGTGAGTGTCTTGGTTTCTTTAACTTTTCTCTCTGATCTTCTATTACTATAATTTCATTTTTCTTCCACGATTCCTATAATCCAAGGATTTTATGACCATATTCGTCACAAGAAAAAATCATTACAAACATTCTCATGCCTCCTTTGATTCATCTGTGGAGGTGTCTCTCTTCTAAACTTACTTTGAGGTGTATGAGTAGATTATGGATGTCTTCCTTGATATGATCTTCTAAATATTGTAGTATTGTTTTCATTATTTGAACATGAAGAAACTGATTCATACCTTCTTTCACTTTTTACAAATGAAGTACTTGCATCAAGTTTCTTAGGAGTATAGATTTCTTCATTGTTGTATCCATGACCAGATTTGTCATTTGGTGATCTCTGACTATCCAAGATCTCATCCAAGGCCATGGAGTTGTTCAAGAACTTGATTTGGGTGTTTGACTTCTCAACCTTCTTTCTAAGATTCAAAAATTCTACTTCTAGCTTATGACATGATTCTTCTTCTACTTATTCCATGGGATAAATGCTAGCAAAACATTATTTTATTGTATATGAGTCTTCTTCTTTACTTGTAGGGGCGGATTCAATATCAACATTATTATGTTTCCTTATGCTTTTGGCCACCACTTGTCCTAAGTTTACAGACTTTATCTTACAGTCTTTTGAAGTGACTACCACTTCACATCCTCTATCACACATTTGAATTACACTGAGAAAATTAAGTTTCAGCCCATCTACAAGCAGAACATCTTGGGCTTTTCCTTTGCCATTACTTAAACTCATCATCCCTTTACCCTTGATTTTACCTAGTTCATCATTTCCAAAGGTCATATTTCATGTTTTTCTTTTACTTATAAATAGAAACTTATCCTTGTCTCCAGTCATGTTCTTGGAGGATCCACTATCTATATACCAGGGATCTTTTTTTTTTGAGATGAAGGTAATAGAACACATTTTCCACTATCTTTATTTTTCCATGTGCTGGCATTTCTAGCTAAGGGTTTTATCCTTGGATCTACTTTGTAATTCTTCAAATGGCAGTTTGCAGCTTTGTGGTCGAAGTTATGACAGTTATATCATTCAAGCTCATCGTTCAATAGGTCAAAGTGATTGGTGCAATGTTGTCGACTCATTGGTTGTTTAGTTCTATGTTACAAGCATTGTTTATTTCTTGGCTTCCTCAGTTCCATGCCTCTAAACTTAATTTGACAGTTTGCAATCTTATGACCAAAATTAGAGAAGTAAAAACAATAACCATGGAAGAAATTTTGGCACCTTAAGGATGGACTTATTATTGGCAGTTGTTTCTCCATCTTTTGATATATTTGTTTTTCATCAGGGATCATCTTGTCTTTATTATATTATGGTGGCAGAGTACTCACATGGTCTGATTGTCTATTGACTTGGAACTTGATCATCTTTACTGGATCTTTGCTTTCTAGTTGTTTGCTTCTTGAACCACTTACATAGCCTAAACCATTCTTCAACAAAGGAGATCTTTGTTTGCTCAGAATTTCATTTAGTTCTGCTGAGGCTTTAATGCTTGGAAGATTTTGGAGATACAATGCTTTAAACTTCTTGATCTCTTTTCTGGTTTTTACTACCTCTTCTTCCAAGGCTTCATATCTTGCCTTCTTCTCTAATAACTATTGTTTCAGAGCTTCCTCTATTTTCTTTGCCTCTTCTAATTCCACTTTTAGCAGGAAAAAGTCTTCATCAGATTTCTTACTGTCTTTCTCAAGATGTATCAACAATTGTTTTTTCTTTTTCTTCTTAAAACTAAGTCTAGCAATTTCTTCTAGGGAACTGATCAATTCTCCTTCCAATTCAACCACGGCTTCTTCATCATCGACATCACTTCTTGTGATTTTATTATCATAATCCTCTTTGGCCATAAGCATAAATTCATTAACCTTATCTTCACAAGAAGAGTCACTATATGTTTCTCATGAAGAGACATCATTGTTTACACATAAACTTTTCTTTTTACCAAATCTCTTGTATTTGTACTCCTCTTCACCTTCAAAGTTTTGGTCCTTCTTATTGTGTGGACACTTATATGAAAAGTGACCTATCTTTCCATAGTTAAAACATTTGAATGGAAACTTGACTTGGTACTTTCCCGATCCTTTCTTTAGTCTTCTCACAAATTTTTCTTCAATTTCATCAGGCTCATAATCCTCATTCTTATCTTCTTTAAATGATGTTTCTCTAGCGGTGGATTTATATTTACCTATCCTCATTTCATATGCAGTGAACGTTCCTATAAGTTGATCAAAAGGCAGATCTTTTAGATCATTAAGTTCTTCCATAACAGAGACCTTTGGGTTGAACCTATCTGGTAAAGATCTCAAATTTTTTTGAATTAACGAGGTTTCCTCAATATTTTCACCAAGTTCTTTCATTGCATTTACTAGTTCTTCAACTCTCAGAAAGTAATTCCCAATAGTTCCATCCTCTTTCATCTTTAGTTGTTTGAACTATAATCTGTAGGTTTGAAGCTTGGAATCCTTTATCTTCTCATTACCTTCATAGATTCTAATGAGTTTGTCCCACATTCCTTTGGTAGATTCTAAGTGCATAACTCTTACAAATTCTTCTTCTGCAAGCCCACTCAGAATAACATTCATATCCTTAGCATTGAATATGAATTATAGATTGTGATCCTTAGAATCTAGTACAACCGCCTTTACATAACCGGTCTCCACCACATCCCAAACATATGCACGTAAATCCATTATGTAAGTTCTCATCCTAACTTTCTAGAAGGAAAAATTTGTTCCATTGAAAAGAGGGGCCTTGTTGGTTGAAGTTCCTCCATGGATAGTCATGTTTAAGCTCTAGGATCTACCCTTAAATAAAGGGAACTTGATTTGATACCAATTGTTGGAAAACTGAGAGGGGGGGTGAATTAGTTGTTACTATGCTTAAACAATTAATGCCCATTTTAAACTCTTTACAAAACACTCAATGATGATCATAGTAATGCAAGGAAGTAAGCAATAGAATATTCAACATCAATCACACACATGAAATATATAGAGACATATATTTCTTGAGGAAACCCATAAAGGGAAAAACCTCTTCTTATTGTTATGATAATTAATCTTTATTCTCTGTACATTATCATTTTTATGAGCACCAAATCACTTTTTAGGTTGCCACCTCTATTTTACAAGCAGAAACTTTTTGAGAGCACCAACTCTTTGGTTTCTCTATCACCCACTAGAAGGAAGCACCAACTCCCTTTGTTTTTCGGCATCAACTAGATGGAATCACCAACTTCTAGACACACAGAAACCAACCTGTACAAGATGCAACTTGCTGAGAGCACCAACTCTCTTGTCTCTCTAGCACCCACTAGAAGGAAGCACCAACTCCCTGAGTGTTCTAGCACCAACTGGATGGAAGCACCAACTTATAGTCACATAGGAACCAACCTACATAACAGAGAACAATGGTTATCCCTTGCACCACCCTACCACCCTGGTTTTTTTGGCTACAACTAGATGGAAGCTACAACTCCCTTTGTTCAAGCACCCACTTGAAACTCTAAGGACAACAATCCTCCCTAGAACCTCCCTACCACCCTGATTATAAAAACTTTGTTACTAAAACTTATTACAGTGATACAGTGTTTATCAATGACTTACCTTTCTCATCATTTTTCTGCTACACTACTCTCCTCTGCCTGCATTAGTGTCTTCCTGCTCACATATTCTTGAGCTTTTTGTTCTTTTTCTCTGTCTCTACATACGCACCTCGGATTTTTCTTCTTCTCTCAAATATGCATTTATGTTCTATGTGCTACACCTCTTCTATGAATTTCAGCTACTGCACAAAGCATGGTTTTACCCTCATGAATAACTCTCAACAACAACAACCAAATCTTCTTTGTTCTGCATATATTTATCATGCCGAGTCCTCTGCCAGATCATACAACTAACTCTTTGTCCTCTTTGGTGATTATGCTGAATCTATTCTACATCAGTAGCCATTATGCTAAGACTATTCTTCATCAGTGGTCATTCCCAACATTCTTTTCCTTTTTTGGACAGTGCAACCCTTCATCTTCTCTGTCACAGTTGAGTTTTCCCTCTCTGTTATAGTTACATACTTCAACACTTTCCCATCTATCAATTTTCTCTATGATGAGTCTTCATTCCACTAGAAGTTACCTAGAGACTCTTTAGCTCCTCTAGTGATCACCCTGAAGCCTCTTTGAATTCTCTGGTAGAAACAATTAGTGGTTTCTAGTAGTTACCCAGAGAATCTCCATGCGCTCATGCCTTTGACACCTTTTCCCTTCCTGAGAAAAATTCATAGTGGGAACTAGATTTTCTGGCTAATCCCCTTCCTTTCACGTGACCACGATCTGTGATTAGACGCCTATCCAATAGGCACTTCGTGATCTTGGTAATCTCTGATGTGGAGCCTAGCGATGTGCTAGCTCCTCCCTTAATCCTTCGATGATGTGACCTTGTTGGCATAGGGCAGACCCAAGGTTCAACATTCAAGAGCACACCAACAAAACCCTAACTACTGGCCCTTTCGACAACACCTGTGAAGCAGATGAAGTCTCACTTGAGGTAGAGGCAGGGGTGGTTGCAGGACTCAGATGTTTGCAACCTTAGCTGGGACACTGATCTATGAATATATCATTTACATGACACTTAGCATAGATCATTCATCAATATTTAACCCTTACGGTACTTCGTAGATAGCACAGAGCATCACAGTGAATACTTATACTAAATATGTTTTAGTACTTAGCCACATAAATATAGGTAAGATTCAATAGATCAAGCACTAAGCATCTTATATATCAGATCTAACATTTATTCATATATCATCAGCATAGAGCATAAGTAGATCTATTTAATCACATCAAACATGTAGCCAAGAAAGAGATAAACACATTAGGACAAAGTATAGAGCATAATACACACAGTTACCATGGTTCACCCCCACCTTGGGGCTACATCCACAAAGTCTTATTCTTTATATTATCTCAGTTAAGCGGTTATAACACAGAGCTTCAGTGATCCTTACTTCGCACAGGACATAAGATCTGTGCAGCTCGCTAGATCCTTCTTGCTTTCCCTTAAGCACAAATCTACAACAACTTGAACTTAGCCTTTCAATCTCTTTATAATCATGCACATAGCACTTGCAACATACATCCAATCACTTAGATCCAGCTACTAGCACTAAGCCTTTAGCTATACATCACATAGATGTACTACTACTTCTTCTTCTCCTCCTCTTACTTGCATTGCCTAATTATTTATTTATATATTACAAAATGGGCCTAGGCATGGGTAAAACCACAATCCAACATCCCTTTCCCATTACATCAACCCAAAACCCTAAAATGGACCCAAAAATAGGTCTTGCTTCCTTAATTTCCTCTTCACGTTGCGCTCCATCTTTGACAAGCTATCACAGTCCAAAAAATGGTCAAATATGACCATGTATTCTTCAAAACTTGGTCAAGGGACAAAAAGCACCCAACAATCTCTTGTGACTCATCCTGAGTCACTCGGGTCTAATCAATTTTGATTCGAACCCATTGAGCTTTTTCTCGAGTTGCTTTGACCTACTGCAATGTAACAGCCTCTTGCTCAGTAAATTCCTAGATTACTGTGTCATTGAGTAGTCCTTCCAGAGACTATTCTGTAGTGATGACAACCTATTCGAGTTTATCTCCCTAGCTTTCAACTTCAACGAACAGTTGGCATGCCTTCTCTTGGAGTGGTTGAAGTCATTGAGAGACTTCCATCACTTTACTTTGCAATATGTGTACCTGTTGTTGGGTTGTGCATTGTTCTGGGAATCTCTTCATTCTTTTGACTGGGGTCACAGACTTCAGCTGTGCTTGTAGAACATCTACATGTGGCTTTTCTTCTTGGAGTTATGCCTCCAATGTATGAAATTTTGGATTCTCTACGAGGGTGTCATAAGTCTGGGTGCTTCTACTGCTTAGTTTCTTATATTCCAAAGCCAAGGTTTTTACTCGATCGACTGCGCTTAGAGCAGTGGCCTCTCTTAGATCTCTTATTTCCTGGGGTGTCTCAGGCAAGGTGCAGAGCTCCAGATCCATGATGCACTGTTGAAGTTGCTAGATTACTTCTTCCAGTTGGGTCACCTGCTATGGGAGATGGTCTTCCATATTGACTTCTATGACTGTCACAAAGTGAAGTTCTTTGTGACCTCTTTCCTGTACTTCAAGTTTCTCTGCTAGCAACTGGTCCTTACTCTGTTGTAACTGTGCTTTTTCCTCCTCCCACTTTTCTTGTAAGGCAAGCTTCTCCTATTCTTCCTTTCTTTCTTTTTCTCTATGCATTCTTTGTTCTTGTGCCAAATCATGGGTGGCTTGCACAATGTCTTCTTGAGCTTGTCGAAGGTGAGCTTCAACTTTCTTGGCGCTCTGGCATAATTGAGTGGGATCATCACCTGTTCCTGCTGTTTCCATTGTTAAGGGCACTGTAGAAACTACTTGGCTAGAATGGAGTGCCTGCTACACTTCTTTGAGTTCACCCATGATCTAACTGAATAGCTCCTCCTATTTTGCTTCTTGCTTTTCTGCAATATCTAATGAAACATCATTCAGTGCAAAAATTAAGAGGTCAAAATCATCTGGGGTAAGGGCAGTTTTAAGCATGGTCCGGGTGGCCTTAGCTTTCTTTTTGGATGAGGGATTTGGTGGGGTAATCTACCTTTTCTTGGAGGAATCCTCCTTTTCTCTAGGTGGAGTAACCTCGCCATTATTTTGCTCAACTTCTGTGCCACCTAGTTCTTCACCATCACCTCCCTTCATAGGTGAGATTGAATTAGTCTTCATGCATGTGCTCTGGATATCTTGAATTTCCACATCCTTCTTAGTCTTGCATGGTCTAGGTGTATCCAGCATAGCTTCAAGGCTATCCACATCGAACATCTCTGTGGGGTCTGCTGTAACAAGGAGGTTTTCCGACCATTCCTTGGTAATCTCCTCCAAGTCATCTTTTGTCAGCTTGTAATATGATTAGAATTGTTGTTTATGCTCAACCACGTGTGCTATGATATAGGTGAAGTGACGGTCTATGATGAATTTTATCAAAGGTCTAAACCTAAGAAGTGTGTTGGTTTTGATGAATGGTATAGACTGGATTGCATTCTTCAATTGAGTGTAGTAAGCGTGGAAGATGACATTGGACTTCCACTGCTTGTTCATGTCATTGGAGTACCACAACGTACATAACTTCGTGGACAATGGTTCAAAGGGTTCAATCTCTATAAAAGTGGCCCCCTTTGGCAGTTCCCAAGCAATGAAAGTGATGAGTATGAGAAACCAACTAAAGTGGAACTCATACCCTTGGTCTTGCACTTGTCTATAGTCAAGCTCTAGCTGATTTATAAGGTACTTTGCCTAGTTCATTTGTAGTCCCTTCGTGCACTTCCTTGCGAGGTTAAGTACAAATCCAGTCACCTGTGTGGGTCTATTTTTGCGGACTAAATTCCCTGCGATCAACTGGCAACCAAAGCGCACTGCTACATTTTCAATGGAGGCTACCTTGTAACCTCGTGTTCCCTTCTCTAGATTGCCATATGTGTCTTTTATTTGTTGTGCGAGAGCACGATCTGCGATCTTTCCAGGGTAAAAATCCTGTGGGTTAGGGCCCTTCATGCTTAGCCCATTGATCTGATTGATCATAATCAGATCCAGAATGATGTGGTGGTCCAACCATAGGTATCCTCCATGGTAGCAGGACAACAACAACCTGACGCATGCATTTACTTCTTGATGCCTCTTGAAATGTGGAATCTTCATTACATTGAGGAGGGTAGACTGCACAAGTTTGTGGGTCCATTGTTGAGGGAAAATATCTGGGTTCTTCCCTTTTGTGATAGTTAATTATTTTTGTGGGGCTAGCATACTATAAACCTTGCGATCTCTAAGGTTGAAATCACTAAATTTTAGCATTGTGAGCTTATCCTGGTCAGCATGAACTGCACGCACCCCTTTCAGGAGGTACGCAGTGACCATAGCATAGTTGAAGTCTCTGGGTACAGTATCTCGATTCACTGTTCCACTTAGTGGTGGGATATATTTAGGCAAGATACTTGGGATCATCTTCATAGTGGCGAAGTCATTTCCGAGCTTAGTTTGTCTTTCCGAAGGTAGTCGAGATGGTTCTGTGCACGCAGTAGAGGGGAAAGATGGAAATTCTCTCAAGGATGATGCCTATACACCTGTAGACATTCCATGCTCTGACATGAATCTCTTAGTCATTAAGTCAATTAGAACTTATTCAACAATTTTCTCGGTAATGTTGAGCTCATCCGACATACAAACTTGGGTCAGCTAGCTCGGGTGCAAAGGAATTCATAGAATACAGTGAATAGTATGGGAACAAGGCAATGATCTTTGGGTAAGTTAATCTTAGGTTTCATTCTCAGATTCTCACTTAGAAAAAAGTATTCTAGGTGCATGGTGCGATGGATTAAGTAGGAAAACTTAGCAATGGTCTGTTTGCAATGGATATGAGGCCCTCATTAACTATCTTCTATCCATTTTGGTGTTGTCCAATAGTCTAGTGGGAACCCATAATTGATTTTCAACCCGTTCGGAGCAGAAGCCAAATGGTTATATCGGTCCAATGGCTATATTGCTTCATCATGGTGGAGTGCCATATGTCATTGTTCTGATATCCTGGCAAAGTTCCAATTCTGCAATTTTTTTGTCTGCGAAGTTTCCTCTAGAACTTCTTGTAACCTTGTAGTATTAGCCCTTTTCTTTCTTAACTTTCTAGCCTTCTTCCCTGTGAGCTTCATCTCAATAATTATTTTACCATTATGATGCTTATCTTCTGTGGTCTTAGTTACTTCACACTGTTGAAAGTCTTTCCTAAGGTTCCTGGATAATACTTATTCCATATCAAAAACAGGTAACTTAATCTTCTACGGATCCTCGAGTGTTCTCTTAGCCTCAACATCGAAGTTTCTAGTATTAAATATATGCGATCTACTCTTATGCTCTTCAATCAAGTTCGCGATCCTTCTAGTCATAAAGTCTTTTAACTCTTTCTTCTTCTATTCCAACACTTCTTCTTCCTCTTTTTGTCTGTCTTGTTCTCTATCAATCCAAGGTTTTCCTATGAGCATGGTAAATGGGGTGTTGTCTTCAACAAATTTAATAATATCAAAGTCTTCCTCTGTTGAAGTTCCATTGACAATCATAGGTATCTGGGTGAGCCTTCCACATAGGTTTATTAGCTTTCCTCTGAATAAACTTGTTCCTCTTAGGGAAGGGATCATGGCAGGCTTTCCTATAGCTTCCGAACTTCTTTCTAGCATAATCTTCACTTGTGTTTCTTGATCAAGAGTACAGTCAATGTTGAAGTCTCTTATTCTTTCTTCAACTTGCTCCTTTTCTTTCAATATCTTTGATAGCCTAACATGTCGGTGATCATTCAAGGTGTCTTTCATCTCTAGCAATACCTTTTCTGATTCTTTTTGAGTTTCTACTATCTGTGGATCTGCCTTAAGGTTTTCTTCACTTGGATTCATTCCTTTAATCTTGGCAATCATTCTAGGGAAGTCCAATACTTCATGGTCCAAAGCCTTGCAATAGAGACAACTAGTTCTTCCACCAGGGCATTCCTTAGCAAGATGTTTTGGTCATTTGCAACTGTAACAGAGGGTTAATCCTCTCTTTTCTTTAAATGATCCTCAGACTCTTTTGTACTGTGCACTAGGGTTATGGTAGCTAGCCTGCAAAAATTTCTTTTAAGGATCCTACATCCGCTTGTTAGTCCAAACATTTTTTCTATGCATAGGTATACCATATCTATCAGATCTATTCATATCAAACTTTCTTTCATCTATCAGAGCCCTAGTTTCCAATCTAGGACAAAATCTATCAAACATACCTAGATCCATACTAAATTTTTTTCACTTATTTTACTTTTACAGAGCACAAAGCTTACAAATTTTTTTTTACTATTCTTACCTTTATTAGAACACATAAATTCCATATCTTACCTCTTTTCTGCATATCTGACCTCTTTCTTTGTAGATATTTCCACTTTTACTTTTCTTAGAGCACAGAGCATTCAGATCTCACTTGTTTTCTTTGGGATCGACCTCTTTCTTGTAGATATGACCTCTTTCCTTCAGATCTAACCTCTTTTTATCAGCACAAATCTTTGTAGGTCAAGTAGAATATTGCGCACTAGGGAAACAGATCTACACACAGATCTTATTACGCACAGTGCTTTTTCTTCTTTAGTTCCCAACAATCACAGTTCCAGGTCCTGGCAACGGAACCATTTGTTGGCACAGGGCAGACCCAGGGTTCAATGCTCAAGAGATCACCAACAAAACCCTAACTATCGGCCCTTTCAGCAACACCTGCGAAGCAGTCGAAGTCTCATCCGAGGTAGAGGTAGGGGTGGTTATAGGACTCATATGTCTACAACCTTAGCTGGGACATTGATCTATGATTATATATTTTACAGGGCACTTAGCATAGATCATTCATCAATATTTAACCCTTATGGTACTTCATAGATATCACAGAGCATCGCAGTGAATAATTATACTAAAGATGATTCAGTACTTAGCCACAGAAATATAGGTTAGATTCAACAGATCAAGCACTAAGCATGCTATATATCAGATCTAACATGTATTCATATATCACCAGCACAGAGCATAAATAGATATATTTAATCACATCAAACACTTAGCTAAGAAAGAGATAAACACATTAGGAAAAAGTATAGAGCATAATACACATAGTTACCATTGTTCACCCCCACCCTGGGGCTACATCCACAAAGTCTTATTCTTTATAGTATCTCAGTTAAGAGGTTACAACACAGAGCTTCAGTGACCCTTACTTTGCACAGGACATAAGATCTACGCAGCTCGCTAGATCCTTCTTCCTTTCCCTTCAGCACAAAGCTACAACAACTTGCACTTAGCTTTTCAATATCTTTACAATCATGCACATAACACTTGCAACATACATCCAATCACTCAGATCCAGTTACCAGCATTAAGCCTTTAGCTATGCATCACATATATGTACTACTACTTCTTCTTCTCCTCCTCTTACTTACATTGCCTAATTATCTATTTATAGATTACAAAATGGGCCTAAGCATGGGTAAACCCACAGACCAACATCCCTTTCCCATTACATCAACCCAAAACCCTAAAATGGACCCAAAAATAGGTCTTGCTTTCTTAATTTCTGCTTCGCATTGTGCTCCATCTTTGACAAGCTGTCATAGTCCCAAAAATGGTCAAATATGACCATGTATTCTTCAAAACTTGGTCAAGGGACAACAAACCGCTAGCTCTGACCCGGGGCTTAACCTTTTGGGTGCTTCATGACTTCACATATCGTGAAATCCTTCTGTGAGTTTCCTTGATTATCCCAACTCGTGATCTGCAAAATACTCCATATCAGATCAACGGTCGATATCTCTCCCTTTGATTGATGGCTGTGTTCAAATCAGGATTTTTCTTTTCGTGACTTCAAAGGTTAGAGCACCTCCTTTCTTCGACTCCCAATTTCCTGATACCTACTCCAAATCAATGACCCACGACATTCCTCGATCCAATGACTATGATCAATATCGTGAACTTGAAATTCATGATGTCTGCGAACTGCTCGACATAGTTCTTTTGATTCAGGATTCTACGAATCTGCTTGATCAGCTGCCATGTGTCCTTCCCATATGAATGACTAGGATTGCTACGACTCCCAGCTCCCCGGGTATTTTCCTCCTACCTTCCCAATATTTGTGAGCATCAGATCAATGGCTCACAAATCCCCATGATCTAATAGTCTAGATCAACTCGTGAACTCATACATTTCGATTTCCTACAACTCTCACCTTTGAGTTTTCCAGTTCATGTGTTAGCGAAATGTTGATCTCTCGTCATGTGTCCTCTGGATCCAAGGAATTAGATCTCATTGTGAATTCACATTTCACGGAGTTGGAGGATGGCTCTCAGCCATTATCCTCTTCGTAGTTATACTGGATCTGACAGTTGTTGGTCCTTGACGCTCAAATCCAATGAATCAGATTTGTACTTCTCCTCTATGCTTCCTCTAGTCACAGGGCATTGAGCTAACAGACATCAGGTATTCTGGATTGGTGATCCAATGACCATTGTCTCTCCTCCTCCTGAGCTTATGCTTCCTCCCAACTTGGAATAATTTCTAAGTGTCAAAGGTCTCAACCTTTGATCCTTCTGTAAGTCCTAATGACTTTGGGACTTGTATGCATTTCTGAAAAACACTATCTCTCCTAAGATTTGGTAATGAAGTTAACCTCGTCCCTAACGCACACTTGCGATCTATGTGCAACTCTGCGCCATTCCTCATGAGCTTTGATTTCACACTTTTCTAGTAATCATGCCATCATTGTTGTTGTTCTTTCCTTTAGACATGCCATCATCGTTGTTGTTCCTTCCATCAATGACAAGCACACTCTTCTTGTAAATATGCCAACAACCTATGTCCAACTTTGCCCAATTTTCCACTTGTCCATATATCCAATAGCCACTTGACTACTTAACCCATTTGCCTCATTTTAGGGTTAACCTTCTTATAACCACTATCCATAATTAGAAAGTTCTCCATTTACTTTATAATTTAAATAATCATCCTTGACTTTGTCACTTCACTTTATTTTTTAAATAATCCTTTTTGACTTTGTCACTTCACTTTATTATTTAAATAATTCTCTTTGACTCTGTCACTTCACTTTATTATTTAAACAATCCTCTTTGACTTTGTCACTTCACTTTATTCTTTAAATAATTTCTTCTTTGCAAGCACTTTTACTTCTTTGACCTTTTGGGGCTTCAAGCCAACATATGAGGGTCCTCTAAATTCGTAAGGCCATAACTCTCAAATTGTGAGTAGTTATATGATGTTCCACATACCACCAGAAATGGCATGACATGTACTATCCATAAAGAGTAGTCTTACCTGCAAATATATCAAAACTCATATCATTATACACCAAACAAACTTTGGTTCATTACCCAAACCTGGGTTCTCCAACTTCACATGGCGATAAGTCTCTAACCGTGAGGCGTTATGTGATGTTCCACATACCACTAAAAATGGAATGACATGCACTAATAATATAGAATAGTCTTACCTTAAAATATATTAAAACTAGTACCATTATACATAAAACAAACTTGGGTCCATTACCCAAACCTTTGTGCTACCAGAATTCGCTACCAGACTTTTTCCAAGGGTTCACATCAATATACAATATCACTCTCCAATGGTTGACATCAATGAAAACCAACAATCCATACCAACTGTCCATCAACCTAAGCCAACTCTTTGACAATCTCCCCCTTTGGCATTGATGGAAACACCAACATTGATGGAAACACTTAGTCATGATAACATTCATGATTATACTCCTAATCAATGTTTCTATCTCTCCCTTTTCACATTAATGGAAAAGGGTATCTCCCTTTGGGGTTGCTCCCCTTGATTAAACTCTCCTTGGGCTGCTCCCCCTATCGACATGCCTCTATGCTCTCTCTCCAAGCATTTCTATCCTGCATCTAATAAATCTCTCCCCCTTTGTCATCAATGGCAAAGGTATCTTTCCATCTAGGGCTTCTCCTTCTGGTTGTTCAATGTAGACTTCTTCTTCAAGTTCCCCATTCAGAAAGGATGATTTTATGTCCATCTAATACTCTTTAATATTTTTGGATCATGCATAACCTAAAAGCAATCGAATTTCTTCCATTCTGAAAACTGGGGAAAATGGTATTCAAAGTCAATTCCTTCAACCTGTGTATATCCCTTACATATCAATCTAGCTTTGTTCCTTGTAACATGTCCATCTTCATTCAATTTATTCCTGTATACCCACTTTTTTCCGATCACATTCTTATCCTTTGGTATTGGAACCAATTCCCAAGTGTCATTTTTCTCTATTTGATCCAATTCTTCATCCATGGCCTTATTCCAAAATTTATCCTTGTTGGCCCCTTCAAAACAAGTTGGTTCAATCGTAGATGAGAGTGTTAGGTGCATTTGTTCTGGTGAATGGATTCTTTTTCTAGTCTCAACTCTTCCATCTTTGTTTCTGATAATCTAATTTGAAGGATGATTCTTTTTTACTCATCTGCTAGGTGTCTTTGGAGGCACTCGATGAACTTGCTCTTCTTCATCTATCACATCCTCTTCATCTTCCCCTTCTACTTCTTTTTCATCTTCTTCTTCTTCTTTTTAAAGCTATTCCATTGATTCATTTTCTTCTTCCTTTAATTCGTGTCTACCTATTTCATCAATTGTTACGTTGATGTTTTCCACAACTTTTTTCAATTTCATGTTGTAACACTTGTATTATTTCCTTGTACTTGAGTAACCAACAAGTACTCCTTTGTCCACATGAGAGTCAAACTATACCATTNACTAGGATTGCTACGACTCCCAGCTCCCCGGGTATTTTCCTCCTACCTTCCCAATATTTGTGAGCATCAGATCAATGGCTCACAAATCCCCATGATCTAATAGTCTAGATCAACTTGTGAACTCATACATTTCGATTTCCTACAACTCTCACCTTTGAGTTTTCCAGTTCGTGTGTCAGCGAAATGTTGATCTCTTGTCATGTGTCCTCTGGATCCAAGGAATTATATCTCATTGCGAATTCACATTTCACGAAGTTGGAGGATGGCTCTCAGCCATTATCCTCTTCGTAGTTATACTGGATCTGACAGCTGTTGGTCCTTGACGCTCAAATCCAATGAATCAGATGTGTACTTCTCCTCTATGCTTCCTCTAGTCACAGGGCGTTGAGCTAACGAACATCAAGTATTTTGGATTGGTGATCCAATGACCATTGTCTCTCCTCCTCCTGAGCTTATGCTTCCTCCCAACTTGGAATAATTTCTAAGTGTCAAAGGTCTCAACCTTTGATCCTTCTATAAGTCCTAATGACTTTGGGACTTGTATGCATTTCTGAAAAACACTATCTCTCCTAAGATTTGGTAATGAAGTTAACCTCGTCCCTAACGCACACTTGCGCTCTACGTGCAACTCTGCGCCATTCCTCATGAGCTTTGATTTCACACTTTTCTAGTAATCATGCCATCATTGTTGTTGTTCTTTCCTTTAGACATGCCATCATTGTTGTTGTTCCTTCCATCAATGACAAGCACACTCTTCCTGTAAATATGCCAACAACCTATGTCCAACTTTGCCCAATTTTCCACTTGTCCATATATCCAATAGCCACTTGACTACTTAACCCATTTGCCTCATTTTAGGGTTAACCTTCTTATAACCACTATCCATAATTAGAAAGTTCTCCATTTACTTTATAATTTAAATAATCATCCTTGACTTTGTCACTTCACTTTATTTTTTAAATAATCCTTTTTGACTTTGTCACTTCACTTTATTATTTAAATAATTCTCTTTGACTCTGTCACTTCACTTTATTATTTAAACAATCCTCTTTGACTTTGTCACTTCACTTTATTCTTTAAATAATTTCTTCTTTGCAAGCACTTTTACTTCTTTGACCTTTTGGGGCTTCAAGCCAACATATGAGGGTCCTCTAAATTCGTAAGGCCATAACTCTCAAATTGTGAGTAGTTATATGATGTTCCACATACCACCAGAAATGGCATGACATGTACTATCCATAAAGAGTAGTCTTACCTGCAAATATATCAAAACTCATATCATTATACACCAAACAAACTTTGGTTCATTACCCAAACCTGGGTTCTCCAACTTCACATGGCGATAAGTCTCTAACCGTGAGGCGTTATGTGATGTTCCACATACCACTAAAAATGGAATGACATGCACTAATAATATAGAATAGTCTTACCTTAAAATATATTAAAACTAGTACCATTATACATAAAACAAACTTGGGTCCATTACCCAAACCTTTGTGCTACCAGAATTCGCTACCAGACTTTTTCCAAGGGTTCACATCAATATACAATATCACTCTCCAATGGTTGACATCAATGAAAACCAACAATCCATACCAACTGTCCATCAACCTAAGCCAACTCTTTGACAATCTCCCCCTTTGGCATTGATGGAAACACCAACATTGATGGAAACACTTAGTCATGATAACATTCATGATTATACTCCTAATCAATGTTTCTATCTCTCCCTTTTCACATTAATGGAAAAGGGTATCTCCCTTTGGGGTTGCTCCCCTTGATTAAACTCTCCTTGGGCTGCTCCCCCTATCGACATGCCTCTATGCTCTCTCTCCAAGCATTTCTATCCTGCATCTAATAAATCTCTCCCCCTTTGTCATCAATGGCAAAGGTATCTTTCCATCTAGGGCTTCTCCTTCTGGTTGTTCAATGTAGACTTCTTCTTCAAGTTCCCCATTCAGAAAGGATGATTTTATGTCCATCTAATACTCTTTAATATTTTTGGATCATGCATAACCTAAAAGCAATCGAATTTCTTCCATTCTGAAAACTGGGGAAAATGGTATTCAAAGTCAATTCCTTCAACCTGTGTATATCCCTTACATATCAATCTAGCTTTGTTCCTTGTAACATGTCCATCTTCATTCAATTTATTCCTGTATACCCACTTTTTTCCGATCACATTCTTATCCTTTGGTATTGGAACCAATTCCCAAGTGTCATTTTTCTCTATTTGATCCAATTCTTCATCCATGGCCTTATTCCAAAATTTATCCTTGTTGGCCCCTTCAAAACAAGTTGGTTCAATCGTAGATGAGAGTGTTAGGTGCATTTGTTCTGGTGAATGGATTCTTTTTCTAGTCTCAACTCTTCCATCTTTGTTTCTGATAATCTAATTTGAAGGATGATTCTTTTTTACTCATCTGCTAGGTGTCTTTGGAGGCACTCGATGAACTTGCTCTTCTTCATCTATCACATCCTCTTCATCTTCCCCTTCTACTTCTTTTTCATCTTCTTCTTCTTCTTTTTAAAGCTATTCCATTGATTCATTTTCTTCTTCCTTTAATTCGTGTCTACCTATTTCATCAATTGTTACGTTGATGTTTTCCACAACTTTTTTCAATTTCATGTTGTAACACTTGTATTATTTCCTTGTACTTGAGTAACCAACAAGTACTCCTTTGTCCACATGAGAGTCAAACTATACCATTATTCCATCTTCTCTTTTGATGTAGCATTTTCTTCCAAAAACTCTGAAGTTCTTCACATTTTTTGGTCTTCCTTTCCATAGCTCATAGGGAGTTTTGTCAGTGTTATTTCTTAGTATTACTCTTCTTTTAATGTGAACTATTGTATGCACTTCTTGTGTCCAAAATATATCTTTCAATTTTGAATCCATTATCATTGTTCAAGCCATTTCCTGTATTGTCCTATTTTTTCTTTCAACAACTCCATTCTGTTGAGGTGTCCTAGCAATAAATAATTTCCTTTTTATTCCATGCCTGCTACAGTAGTCCATAAATTCCTTTGAAGTGAAATCTCCTCCATTATCATATCTCAAGAATTCGATTTTTGAATCCATTTCATTTTCAACCATTTCCTTGTAGACCTTGAAGTTTTCAAAAGATTCTGACTTATTCCTGAGAAAGAAAACTGCAGTCATTCTTGTATAATCATCAACTAATAACATAAAGTATTTCTCACCTTTTAAACCATTTTCTATAGTTTGTCCAACTAGATCAGTATGAAGAATTTCTGGTGGTATTTTCATTGAATATTCTTTTGATTTAAACCTAGTCTTTGTTTTCTTTCCTTGTTGACAATGCTTGCTTAAAGTGTTGATTGGTTTCGTGATCTGGGGCATTTCTCTAACTTCTTCCATTTTGCTGACTTTGACAAGGTTATCAAAATGTGTGTGACCCATTATTTTGTTCCATAGCTAACTTCCATCCTCCTTTCCTAGGCAACACTTTTCATTTCCAATTCCACTTAATACATATATGTTGCTTGAAGTTCTCGCAGCTGTTGCAATCAATTTTCCTGAACCTTATTTTCTTATCTCACACTTTTGTGAATCAAAAGTAACTTTATGAACTTGGTCACACATNTGTAAATATGCCAACAACCTATGTCCAACTTTGCCCAATTTTCCACTTGTCCATATATCCAATAGCCACTTGACTACTTAACCCATTTGCCTCATTTTAGGGTTAACCTTCTTATAACCACTATCCATAATTAGAAAGTTCTCCATTTACTTTATAATTTAAATAATCATCCTTGACTTTGTCACTTCACTTTATTTTTTAAATAATCCTTTTTGACTTTGTCACTTCACTTTATTATTTAAATAATTCTCTTTGACTCTGTCACTTCACTTTATTATTTAAACAATCCTCTTTGACTTTGTCACTTCACTTTATTCTTTAAATAATTTCTTCTTTGCAAGCACTTTTACTTCTTTGACCTTTTGGGGCTTCAAGCCAACATATGAGGGTCCTCTAAATTCGTAAGGCCATAACTCTCAAATTGTGAGTAGTTATATGATGTTCCACATACCACCAGAAATGGCATGACATGTACTATCCATAAAGAGTAGTCTTACCTGCAAATATATCAAAACTCATATCATTATACACCAAACAAACTTTGGTTCATTACCCAAACCTGGGTTCTCCAACTTCACATGGCGATAAGTCTCTAACCGTGAGGCGTTATGTGATGTTCCACATACCACTAAAAATGGAATGACATGCACTAATAATATAGAATAGTCTTACCTTAAAATATATTAAAACTAGTACCATTATACATAAAACAAACTTGGGTCCATTACCCAAACCTTTGTGCTACCAGAATTCGCTACCAGACTTTTTCCAAGGGTTCACATCAATATACAATATCACTCTCCAATGGTTGACATCAATGAAAACCAACAATCCATACCAACTGTCCATCAACCTAAGCCAACTCTTTGACAATCTCCCCCTTTGGCATTGATGGAAACACCAACATTGATGGAAACACTTAGTCATGATAACATTCATGATTATACTCCTAATCAATGTTTCTATCTCTCCCTTTTCACATTAATGGAAAAGGGTATCTCCCTTTGGGGTTGCTCCCCTTGATTAAACTCTCCTTGGGCTGCTCCCCCTATCGACATGCCTCTATGCTCTCTCTCCAAGCATTTCTATCCTGCATCTAATAAATCTCTCCCCCTTTGTCATCAATGGCAAAGGTATCTTTCCATCTAGGGCTTCTCCTTCTGGTTGTTCAATGTAGACTTCTTCTTCAAGTTCCCCATTCAGAAAGGATGATTTTATGTCCATCTAATACTCTTTAATATTTTTGGATCATGCATAACCTAAAAGCAATCGAATTTCTTCCATTCTGAAAACTGGGGAAAATGGTATTCAAAGTCAATTCCTTCAACCTGTGTATATCCCTTACATATCAATCTAGCTTTGTTCCTTGTAACATGTCCATCTTCATTCAATTTATTCCTGTATACCCACTTTTTTCCGATCACATTCTTATCCTTTGGTATTGGAACCAATTCCCAAGTGTCATTTTTCTCTATTTGATCCAATTCTTCATCCATGGCCTTATTCCAAAATTTATCCTTGTTGGCCCCTTCAAAACAAGTTGGTTCAATCGTAGATGAGAGTGTTAGGTGCATTTGTTCTGGTGAATGGATTCTTTTTCTAGTCTCAACTCTTCCATCTTTGTTTCTGATAATCTAATTTGAAGGATGATTCTTTTTTACTCATCTGCTAGGTGTCTTTGGAGGCACTCGATGAACTTGCTCTTCTTCATCTATCACATCCTCTTCATCTTCCCCTTCTACTTCTTTTTCATCTTCTTCTTCTTCTTTTTAAAGCTATTCCATTGATTCATTTTCTTCTTCCTTTAATTCGTGTCTACCTATTTCATCAATTGTTACGTTGATGTTTTCCACAACTTTTTTCAATTTCATGTTGTAACACTTGTATTATTTCCTTGTACTTGAGTAACCAACAAGTACTCCTTTGTCCACATGAGAGTCAAACTATACCATTCTTCCATCTTCTCTTTTGATGTAGCATTTTCTTCCAAAAACTCTGAAGTTCTTCACATTTTTTGGTCTTCCTTTCCATAGCTCATAGGGAGTTTTGTCAGTGTTATTTATTAGTATTACTCTTCTTTTAATGTGAACTATTGTATGCACTTCCTGTGTCCAAAATATATCTTTCAATTTGGAATCCATTATCATTGTTCAAGCCATTTCCTGTATTGTCCTATTTTTTCTTTCAACAACTCCATTCTGTTGAGGTGTCCTAGCAATAAAGAATTTCCTTTTTATTCCATGCCTGCTACAGTAGTCCATAAATTCCTTTGAAGTGAACTCTCCTCCATTATCATATCTCAAGAATTCGATTTTTGAATCCATTTCATTTTCAACCATTTCCTTGTAGACCTTGAAGTTTTCAAAAGATTCTGACTTATTCCTGAGAAAGAAAACTGCAGTCATTCTTGTATAATCATCAACTAATAACATAAAGTATTTCTCACCTTTTAAACCATTTTCTATAGTTTGTCCAACTAGATCAGTATGAAGAATTTCTGGTGGTATTTTCATTGAATATTCTTTTGATTTAAACCTAGTCTTTGTTTTCTTTCCTTGTTGACAATGCTTGCTTAAAGTGTTGATCGGTTTCGTGATCTAGGGCATTTCTCTAACTTCTTCCATTTTGCTGACTTTGACAAGGTTATCAAAATGTATGTGACCCATTATTTTGTTCCATAGCTAACTTCCATCCTCCTTTCCTAGGCAACACTTTTCATTTCCAATTTCACTTAATACATATATGTTGCTTGAAGTTCCCACAGCTGTTGCAATCAATTTTCCTGAACCTTCTTTTCTTATCTCACACTTTTGTGAATCAAAAGTAACTTTATGAACTTGGTCACACATTTGACTCACACTTAGAATATTATGTTTCATATCTTCTACTAGTAGAACAATTTCTACCTTGGTATTCTTGTTCCCAATTCTGTCTGTGCCTTTTTCAATGATTTTAGTTGAATCATCGTTTCCGAAGGAGACTAATTCATATCTTTCCTTTCTTAATGTAAGAAACCTGTTTCTATCACCTATCATGTGTTTTGAACAACCATAGTCAACATACCAATCACATTTCTTCTACTTAGCTTGTAGAGCGAGTGTGAATTCTTCATTGCTATACTGATTATGCTTTCTTATCCATGTCCTTTTTTGAGGTTCTTGTCTATGACTGTTGTTGTTTTGTTGTGGTTCTCTAGGAGGGACTGTCATTCCGCAATATTTGGCCATGTGTCCAAAGTTGTTACATTTGTAGCTTT
>JZKD02S1871383.1:0-11724 GCA_000966675.3 Picea glauca
TTCTATCCTCGTAGAAGTCCCAAACCTCTAGCTCTATCTTTTCCGCAGAACCTGCACTACCCAAGGAATGTACCCCCTTCACTACTCATAGTCCCTTGGGATGTACCATTCATTTGTTAGGGATACTAGCGCATTCGGTTGGCCAAGAATCACTTAGATGGGAACTCTAGGAACTCTCATTTGTTTCATGTTTTCTCACAACAACATTCACAAGGGTCTAAGTCATTTTCTCCATAGAAAATTACACCATAGTCTCATAGCCCAATTTACGGGCACATAGGCCTCTTTCGCAACATAAAAACATAGTCAAACAATGGATTCCTTCAAGTATACCATGGAATGTCCTTTTCCCATCCCTCTTCTCCTCCTTTGTTTCCCAAAATCTACATGTAAAAATTGTCCCTATTCTGCATATGAATTTCCTCTTCTTCCTTGCTTTCTTGACTCACATTCTTCTCAAGGATGATTGTAATTCATCCCATGCTCTCAAATAAATATGGGATGTGGGTTGGATTAATACCCATGAATAATTCCCCCCATAGTTCTTCATCTCTTCATATAAAATCCAACAATTATTACTTTTATTAATTATTTCAATTTTCATAATATGCAATTCATCCCTTGGCCACATTAAATCAATACAGACTCTTCACCCAAACACATTGGCTCACCAACCTAATTCACATTTATACAATTACATTATAATTCATGGGGATTACAAATAGGGATGTTAAAATGCCAAGCAAGTCATATCTAATAAAATAACCACCCAAACATGTGCATCGAATCCCCCCTTTTCAAAATAAACAAATTCTCAAAGACCTTATACAATTTTCCAAATTTAGATATGGGAGGGATGTCATAATGCCATGTTTGGTGAACCAATTCCTCAAGTAGGGGATGTTACCAAGGAGAAGCTATTCTAATTCATATAGTGAATGTGAGTTGGATGGGGTTATACTTCTAGGTATGGGGTTTCATGACATACAGGGGCTCGTATTGTCTCATTTATGGGAACCTTTGTTGAGGGCTAGCCACATCCTTTTCCTCTTTTTGTTTTTAAGGCACATTTTTCCAATACCTTTTATTAGTGATTTATTTTGCATGCATCACCAAGTTGAAGACAATAAGGGGAACTAAAAATGAAATGCATGTCCCACATGAGCTCTACCTTGTTTTACATGCCTTTACAGGTTTAATACAATCAGGAGCACTAAAAAGGAAATGCATAGCCCACAAATTCTCTACCTTGGAAAGAGTTATCGATTAATTAATTATTTATTTATGTGTCCCTCACTTTTTCTAGAAGTGTTTCATTGATATCTATATCCTAGGGAAATCATTTATTGCATGATGTTTTTTCTAGGATACCTCCAATCCTAATGGCCCCTTCTTCCCTTGAAATGAGGTACATGACCTTCTTGGTTCAATAATCCTGAAAACCTAAAAGATTTGGAAACGAAAGGGAAGAAGTGATGGAAAGTGGCTAGTATGAGTGGGAATAGTATGATGACCCTTCTAGGAGACCCCCTAATAAAAATTGTTTCCCTAAGGGTGGCCACTTATTAGGGAACCATGACACTCACCAAGGTGAAATAGGGAAAAAATCATAATTTCCAATCAATTTTTTACAAAATCAAGAAAAGATCCTTAGCAATGTGTTCAGATTCTCCAAGTATTAAAATGATACTTACCCTCAAACACCAGGCTTGTTACCTCATGCAACAAGACATGTTGTCCTCTATGGGACAAGATGGGTGTGGTGGATGGTGTTGTCATCGATAGATGGTGACATGTCGTATGATAGGGGCCTCTTCCTGCTCATCTTTCCTCTCAGCACGCCATGTCAGAAATGTGTGGGCCTCAAAACATCATCTCCTTAGTTATCCCTAGAAATGGGGGATAAAATGTTTCTCCTACTTGGGGACATGTACTTTCCATAGAATGTGAGAACCTAAACATCTCTTGGTAAGACTTGTTTCTACACACAGTGAAATGAAAAAACTGTGGATATCTAGGGTGGCTTTCTCACCCTTTGTCCATATGATCAAAAATAAAAAATTTCAACAAATCTTTAAAATAAAATTTTGAATTTTTTCAAAAATTTATAACTAACATGTAATATGATGAAAGTGAATGATGTAAATTAGTTATGCAATAATGCAAGTAGATAAAAAAGAAAAATGGGATATGACATGAAAGTGCAACTAAACTATTATGAACAACAAAAATACAAGTGCAAGGGAAATAAAATGACCTACCTACTTACATTGGGCCTCGGCCTTGAAGAAGTCAGGTTCCTTCTAGAAAATAACATTTGAGAGACCCATTTATTGGCAATGGAATCTTCCTCCCTTCTCTGGTAGAAAAATAGAAAGAATCAGGCCTAGTTTTTTCTTCAATCTTATATGGTCCAAACCATAGAATGTCAAAATTCTAATGCATTCTAGGCTTCCCCCTTCTCTTGTCCCACATTAAGACTAAATCTTGAAGTCCCTTTTTCTTTCCTTGTGGTCAAAATTTCCTTTTATTTTTCACTCGTTCTTTTAAATTTGAACGAAATCCATTCTTCTGGTCTCATCCAATTATAAAAGTTGATTGATTCTTCTCTGCAATGCTTATTTTTCAATGGTGAAGTGTTGGGCTAGTTGCAAGGCCTAAATCTAGATATTTATGGGCAATCACACCTCCATCTTGTAAAATAACTCAAAGGGGTTTTTTTTAGTAGAAGTTTTAATTTTTATGTGGTCTACCTAAAGTGCATACTTCATTTTTCCATCCCAACTCTTCTTATTTTCTCCAATAATTTTCTTCACGATATTCATGATGTTTTTATTGTTGGACTTGTTATCCCCGTTTTCTAGGGATAACTAGGAGATCATGTCTTGAGGCCCACAGGTCCTAGACATGGAGTACCGAGAGCAGGATTGACCTGATCATGGCCCTGGAGGGCCCATCTTTCTTCTTCTTCATCAAACTTGTCCTGTCAGCAGCATCAACATCCATCACCTTCGTCTTGGACTTGTATCAGAGAAGACTCTTTCTCCATGAGGTAGTTGGTATAGGTATCATGGCATGTGTCATATTTGATCATTTTAACCTTTATATATATGCATCACATTCCTTTTATTTCTGACGACTTCTTGGATCTTACACTAACCCACTTGACCATGGTTGGGGGGATTGATAGGGTACCCTAGAAAGCTTGTACCCATAGGTTTTAGTTAGCCACCAGGGGGGATTTTGAAGGGCCATCGTCCGCTCCCATCGTATCATCACTCTTACATCTTATCTCCCACTCATATATCCCATTCCCCTAGTCTGAACATTAGGATGACCTATTTGTGGGGTTACACCTTATCTCATGGGAAGAAGGGGCTAAAGGCCTAGAAGGTAAAAGCAGCTAGTAAAAGATAAAATCTATAAAAATAAAACCTAGATATGCCTTTCCCGTGGATCCCCGAGAAGGCAATAGAAAGCCTCTCAGCAAGAAAAAAGAGGGACCCAAAGAAAAATGACAAAACAAGACCTAGCCAAGAGGATGGGGGGTCTCATCATGAGCCAGTCCATTATGTTCATGGGTACCTAGTAGTATGACATTACCATTATTTGGTTACCACGCCAGGGCAGTGAACTTTGGTTGCATGGCCAAGGGAAAGGGGTTCTCATCACGAGCTAGCCTTATCATCTCTATGAAAGTACTTGTGGGTAACACTGTCAGCTCTGGTCACCACGCCAAGGCAATGTCCTCTAGTTATACCTTGAAATAAAAAAGAAAAAGCAATAAAGAAAATAAAGAATAAAGGAAATAAAGGGCTTGGAAAGAATTGCATCCATGACAGGTACAACTCACCTTCTACAAAGGCACCCACAAGGTAATATCACCCCTGTCTTTCACTCTACCTGTATGTCTGGACATCCTTTGACCACATCACCTCGTGTTACATGGCTTGGATGATATCCTTTGGAAAATTTCCTTCTCTTATGGATGCTGGCCCAATAGGGAATTTTGTCTCTTTCTTCGGCTTTGTATAGTAGGTCATTGTAATGTCTTTGAGCTATTGGATGATATATCAGGGGTTTTATGCATGCATTTGATAAAATTAATGATGCAATGTGGTTGACATTTATATGATCCCTATGACTAATGAGCCCATGGAGGGCAAAGTTTTTGATGTGCAAGATCATGTTCGATGGACAAGTACCATTTGGATCGATACACATGGGGAGATGATTAGTTCATACCTCCATGGGGATGAAGAGCCCATTATATGGTTACTGGGACCCCATCAGGGGCAGAGGTAGGACAGTAATTGATCGAGCCTTTTCACAAGAGAATAAGAAGAACGTTTTCATCCAGGATGCCTTGGCTGAGGCCAACCTAGGGGGGTTGACCCACTACAGGTGGAACGTGCCCCTTTTGATGCCCCAGGATGTCATCTAGGAGCCACGATGTCACCTATAGTGTATGGCATCTTGATAGAGCAGTTTGGCATGTGTGGCAGAGTTCAGAGGCCCAAGGAAGGCCAACGTTTGTCATCTTGTGTTTCATTTTTCCCTAAAAAGGGCCAGCTTCTCCATCAGAGGGGCTTAACGTCCTGTTTATTTCTCATTTAGGGTTTCATTTAATAGTTTAATGTAAAACAGTATGATTTTTGGTTTGTAGCCTTATCGGCTATTTTTAATGACCTAAAATTAATTAAAAGGTCATGATACACTATATATTGAGGATGTTTTCCCCTCATTTGAACATAACACAACAAATCACACTTGTGAGGTCTAATTTTTGCACCTTACTAGGGTTATTTTTTCTTCTAAGTGAGGCGCACTTGTTGATGGAAGGATGTTTTGGCATCTTTTGGCATTTCTCTTCAAGGAAGGTTTACAACTAGGGTTTGCACATGCTTTTCTTCATGATATGTAAGTGTTTTTCTTGCAAAACTTCTTAATTGAATGGTTGTAGGTTTACATTCTTGCATTTATTTATAAAATTGCTGATATTGAAACCCTAGGTGACAAGCACACAAGTAGGTCCTTGTCTCATGTCCCCTTGAGAGAATTTTTTCAGCCATTGAAGAAGAAAGATTGAGCCTAGCCTTTTCTACACTCCTCTTTCTTTTTCCCTTAATCTAGCTTGATTTTTGAAGGTTGAAAAGGGGGTGACATCCTAGGCTTAGGTTATCTACACCTAGGGACGCCATTTTCTAGGGTTTGAAAGCCTTTCCATTGCAACACTTTATTTCACCTCATCCTCTAGTTAAATTCATTGTTTATGCTAGTTGTTTTGCCAAGTTGACCTAAAGAAGGAGGAAAGAGCATGAGGCCTTACTTAAGCAACACCAGAGTGAGCCTCTTTCCCTTATGGTTTTGATTCTAGGGCCCTACCATTGCAACACTCTAGAACCCTTCCCTCTTGTATTTAGTTTTCATCCTTTCAAAACTTTGTGCCCTCTTCTTGTTTGACTCCATCTACCCTTAGGCACTGATCCTAGACACACAATGTTGAAGTGAAAGTGATAAACACAACTCTCAAAACTTTACATTTTGAAATCCTAACTAATTAACTAACCTTAACTAGGTTGACGTCAAACTTGAATAATCCAGTTTGACACATCATTTGTCTTCTATAAGCAATTGGACGATGATATAAAGCATTTATTGAATAAAGTGTTGGTTGGATACATTGTTTGCTTAATCATCTTGATAGTTATTGATGAATTGATGCTTTTTCATAGATAATTGATAAGACGTTGACCTCATTGATATCTATCGTTTTGCATTACCTATTGATTGATATAAGATAATCATATGAGGTACTAACCCACTGAATTATATTCTGCATATATTCTTTATTGTTGTCTTGTCCCGGGTAGGTGTTCTCTTTGGGCATACACTTCTTTATTGGTTGATTAGCTAGACGTTATGATCTTGGTGGTAACCTGTGAGGAGGAAAATTTAACCTTGACTTTATACATTAGCCTCTTCAAAACCCCAGGTTGTCGGGGACGTCTCCCCTAGGTTAACCTCCCTAAATAGAAAGAACCTCCCCATTGTGGTGATGTTGGGTGGGGAAGGTTCCTGTTATGCTAGTTTGGCCTCTATCCTTTAGCTTTCAGCCTAAACTACAAGCTGTGCAATAACATGACTCAACCAAAAAATTCCCCTGAGGATAGTAGTTTGACAAGTATGATAGAAAAATCCCATATTTGAAGAAAAATTATTGGTGCAATATTCGATAAGAGCCTCATATTAGACAATATTATTGGTGCAATAAACTCAATCCTATATGAGAAACAAGTAACTCCCTTTCCAGGAAATATTAATACTATTCCAACCCCTAAACCTATAATTGAATTTTCCCCGTCAAACTACAATTCCCAACACCCGATCTTTTTCTCTTCATCATGAAACAAAATGTTTGAAAAGATGCATGTGCAGTCAATTTCTTAGCTAACAACGCGGATTTGATGTGACAATATGTTATAGTTCTCACTCTATTCTGTGATGGGGGCCTTGGGGTACAAGAAAAAAAGATCCCAATTAGAATTTGGAATGACAATATAATAAATTTTTTGGTGAACACTCCCTCTCATTTCACTTATCCAATCGTTTGACAGTAGGAGACCCCATGCCTCTGGTACATCAATGACTATGCCATCTATTAGGAAAGACACATCTAGAGATTGTTCAAGGCTTTCTTATTGGTCCTCAATAATCCCATAAACTGACTTTCCCTTGAATCCATATGACATATGTTCATGTAAGGTCGTGTTATACTTAATCCAAGCTTTTTGATATAATGCATTTTCATGAAATTTGCAGAAGCCCCACAGTTCAAAGTGTTTTTTTGGAAAGATATATGATTTATGTTCAAGGTAATGACAAACGTGGGTGACTTTAGATTCTCCCAACAGGTATGACTATAGGGAGATCTTCCTTTTCTCTAGAAGTGTTTTCATGAATGAAATTGATGGCAATCACCTTCTCCGATTTTTGGTCTTGAGTGAGGGACCTTTGGGCATGTCTCAACAACTCTTCTTAATATTTTGTTGCTTCCAAAAATTCTTCAAGATCTATTTTTTTCTTTACAATAGACATATATTTCTTAGTGTCACATGGAATTTTTTTTATTTTTATGGACTTAAGGATATGATTAGCAACATTGACATCATCTTTTATTTATTCTTCTTTGAGACATGTTTTGGTAACATATAGAACCTATGTCGGAGGTGTTTTTTGGACAAGATGAATCATCTGACTTGCCTACACAGTGTCTTGTGGGAAAATTTCATCGCGATAATGAGAAGAAGTTAGGTTTTCATTTATTTGGCATGCCCTCTCCTTGGCTTCCATCAAGGTAGTGGGATACTTTTTCCCTATCAGAGAACCATAAGGATCATTTAAAGTTTTCGTGTAACTTTGGAGAATGGTATTCTGAAGGGGTACAAGACTTTGAGGAAAATGTTTCATGAGGGTATTCAACCTATCATTGAAATTCCTCATATATTCCCCTGGTTCCCTTCTACAATGGTAAAGTTGATCATAAAGGGATACCAAATGCTCCTCCTTTGTGAATCTTCTAATGAAAATACCTTGGAAAGTGTTACAAGTGGTGATTCCCCTGGTGTGATAATGTCATACCATTTCTTGGCCTTCCCTATGAGAGGTAATGAAATTTTTTTCATCCATACATCTTCATATGGGTCATAGAATTGTATAACACCCACAAAGGTTTCCAAATGTTATTGGACTAGGGTGGGATCATCACCAGAAAAGGTGGGAAGCCATTCTTTAATATCGTTTTGGATTTTGTGGGGTGATCCAGGTATTCTTCTAATATCCAATGCTATATACATTTTATACCTAAGGTTCTCAGAATGCACTCGCAGTAGCAGGTGTGGAAAAGGGAGGGATGGAAAAACGTGGATGAACACAAGATGTGGGTGAATATGAAGGACTAGGAAGTGTTATCACACAAATTGTAGGTTGGAAAAATCTTGATCCGACTTTTTACGAGGAAAATATCTCTATGGCTAGGGGTAAACCAAAACAAATGGAAATGAATGTAGAAATCAAATCTAATATCATATATTCTATATTAACAAGTATGCTAGCAAGACAAGATAAAAGTATTACCTCATCCATACGTTCAATGAAGTCCACCGTTGAGCACTTGACTCAAATAAATACACCTGCAACTTGTCCTCAACAGCCAAGAAATGGAAGAATATGGTGATAATATATAATGTTAGTACATTCAATAGCATAATCCATCAACATTCATAACAAATACACCCATGGAATAACAATTCAAATATTTGCAAGATATTAATTGGATGGGAAAACAATATTTTTATTAAAATGTTATCAACAGAAGTGAATGAATTACAAACTTCTGTGTTGGCACGGTTCAAAACCGATAAACTAAGTTCCTTCCATATCGGCCTCCACCACTTCAATCCTCCACCAAAGGAAAGATCATATAAGAGAGACAATGATATTCTCAATCAAGTAGGGAGGATCTTGGGGGATGAACAATGTGTTCAGACTTAAAAGGACAAAGGGATGCAGACTCAATATGAAGTGAATAATTTCTCCAGAGTAAATTTTCTCTCAAAGTTGAATTCTTCTCCTCTTTCCATAGCTTGTATTTGGCCCATTTGTAGCCTTCAAGTGGAACTAAAGGGTCGAGTCGAAACATTTCGAGTATATGGAAGGCTAAGGATCATAGATCTCGTGACGTGACATGGAAACCTGACACCATTTTTTAATTTTGGGAACAAATCCCGATGTACGCTGGCTGTAGTGGTGAAACTTGTGTATACTCATGTTTTACTATAGGTAGGGAGTGTATATGTGGAAAAATAATGTTTTTATCTCTGGGAATTGAAAAAATGGACTTCAAGTCTGCATAGAGAAATGGAAAAATGCCTTTCGTGCAAGTTTGCATAGGGTGAGGAAAATATTTATATAAACGATGCCCCCTAATGTGTGAGGTCAGAGGAGTATTTACGATGGATGAAATACATTATAAGACCCAGAAGTGGAGTAATGGAGACCCAGTTATAAGAACTGGTTGCTCATTACAATCTATACTAAATTTGCACACACAACTGGCAATTTGAATTACACTGCATATCCATGTGAAAATATACAAAATAGTTGTCCATGGCCATGAATAGGAAATACAAAGGTGGCCACATGCCAAAGGATTTCATAGTTACGAACAAGGCCCAGTAAAACCAATCTCAAAATCCATCTGAATATATATGTATACAATGGAGTACAATCTGATCTCCCATGACCAATGAAGTCACATAGGTACTGGTCCAATGAAAGGTGGCAACAACTCAGGAAAGTTGTGGCTATAAACTGATGTCTTCAATTTGTCTACACAATCCACCAAAGGTGCAAGTCTACATTGTGTGAATAAAGGAGTTGAGGTCGAACACAATGAGACTTCGTTTGATTATTGGTCATTAAGGTATACCATTAACAAACGTGAGAAAACCTACTGATGCTGAAATTAGGTATCAAGGCACTGAGTACATTCTTACAAGTGTGAATAAAGGTGATGGGGTCGAACACTTGAATAATCCATCGACCATGAGACATTGATGTATACCCAACTGTCGATGGTGAGAGAACCCGCCACTAATGACTCCAAGCCTCTAGGTATTCATAGGAATCTATGTCTCATCTCCAGAATATATGAGATGAATTCAATAGAAGGAGACCCATTGAAAGGAGAGAATTAAGGCATCTCTCATAATTCAATGCGAGGTACAATGCAGGATCTTGATGATTTGGAGGAAATCAGACGAATAAAATGTTCACGAACTAACAAGCATGTGTGTCTTTCACGTGTGCCAGATGAAAGCGTTACACAAAAAAGACCCGATGAATAGCATCCAATAAGGAAAATCATTGACAAAGGTGAGGAAACCACCAATAGGAATAATGGCATCCAAGATACTGCATGAATCCCAATGTGTGAATAGATTTCTTGTTGTCGAACATAAGGGAAACCACCCAGTCAGCGAACAATGATGAAATGTCGAATGTTGGGTTAAAGGTTACCTACCAATGATGAAATTAGGTGATTCAGGTGGATATCAGTGGCCACCCACCTTTTCCGACTGGCTCAAAATAGTTTTCTGGCAATTTTGGCAATTTACTAGTTTTAGCAGGTTTTAACTTCCGGAGCCATTTTGAGGGCCTAAATGAAGGTTTTTCGAGATAGAGGTTCTCAATGATAGTTTAAGGAATTATTGAGCCCCCAAAATGAATCTCCTCGATGACACCTTTCCAATGATCTATCATACGCCTAAAACGGAGATCGTATGCAAAAGTTACGACCCCAGGAAGTTGATGTACTAACTTACCCGAACGGGGCCCACATGAGTTTTGGCGCTTCATCTCCTAGGGTTAGGTTTTTGGATGTCTAGGAATTTTGGAATTCCTGTTTATTGTAAAAAGGCCTTCAGAGCCTCATTGTAATCATCCTCTTGTGAATGCGAGTAGCCGTCACATCTCTTCTCAGAGATAAGCTGCCACCATTCTAGCGAGTCTTTCACTCTGTATTTTTACAGTCTTTGTACACTATACATTTCTTTCATTAATAGAAATCGTGTATTACTGTATATCTATGTTTATGGTTGCATCTCTGATACATTTCTGTTATATTATTGAATATCTACGATATCTCTGTGCATTTCCTTATTATATCTCCGCTCTCATTTCGTGCCGAAAATAATCTGGATCTGTAGGACTAGGGTGCGTAATAGGACTACAACTTCATGTGATTATGAGATACACTAAGGGTATGGCCTACATGTAAATTCAAGATTTCTGAGGAGTGTTCAACACAGGTTGATATACATCCTTTGAAAAATATCACGAGACATATGGAAGACTATGGAAACATAGACTCAATGATGAAAATTTGAGATGTAGGAGGCATCAATAAAACTCTCCATAGGGACTAGAAGAGTAACTAGTCGGGGGAGTAAACTCTTTGTAACGAGCTTAGCTTCCTAAGTTCATGCTAAACCCAAAATTTTGATGACAAGTGGACTAAAAACTTTTTGTTCTTTATTCAAAGGTGACGTGAATGTTGCCAATATAAGATAATATTCCCTTATCGCTCGTCTTTTTTTTTTTCATGTTCAGATGAATGTTATGATAAATAGGAGGAAACGAGTGACGCAAGTAAGAAAAACTAGCTCCAAAAGTGGAACATACCTATGTTGAATGCAAGGAGGTGCATGCGTGAGATGGGCACTTGGGGGAATGTTTCCTTCTGGTTATATGGTGCCAAGCTACAAAGGATATAAACAAGGCTTCTCTTGGTTGATGATGAAAACGACTGAGGTGAACGACTTATAATGCAAAATAAAGAACCAAAAATAGGCCCAATACTGAAAGAAAGGGAATGCAATGCAATTACAACTTAATGCCAAAAAATGTCCTTTTTCATAATATTAGTCTACTTGGTTTGAAAAAGGGATAAACTTGCACCAAATAGATTGATGGACACCTGAGAGGGGGGGGGGGGTGAATCAGTTGTTACCGTGCTTAAACAATTATGCTTCTTTTAAACACTTTGATGAGACACTAAATGATGATCACAATAATGCAGGGAAATAAACAATGGCACATTCAACATCAGTCACATATATGAGAAACACAGAGACAAATATTTCCTGAGGAAACCCATACAGG
>JZKD02S1871383.1:51060-68219 GCA_000966675.3 Picea glauca
TGGTTTATCATCACCCAAATGAACCTGTCCAAAATCACCTTGAACATAATCTAGAAAATGTTTCCTATGGGGTGTGGCATGAAATGAAGTTCCTGAATCTACTACCCAAGACTCAAAAATGTTATCTATAGAAAGAATCAAAGCATCTTGTAACACATCACCTGTTACATTTGCTTCCCGATTTCTCTCCCACTATCCATCTCTTTGTTTCTTTAGAGCTCTGCAGTCTTTCTTCAGATGTCTTCCCACAATTCCAGCACTCTATCTTTCCAAGTCTAGATTTGGATTTTCCCTTCCTTGAATTTCCACGATTTCTTGAGCCCTTTCGTCTATCCTTTTGTCTTCCCCTGTTCTCAATGTTCAATGCATTTCCTGATGTCTCACCTATGCTTTTTCATCGCATTTCCTCACTAAGGATAACACCAACAACATCATCAAATTTTAAAGTATTTCAACCAGAGACAGATTTACTTACAGCCATGACCAAGCCATTCCAGCTTTCTGGAAATGAGCACAAGATTAGAAGAGCCCTAACCTCATAATCAAAGTCCACTTTTACACAACTTAGTTGATTAGTAACCGTATTAAATTCATTTAAATGATCTGCAATAGACCCACCTTTTGACATCTTCATATTAAATAATCTCTTCATTAGAAATACCTTATTCGACGCTGAGGGTTTTTCATACAATTTGGCCAACGAGTCCATCAAACCCTTCGTTGTCTTTTTTTTCAAAATATTGAAAGCCATCGATGCTGCCAGGCTCAGTCGTATCATTCCTGGAGCCTTTCTGTCAAGAATCTCCCATTATTTATTCTTCATGGCCGCCGACTTCTTTGCTACTCTGCTCAAAGGTAGGAATAGATCCTTATGATATAAATAGTCTTCCATCTGCATCTTCCATAATTGGTAGTTTTGGTCGTTAAATTTCTCGACCCTAAACTTTCCATCTTCTGACATTGCTCCCACTCGAACCAGGAACCCTCTTTTCCTACGAGTTACCTTATGCTTGGATACTAGTTGTTAGAAAAAAAGGACCGTGGAGCAATAAAATAAAACAAATGCAGAAACAAAACACAAAAGACACACAATACAAGAGAGACACACATTTACGTGGTTCACCCAGTGTGGGCTACGTCCACCAGAGAAATTGCCAGGTCCTTCCTTTATTATTATCCAACAAATGAAGGGATAAAACCTACAACAAAACCCGTTGTAACTTCCTCTTCTTTATCTCATAGTCTCCTCTCTCAGAATACAATATTCACCATCATCCATAGTTGTGATACATTTCCCTCATAAAAGAGGGTTTCCTTCTAGGGAAAAAAATCCTAACATAATCTCTACCATTATATATGAAACCTTATAATGAATGGTCCATATTTACAATGAAATTACAAGGCAATTTTACAAGGCAATTTTTTCTTTGGGGGCCCTCTTTCCCCCAGACCCCCCAGCTGGTGGGATAGCCCCCCCAGACCCCGCAGAGGGGGTATCCCCCCTCTGCACTCCTCCGCGTGGAAGAGTGTACATACTTATGGGGTGTAAATACTTCATGGGGTATAAACACAGCTAAAAGCAAGGACCTCTAAATCAGGAAGATAATCAGGCCCCACAACCAACACCACCTAATAATATGCATTAAATATTACCATGTCAAACAAGTAAGTGTTGAAATACATTATGCGACTTGCCAATATTGGATATGGGAGGGTTGATGAGGTGTCAAATTGGGTGGATGTTTCCCTTGGTCAAGGAATGCTTCTAAGAGATCCCTCTCTAAGCCATGTAAAGTGGATGAAGTGGTTAAGGATCCAGACTCATTGGGCATGGGGTTCATGACATACAAGGGGTTGTAGTGTCTCATCCATGGGTGCCTTTCTGTAGAGTGTGTGGAATCTTCGTTTGCAATGCAATTTTTAGAAGCCCATCTTCTTACCATTATTTTTTGTTATTTATTTAATTTTTTAAGGAATGATTTGAAGGCCACTATCCTAGTGTGGTGTCCAGATAATAATAGTGTCATTCACAAACACCTTGTGGAAATGGGAAGGTTGGCTCGTGATCAGACTCTGTTTCTCTTAGTTGTGTAACTGAGAGCCATTTCCCTAGATTAGTGACCAGATGATGATAATTCCATACCGCTAAATACCCATGATCATGATAGGTCGACTCATGATGAGACCTCCTATCCTCCAACTAACCCCTTAAGAATTCATTATAATTTATTTTTTTAGGTCCCCCATTTATTATGGAGAAGTGTTTCATTTCTTTCTCAGGGATCCCTAGGTGAAGCATTTGGAAGGTCTATATCTAGGATTTTATCCTTTTAGCCAACAATAATCCCTTTGGACCTTCAACGACTTCTTCCCATGTAATGAGGGACAACCCCTTGTTGGGTCAATACACCTAAAATCCCAAGAGATAAATAAATGGGGGGGTTTAAGTGATGAAAAGTGGTAAGTATGATGGGGAATGGTATGATGGATCTTCAAGGGAGTTCCTAGTAGAAAACCCATCCCGAGGAAATACCTCTTACTAAAGCACAATGTCAACATCCGAAGTGAAATAGAGAAAAAGGCATAATGTCCAAGCATATGTCATGAAATCTAAAGCAGTCTAAGATACAACATACTCAAATGCCTTAAATATTTAAATGACACACACTATAACACCTAACTTGTACCTCATGGAGAAAGGCCCATTGACTTTCGAATGCCAGTGGGTGTGGTGGATTCCATCCTAGAAATCGTGACTGGCATGGTGGTGAGAAGGGTCTCCATATGCATCAAGTGGAAACTATTGGTCATGATGTCTCTCGACCCTCCATATCTGCAACTTGAGGGCCTCGAGACATAATATCCTTAGTTATACACAAAATTGGGATAATAGGAAGCATGGGAAAATGTTTAGGATGATTAGGTCCAGATCTAGGATGCTTACATACAGGTGGAGGGATAGGGTAATCCCTCCCTCGGGTTCGTGTCACGATGGAGTTGCGATATGAGATTTTTGAAAATATCATCAAGGATGATAAGGGAACTTACCTCCAACAGAGTCACCATACAAACTATGGGTAAAGGATTTGGGATCAAATATTGCAAAAGTGTCATTAGGGATGAAAATAGGATTCAAAATAATCCCTGACAGCTACACCAAAATGTTATCGCACAATCTGTAGATTGGGAAAATCCCAACCCAATCCAATGAAGTGTGACAACTATGGGAGTACCTACCCACTGTTACCTTAGATATACACTCCCCTCTCTTTAGTGATGACATGTCACCACAAGGAGGGAATCCTAATGAACCTAGGAGGATTGAGATGAAAGTGAGATAATTATCAATGGATCCCCTATAGGAAAATCTTGGAGTTTAATAAAGAGATTGAAGAAGAGTCTTGTGGAAGGGTAAAAGGTTTCCAAGTGTTTTGCACCTACAAAAAAATTCTATCCCTTCCTAGAACAAGAACAATGATGATAAACAAAGCCTTTAATCAATGGGGAATAAACAATATAATCTTATTGTCCTAGAACTGCAACATATATCATATTTACAACAACATAGAACAAGTTATAACAACTGCACAATTTACCATTAAAAACATCAAATAATTATTGGATGATCAAGCTCTAAACATGTAGATAATATTCCAATACTTAAACTCAAGTTTTGAGGGAAAAATAGGGATGAAAAAATATTTTATCATCAATATATTAGGTCAGGCTTGTGGCCATAGTAAAATTTTTCTATAGTATCAAGTTCTATCCACTAAAATTCACAAGCACAGAACCAAAATGAAATCACTTGACAAGAAGAATAATTAGTACTAATTACTTGCAATTTTCAGCGGTAGAAAGAGTAGTAAAAGATGATGAAAGAGTGATTTTGTAACAACCCTAATAGTTTATAAAAACAAATAGAATTAGTTAGCCAAGTTGTATGTCCTTAGGGAAAAATAATTTTTATACCATATAGAATCAATTCCAACATAGACAATTGAAATGCCTCAACAATTCACTCATACCAATGCAATGATTTTATATCTCCAATGAAAAATAGATTAGTGCCTTATCAATTGGGTTATGGAGTCTCTTGTTGTAAGAACTAGTTGTGTTACTTCTCTAAGGGATTAATCCTTTTTACTCTCAAGAGAAAACAAAACTAGCAAGGTAATTCTAGGAGGGTGTAATCCTTTTTACTCCTCCTGGCAACCTTTGCAAAGTAGCTTATCCAAGACAATAGTGATAGATCTTCATGGAGAGTGTATTCCCTTATACTCCAATATTTTAGAAAAATCGACCTTACAACCAAGAAAGAAACAACAAAAAGTGAAAATTCCTTACCTAGTCCAAGATATAGCAAGATAAACCCTTCAATTCCGAGAATATTCCATCACATGAGAAAAAGGCAAGTATCTAAGAGATAGCGTCTAGATTATTCCTCCAATAGAAAAGTAGTAGCATCCAAAAAGCATAGAAGAGAGAAACTGTGAATTTCCCAAGTAGGGTGAAAATTTTAGCCAACAATATGTAATTCTCAAATGTGTTATATGTATAAAATGACAAAGGGGTGATCTATATTTATATAAGGTCACCTAAAACCCTTTTTCCACAATTTAAAAATTCAACATGAAATTAGGGAGGTCGACCTCCTCTTTCTGTCCATTTACATCTTAAAATTCAAATATTATATAAAGTTAACCCAAATGATGACATCATACCCCTTAGGGGTGACGTTTTGGAATAATGAGAAAGATGTTGAGGTTCTTGAAGGAGAGGTTGAGCCTCCAAAGGCCGTACCTTTATGTGCAGGGGTCTTCCTTCATCTAAATGTGCCAAGTCATCATCAAATCATCCAACACCACAAAACCTTATCCCTCCAAGTATGATGTCATGCCCTAGGATATGATTCTTTGAGCCTCTAAGGCAAAATGTTGGGAAAATGGGGGGCAGAGGCTAGTCTCCTTCTCCAAGGTGTCCTCTCATGCCTCCAAAGGAAATTTTCATCATTCATCTGTCCATAGAGAAGGGGGCACATCATCCAACCTGAGGGATTCATGCCCCAAATGAAGTTCCAAGTGACCTTGTGCCTTTATGATCAAACTTTCTCCTACAAAGTCCTACAAACATTAACAAGTACACCCTCCAAGGGTCCACTAGTCACAATACCATGCCAAGTAATACATATCTAATAAAAGAACACCTTGAACATGTGCACCAAATCCATCCTTTTCAAAATAAACAAATTCTCAAATACCTTATACAATTTCCCAAATTTAGATATGGGAGGTGTGTCATAATTCCCTATTGGGTGTGTTGACCACCTATTTCGACTAGGGGGTCAAATCCATGTGTCGTGAAGATATGTACCTAATGGTGCAACAAAGTTCAATACCTTTTGGTTCTACATGGCAGTTTTTGCCCGCGTCACATCTTTTTGTAATTGGAATTTCCACTCCTTTGCGTGGGATAATAATGTAATTGGTCAGCATGAGTCATATCTTAGTTAGTTACCTAGGAATTTATCATTATGGAATTCCTTTCATCGAGTGTTTTTTATCCTCAGGTAATTTTTAATTATCCTTGAGTTTTTCACTCACAATAATCCTCCAAAGTGGTGAAAGACATTCTAATGATTGATCCCAATCTGTGACTAGGGTATAAGAATGTTTTAAATGACCATTCTAGACATCTTCTAGTGTCTTGTGGAATTCTACCGAGTCTAAGTAGTTTTTGTTTTTAATTTATTAAAATTACCTAGTTAATGGTAATTTTAATTAAAATTGAGGTAAAAATGTAAAAAATTGGTCATAGGGGATTTTGTGTTAGGGTTCTAACCAACACATAGGTAGATCAATATATTCATATGTAATAAAGGTCAATATTAATAAGGCCTTTCAATAAAATAGAATAAGGTGGATGTAAGAAGACCTAATAGAAGCTTCTTCTTCTAGAAGGATCTTCCTCTAGATGCCTCTCTTGATAGACATATTTAGTATAAATAAGGATCGAGGGTATGAAAACCCTAGCTTGGATATTATTGTAACAGAGCACCGCTCGACTGGAGGTTGCCCCCTAAAAGAGGCCTGTGAACATTTCTTTCTGAATCAAAGTGTTATTTACGTTGTTGTTCTCATATCATTTCTTTGTTATTGTGGAGATTATGCTGGTTATATTATTGTTATTCTACCATTTCTATCATTTTATTTATGTTCTGCATACTTTTTATATCTGGTATATTACAAGTGGTATTAGAGCACTTTCCTTGGCAGAAATTGTGGGAATTTTTTTTCTAGGGTAGAGACGTATTCTGGCATCTTTAAACCATAGAGATCTGTTAGTACGTGCATAAACCCATGGTTGATGGATTCATACATGCAGGAAATACAAGTGGTTCTTAAGTGCACATCTATTGGCCACCCTTGTAACCCCTGTTGGTACCCCTTCGAGTGGTAGTGCATCAGACAACACCTGTGTACAGATGGGACTAGATTTCTCGAATCCCTCTTTAGATAAACCAATCAGCCGCCTGACTGCTATAGTGCCACTGAGAACAACACTCGGGAAGATACTCTCTAGTACCTGGGTAGTCGGGTAGTACAACTAAGGGTACAGTCTATCCTCCTTAGTTAGTGCCCTAAGATATTGGGCCGAGTACTCCTGTTGGACCCTGCACATATATCAGAGAGCTATAGCATAGGGCAAACCCTTGTCTATAGAACCCTTGAATACCTAACCCTTAGGGGACAGAAACATAAACAAATTAAAACAAACAAGATCTATTACCGTGCAACTGTGTTCATGTTGCCAAGTAAATACACATTTATTTCTGGTTAAGCATTTGGGGATTTCATCATTGCAGTATTCTTCAGACCGGAGTATAAATCCATAGGTGTTAAAAAAAAGAAAGTCTAGAAATTGTTTCACCATTATTTGAGACCTATCCCATTGGATTCATCTCTTCGCCCTTATCCCATTCATCCATATCATTTTTTGGAAAAAAAATTGACCCCGCCCGCCCCTTTTCAGTTCACCCATCCTCATGCCCATACGCATAGACAAGATCTAGAAGCTCGCTTCAACACCTTGCAATATGGTTTCCTCAAGACCCAAAAAGAAGTGAAACAATTCAGTGCTACTGTTTCCTCCATCGATACATCCATCAATACAACCATGTAGTCCTCAATGGAGGAATTCAAACAAGAACTGACCACCCAACTTGAATCTTTCTTTGCATCACTCTGCACCAAACTGAAGATCCCTATAGATGAACCTTTCTCTAATGCACCTCCAAAGATTGAAGGTGAACATTCCTCCCATTCCCATACCTTTCAGCCCCATCACTTTCAACGTGACCTAAGCCTTCTACGGGTGGATGTGACCAAATTTGATGGCTTGGACCCCACTGGTTGGGTAACCCAAATGGAAGATTATTTCTCTTTATACGACAATATAGATGACTTGGACAAACTCCGGTATGGTGTTCTCCATCTAGATCAAGAATGTTGGCAATGTTGGCAATGGAGAAAAACTTTCCGTCAAGGGTATATTACTTGGACCCAATTTGTGACTGAGCTTTATGAATTCTTTAAAATGGACACCAACCATTTGGGCCATTTGACAAAGTTGAAACAATTAGGAACAATATAAGACTTTATAGCTGCCTTTGAGCACCTGGCTTTTCAAACAGAGGGCATGACTGATGCTTTCTTTCGAGAGTGTTTTATCAGTGGCCTCAAGGATGAGATTCGGGCCCATGTCCTCATGGCTCAACCCTCGAGTTGGGTGGAGGCTACTAAAAGCGCTAAAGAAGAACAACAAGTTGTATCCTCTCAAAATTGAAAACCCTCCTTTATCCCTTGCCCTAAACCCATAAATCCCACTACTCCCTCCGCCCCATTAAAGATCCAAAAATTTACTAGTGCTGAAATTGATGAACGCCAACTCAAAGGCCTTTGTTATAATTATGATGACAAATATTTCCCGGGCCACAAGTGTAAGGAATAAAATATTTTTATGGCCATCTCTAAGTATATTTTGGAAGAGGATGTTGAAACCCCCCTTGTGTCTGAGTCACCTGAAATCACTGACATAACCCCTCCCTCAGACCCTCCCGAAGTGGAACCGGTAATTTCCCTCAATGCTCTCACTATCTTCTCCACTCCCCAAACCCTCAATTTAATCAGTTACATCAAACATCAGAAGGTCATCATTCTAGTTGATAGTGGAAGCACCCATAATTTTATACATCGTCACATTGCCCAAGAAACTCATTGCTACATCCATGCCATCAACAATTTCAAAATCATGATTGCCAATGGTGGTTCCATGAAATGTGGAGGGCGCTATGAAAATGTGCGTCTCCAAATCGGTGACTACCACCTAAAATCCCATATGTTTGCTATTGACATGGGTGGTTGTGACATTGTGTTGGGTGCAGACTGGCTAATAAATCTGGGTCCCATTCTCATGGATTTTAAGGCATTAACCATGTAATTCGACCAAGAAGTCCACCAATATAAATTCCAAGGAATCACTGCTAGTTCACCCGAGGTCATTATTTCCCATCACTTGGAAAAGCTTCTCAAAAAAGGTCATTTTGGTGTCATTGCCCAACTCCATGCCATACAAGCAACAGAGACACCCTCGGAGCCGCAAGACCTCCAAGCCCTCCTTTCTAAACATCAAATGGCATTTTCCACTCCCCAAGGACTCCCTCCTTTCTGCAGTGTTCATGATCATTCCATTCCCTTTGTACCCAAAATCCTTCCTCCCAATATCCATCCGTATCGCCACCCCTTTTCACAAAAAAATGAAATTGAGAAAATGGTCCAGGAACTCCTTAATGTAGGCATTATCTGCCCCAATATGAGCCCTTACTCTTCTCCTATAGTCATGGTCTTGAATAAATAAGGTTCTTGGAGAATGTGTTCTGAATTATGTACCCTCAACAAACTGACCATTAAAGACAAATTTCCCATTCCTGTCATTGATGACCTCCTGGATGAATTGAGTGGCACCCAATTCGTTACTAAACTTGATCTTCGCTCTGGCTATCACCATATACGTATGAAAGAGGTAGACATTCCCAAGATGGCCTTTCAAACTCATGAGGGCCACTATGAGTTTTTGGTCATGCCCTTTGGCTTTTGTAATTCCCCCTCCACCTTCCAAAGCCTCATGAGTCATGTCTTCTATCCCTTTCTCCATCATTTTGTCTTAGTTTTCTTTGATGATATCCTCATCTATAGAAAAACCTAGATAGACCATCTTACTAATGTGGATCGAGTTCTCCATCTACTCTTTCAACACCAACATTTCCTGAAACAGTCTAAATGTGATTTTGGTGCCTTAGAAGTAGAATACTTGGGTCATCTGGTTGGAAAGGATGGCGTCAGGGTGGATTCAAAAAATATTGAAGCTATGAAAGACTGGCCGCACCCAAAGACTCCCAAAATATTGCGTGGATTTCTGGGATTACCAGGGTATTATCACAAGTTTGTTAAGAATTATGGAAATATTGCAGCACCTCTCACTGCTCTCCTCAAAATAAAATCTTTCACTTGGACTCCGGCCACTGCTCAATATTTTCAAACCTTGAAGATGACCATGTGCACCACTTTGGTTTTGGCCCTTCCTGATTTCACAAAGACCTTTGTGTTGGAATGTGATGCCTCAAGGAAAGGAATCGGTGTTGTCCTTATGCAAGAGGGTCGACCTTTAGCCTTCACCAACAAGAAACTATCTGAAAGGAATCTGGACAAACCCATTTATGAAAAGGAAATGTTGGCTATTCTGCATGCCATTGATCTGTGGTGCCCTTATCTCTTGGGGAAAATTTTCCAAATTAAGACAGACCATCAAAGCCTCAAGTACTTTTTGGAACAATGCATTTCCTCCGCGGAGAAGCAAAAATGGGTGACTAAGCTCTTTGTATATGATTATGAGATCATTTACAAGAAGGGAAAAGACAATCTAGTGGCAGATGCACTGTCCCAAAAATAGGAATAAGAAGGATCCATTTTTTCTCTTTCCTTCATTGTACTAGATTGGCTCCAAGTTGTGCGCTAGGAATGAATACAAGATCCCAAAATTTCACATCTGATCCAACAATTGCAAACCAATGCTCCAACTCCCCCAGGGTACTCTTTGCTCCAGGATGAGCTTTGATACAAAGGCCGTTTGTATTTAAGAAAACAATCAAATCTTAAATCCACGGTACTTTCTGAGCTTCATGCTACACCCACACTGGGGCACTCCGGGTTCACCAAAACCTATGACAAGGTCAAACTTTCCTTTTTCTGGGATGGTATGAAATAGGACATCCGTAATTTTTTCATTGAATGTGAGGTGTGTCAATGCAACAAGGGAGAAACAGTCAAATCTTTGGGCACACTACAACCTCTTCCGATTCCACATGCTATTTGGAAGGATATCTCTATGGACTTTATTACCAACTTACCCAAATCGGGAAATAAATCAATCATAATGGTGGTGGTGGATCGCCTTTCCAAGTATGCTCATTTCTGCTCTCTTCAACACCCATTTACTACATCCATGGTGGCTCAAATTTTCATGGACTAGGTCTTCAAGCTTCATGGCATGCCGCACTCTATTGTTTTTTATCGTGACCCAAATTTCACAAGCAATTTTTGGCAAGAACTGTTTAAGCTACAGGGAACCCAATTGCATCTCAACACAACTTATCATCCTCAGACTGATGGTCAAACAGAAGTTGTCAACAAGTGTTTGGAAACATATCTGAGGTGTTTTGCCTCTGAAAATCAAAATCAGTGGGCTCAATGGTTACCCCTAGTTGAATGGTGGTACAACACTTCCTACCATAAAACTACATGCATGAATCCTTTTGAAGTGGTATATGGACAGAAGCCACCATCAGTTCTCTCATACTTACCGGGTACCTCGAAGGTCTAGACGGTTGACCAAACACTTACAGTTCAAGAGGATATTCTTCATACCCTTAAAGAGAACTTGGTCATGGAACATAATATCATGAAGCAACAAGTAGATCAAGGTCGTTGTTACACATAAAAAATACTCACTTTTATAGTGTCACAAGTTTCGTCATTACAAAGGTTGCAAGTGTCGCATTTTTCTCACAAGGTCGCAAGTGTCACATGTTGCTCACAAGTGTCACAAGTGTCAAAGAAAGCATGCTACCATGATGCCTACGTCGTGCCTATAACAAAATGAGGACACTTGAAACACCTCAAACATTTGATTTGGAAGAGGAGAAATGAGTTAGCAGGCTTGCAAACCTTTTGCAATCTGAAAGCACCTCTAAAACTGAGTTTTTGGAGGGGAGCGTTTCCCTATACCTCTTCTGGGAGTGTTGGTGCTCCCCCTTACACTGTCTGGGAGTGTTACAAATATCCTTTGGCCCTTTTGAGGGAGAGCTATGGATTTTGAAAGCGTTGGTGCCCCCCTAAAGACTACTAGGGAGTGCTACAATGCTTTGATGGTCCTTTTGAGGGAGTGCTACCTATTCTGGGCAGCAGTTGAGTTGTTGAGATGAATGGGGGAAGCATCTTTTCATTCTTGGAAGGTAGTTGAGCTCAAATCCCTGGTCCATACATGATCTCAGGGCAGATCCTCAACTGAAGGAGGAAAATCCTCACCTTCCCCAATGATATCTCAAGTTGTTGAGCCTCTCCAAGGCTATATAAGCAAGCTTTCTAATGGTGAAAGGGGACTGGAAAAGGGAGAATCACCCCAAACTTATGATCTCATAAGTGGTGCTGGAACAGAGATATTTTGGAAGCAAGAGACTTATGATCTCATAGGGATAAATCGGTGAAGCTATCAACATTCATATCGTGGATATTTTGAGCAAGGGGTAGACAAGGAGGACTTGGCAAAGCTGTTGCAATCAATCCATGGCTGTAAGCAATGTTTTGTCCTCATTAATATAATTTGCTTGGCCTGTTTCTTTCTAGTTTGTGTCTGATCTTACATGAACTTATCGTCGATATATAGATCTATTTTCAAGCTAATATCAATAGAGTAGGAAGTGGTCGTACTTTGTTTGTCTATAGGGCTCATCGAAGAGCGAAAGATTGGAGCTCAACTCGGAGCGTGCAAGGACAAACGTCGATAAAAAGGTAATTTTGTTCTCCTTCCTCCTCATGCATTAGTTTGTATAGATATTAAAGGAAGTGAGTCTCCACGTTAAGAACTTTCTGTCTTAGAGTTAAGAGTCTATCTCTTTGAGGCAATCTACCTATCTACAGGGAGATTTTCCTACAACAGAAACTGGCGACCGTACTGGGGAGCGAATCAAAACTTGTGGTTTTGTCTTTCCTCATAGGCCTTGTCTTAAATTTTGTTTTCTTAGACCTTGTTCACCCGATTTATCTAATTTCACTTGCTGATTGACTCTTCACTCCATCACACTCAGCTTGTTTGTCACAATTTGACTGAATTTTAAGGTTTTTTGGACATTTTTGTGAGTTTTTGGGCACCAGCTCTCCCTTGCCTTGTTAGCAGGGTGCCAGCGCTCCCTTAGAGTGTTTGACAGAGCTTTATAATTCCATGGTGTCCCTTACACCAGAGCGCGAGCCCCTGTTTTCACAAAATCCCTTCAAAAAATTGCATTTTTTAGGTTAAAAACCCTGTTTCTTCACTTGTTGAGTTGTTTTGTGATTCAATCATTCTTATTTTGACCTTTGACATGCTTCCTCCTGAGAAGTAAACACCATATTGTTCATATTTTATGCCCTTCTTCATTATTTTTGAGTTTTTGTTGTTGAGAGCTTGAAATCGATCCCCTGCTTTCTTCTCTCCTATCTGACTGAGCGGGAACTCTAGTGAAGGACATTAGAAGTCTGTAACTCTTCTCATTTGGTTCTTTAAGGTCATCTGATCCAATCTCTTTCTCCTTCCTTTTGCATTTTTGGTTTTCTTTCTCTTGTTTGATTGCAAAAGGGTGTGTTGTTTGTGCGAAATCTGCGTTTTCTTGTCTAAATCTCCTTGATCTGAAAGGGTAGTTGGCAAGAGAAATTTTGCATTGAATTGATTATCATTCGCATGAAAACAACAAAAGTACATCTTAATGATTAGTTTGCATATTAGTTTGCATTTATGAAATGTTGTAGCATTATGTTGGATTTGATTGTGAACAAAATTGATTGAGGGAATTCCTTATCAAGTGTTTGATAGTGAAAACGACTCTTCCTCTTTCCCTTAAATAGGTATTCATTGAAAATAAATGATTGCTTATCATATTTCATGCATATTTTTGGGAATTGAGTCATCATTCCATCAGTTTCACTTTTGTACACCCTCTGAGTAAACAACAACCATTAAAATCAACGCTTAACTAAAATTTATTAGACTTTTTACATCTTTGTTAGAAAACCTACATTAGTTTAAGGTGTAGGGATTTGGAATAGGTTGAAAGGATAAATTTCCAAAGCTATCAAACAAACTTAGTATCTTGTGGTAGGGAGAGTAAAATCCAATTGTCTTATTATTCTTCCTGGGATCCCCCTCTCACACAGGGGTTACACACTAGGTTGCATTCGGGTGAGTTACGGAGATTATCCCTTCGTGGTTCAACTATTTGTAGTGGTTGGATCGTATATTGGGGGTCACTGGAAGGTATACCCACAATGTTGAGTAGAAACCTTTCAAGTTGATTTCAGACTTGTTATCCTGCCCATACGTTCCAATTGGATTGTCAACTGTACCTGCCCAGGGGCTGACTACGAGTTGGTGACCTTAGTAGCCATAATCTTTAGGGTCTCACACAAGGTGACGGTGAAGGGAAGTCTCACTATACTTGGAACAGACGTTGGTCAAACTCACTCGGGATCCTTGGAGGGTAAATCCACAATTACTGCATGGAATCTTGCACCAAGGCGTAAGTCCGTTAAGCAGGTTTCCAATGTAACTGATCCACCCTCTCTATCCCCGCCCCTTCCTATTTTGATATGGAGACATTGGATTTCATCACCAACTAGTCATTTCATCGTAGGAAGGTTTGTTTGATTGATTGATTCTTAGATTTGCAGTGTGTGTTGTTTGTTTTACTTAGTGGACCTTAGGTCGAGTCAGTGATAATGGCATCGAATCCTAGGAGTACCAATGGAGGAACCCCTTCTCCTGGGGAGCCTTATTCCTTTCCTTCATTTGGAAACTTTGGTCCTCCATATGTTGCCACATTGAGTCTTCCAGGACTCACTATTGGATTACCAATTTGGTTGTTCCCCACTCCAGTGATCTCAAATCCTCCCAATGTTTCAGTTTCACCTAATACTTTGGATGTCAATACACCACCCACACATAAACCTCATGTCGACTTTTTGTCTTCTTTGTCCATCAAGTCTCCTTCCATTTCTCCTTCTACGCCTAGTGAAAGCTCTAAAGCAAGTAGCCAGGTTAATCATAAGAAGAAGAAACATAAAGAGAAGAAGAAGAAGAACCCGAAAAGGACACAAGCCCCAACAACATCAGATCTTGGCTCTAAGAAACCAATTACTTTTAATAGTACTAGAAGTGTTGATGAGTTCAACAAGATTAAAATGAAGAATCCAAAACCCAAGTTCCCTTGCATCCTTTGTAAGGGTGACCACTTTCTGAGGGATTTCCCTGGTCTTACCCAGGTCTTAGAAATGTGGTCCTCCACATCATCGGCCTCTATCAGTCATGTCAATGATACCCAGTCAACTAGTGATGTTCAAGTTGGTAAGAAGAAGCAAACTGTCAAGTTCCCTTACATGTTATGTAAAGGTAATCATTACTCTCACCTTTGTCCTCGCATGGATGAGGCTTCTTCTCTTTTGGAAAAACTTCAACTTCCAAAAGGTTATCGTAAGCTTTCCTCCGACCCATTGTTGGTTGATGGACTGGTCAATCCGGTTCCATCCCCGATCAGTCTGGTTGATCAGGTGGTCAATCTAGTTTCCTCCTCGATTGAACCACGAACCCAAGTAGTTGATCCAGTTTCATCATTGATCAGCCCCGCTCTTCATCCAAAGAGTGACACCAAAGTGGTTGATGCAGTTTCCCCATCAATCAATCCCATTCCTCCATTGAGGAATGTCAAAGTGACTAATCTAGTCCCTTCCTCGATCAATCCCACTCTTCCTCTGAAGAGTGCCAAAGTGGTCTATCCAAGTCCACCATTGGTTGATCTGATCCAATCATCGGTCGATCCTACTCTCCTTCTAGAGAGTAAACCCGATACTACCCATGTTTTTCTCGTTAATACAAACTCTACCATGCCGAGGGGCATTCCCCCTTCTCCTGTGAAACCCCCTCCAAGTACTGAAGCCATCCTTTTTGATTGGGGTGTGCTAACTAGACCTCATCTTCCCTCCCACATTCCTTTCCAGATTACAGTACAGGTTCGTGGTCGAGATGTTCCTCAAACGTTGATAGATGAAGGTGCATCCGTTAGTATTTTGTCTTCTGTTGCTTGGTATTCTTTGGGTTGTCCACATCTTGCACCGATTACACAAAATCTGTTAGCTTTTAACAGAAGAACTAGTCAACCTTTAGGGATACTTCCTCATTTTCCTGTAACTTTGGGAGGGAAAATTGTCTTTATCGATGTCATGGTAGTCCAAGACCCCTTGTATTTCTCTTTACTCCTTGGGCGGGATTATGTCTATGCTATGAAAGCTCTTGTATCCACCCTTTTCCGTGTGATATCTTTCCCTCACAATGGAAGAATTGTGACTATTGATCAACTTTCATTCATCAACCCTGACTGGGTTACCTCCCTAAGTGGTTCTTATATGAAGACAGTATCACCCCCACCGCATGTCAATTATGTGGCATTGTCTCCCATGACCTCAACTTCCAATGATTTGGATCCCGTAGTTGACATGGTGATCTCTTCGGTAGGGTTATTGGAGCTTGATCTCCTTTCCCCTGTCACGACCCTCGACATGTGCTCCTTCCAGAGTGATTATCTTCCATCCAGCAAAGATCTCTTGGAAGCCATGACCTAGTTTTGTCCCTTGACATCGTATCCTTCAAGAGCATTATCCTCTTGGAAGCCATGATCAAGAAGCAACCACGAGCATAGTTTCTCTTCTCTATGGCAAGCTCGTTAAAAAATGAAACAACAATCTGGGGATTGAACCTGGAACCTTGAGCATAGTTCTTTCCCTGTGTCAAGATCGTTAAAAAATGAAACAATCACCTCTCCCTTCAAGTTGAGTCTTTCTCTAGATCTCATAGATGTCAAGTCGAGTCTTTCGTTAGGTCTCATTTTTGAACCTTCATTTCATCCATCTGTATCCTTTTTCTCCATCTAGCACAGAAATTGGTGACAACCTCAAAGTCGGTGAATGAATTGAAGCTTGAGGGGCATGTCTCCAGCCTTTGATGATCATATAAGAGCTAAGCCACTAGATTTCAAGCTGGGAGCATACCAAGCTTAGTCTTTGTTCTTTCTCGTGCTCGTAAATACATGAGAATGCATTCGGGTAGAATTTTATCTCTTTTTCGGACCTGTATGGATACACAAAAAAGGAACCCCCTGGAGTCTCCTTTAAACCCTTTTCAGACTCTCTAAATATGAAAAGATTGTCGAGTGGTCTTGCTTCCTTTCACACTTGTTAAAAGGTTTGAAAGGGCATCTTTTGAGCGATAGTTTGTCTCTTTTTCGGTCTCGTTGGACTACTGTATGAAAAAGGAACTGAGAGAGTTCTCTTTCAAGTGTTTTTCCAAACTCTATAATCCTGAAAAACCTTTGATTTTTCTGTCTTTGGACTCACTAAACAAAACATCGACATGCCCATATGGGATCGAACCCTTACTTCTTCCAGTTCATTAAACAAAGGAAGAGGAACTTACCGAAGGTGAGTTTTATTGAGCATGTGTTATCCTCCTCAAGCTCATTAAATAAAAAAAAGAGGTACTCATCTATCTGGATGGGGGAAAAAATTGAAAGAAGCAAGCCAAGCAGTTTTTTGAGAACACTACCAAATAACTCTTAGAGTCTCCCTTGAACATGGCACTTTGTCTTTTAAATCCACTGAACCTCTACACTGAGCCAATCCTTTGAGTTTCTTTTGTTGAAATAATGTAACTGCGAAGAGCATTCTTATTATTTTGTTATTGGATTAAATCCCCATTGTGGATTAATCATGTCATTATTATTATTTTTATTGTTAGGTTAATCC
>JZKD02S1871394.1:0-12766 GCA_000966675.3 Picea glauca
GTTTTGGTAAGTTAGGGTTTTGGCATGGATGGATGAAGTGGCAATGAGTTGGAGTGAGTTGGCAAGGCTTTGACAAGTCAAATGATGAGTTTTAGGGTCTAGGGAGGCACACCAATGGATAGAATAAGTCTCCCATTAATTTTTTTATTATTTTTTCACTTTTTGGAGACTTTCTAGAAGGGGGGCACACCACTCTAGGGAAAGTGACGTTTTTGCTTAATGGCTAGGTGAGAGGGTGATGTGAGGGTTGAAAAAGGTTAGGAAAGGTTAGGAAAAATCTTTCTCATCATTATCCATCTTTACTTTACCCCATTTGCTTAAAATTACAAAAATGACATTTTTCCTATGTCATGACTTAGCAATTAAAATTGTTGTTTTGACTGACTGAGACTCCTGGTGGACAAACACCTAGAAAAAGTTGTCTGACTAAGATGAAATTTGGTCCAAGGGTGTAGGGGGGTCTCATTCCATTTCTTTTGAGCACAAATACCCCTAGAAAAATCCCAAGGACCTAATTTTTACAATATTTGCTCAAAAATAATTAAAAATAATTAATTAAATTACCCAACCTTAGGCAATTTTAATTAATTAAAAAAAACCTATCTAGACTTGACGGAATTCCACGAAACTTTCTAAGATGTCATACATGGTCATTTACCTCATTCCTAAACACTAGTTACCAGAGGATAACTCCATTAGAATTCCCTTCACCACTTTGGAGGAATTATTGCATGGTGGGAGGGAAAAACTCAAGTGAAATTAATAAGACTGAAAAGCCCAATTAATAACCTGAGAATAAAAAACCCTCAGTGAAAGGAACTCTCCTAATGAAGAAATCTCAAAGTAACTGACCTAAATATGATCCATGCAGACCTATTACATTATTAACCCACACAGGGCTGCGGAAATTCCTTTTACAAAAATATGTGTTGGAGGCAAAAATTGCCCAGTAGAACCAAATAGTCTTTGACATGTTTGCATCTGTTGATGCATATTTTCATGGTACATGGAGTTGACCCCCTAGTTGAATAGGCGGTCAACACTCTCGACAATACAAAACAAGCCTCCAAAGGCTGAATATATAATGAATACCAAATACAATAAGAACCAGGGTCACGTCCAACCCCCCCTGGCTGCTGGCACGTCCTGTTGAATAGATGAGAAGGCCAAGATTTCGGCCCAGCTGAAGGAGATCTCCAAATGATGCCAAACTCCACAGAAAGATAGATCGGGGCAAGTGGAACCCCTCCATGAAGTCTGAAGTATAGATACTAAGTATTACTCCTCCAATCTGCTAAAACCCTAATCAATACTGCGCCTCTTGAAACCCTTAAGTGCCCAATAATTCGGGCCTGATGAAGGAAGCCTCCAAATCCCCTGAAACTCTCCAGAAAGATAGATCAGGCTGCCACAAGCCACTAGGATAAGTCTCAAGGTCAGGTCTGAGGCGTAACCCCCTCAAACTGACAAGATCTGAATCATAGTTGTGCCCTCCTTCCCTCAAAACCATCCCAAAGCTCTAGATAATAATTTGGCTGAAGTAACTCTCCAGAAATGCTCCCAAACTGATGAACAAGGCCCTGCAAGTAATACCCAAGTGCTAGAATGTCACTAGACCCTGTCACAAGGCTGGATCGAACTTCTCTCCATAAAATGATGCACCCCTGCTGGAAAACCATCAAGGGTACGACCCTGCTGCCCTCTTGGATCGATGATGGAACCTGTGAAGACTATAGAATGGTGTGGGTGGAGTATTTCATCCCCGAGACCAAGCTTGGAACAAAGTGAGTGGAATATTTCACCACTAAGTTGTTCTCTAGGGTTTGTAATCTCAAAACCCTCAAAACTGTGTGCTCAAGAGCTCAACAACCAAATGCAATAATATCCAAGATGCGTGAGAGGTGCGCCCTAGCCTTTTCTTTATACTTCCATTCTATTTCCCTGTTGAGTTAGTTAACCCCTAGGTTCAACTCCTAGCTCAACCTCCAGCATTCTAATTCTTCATTGAGTTACTTTTTACCCTTTTCACCTTTTTCCAATTCAACTTCAAAATATAACATTAAGTTAGTTGACCTTTCCCCATGCTGCATGAGACTATGATCTAGTGGGGATGACTAGACCACTAAGTCTTTCCAAACCTCTTCATCAAGAGGTGGGGGACATTATAGACAACAGATCAACACTTCATAGGAGTTTCCACCCTTAAATGAGGAGGGCCAATTGGAGTTAGTGTCAGAGGAGGTGCTCGAGCAGAGAGAGCGGAGGTTGAGGAACAAGATCATCAGGGAGTGCTTGGTTAGATGGAGGGGACTTCTAGTGGAGAATTCCACGTGGGAGGGGGAGCATATTTTGCAGCACCCAGGATTGATGTTGCTTGAGGACAAGCAATCTCGGGAAGGTAGGACTGTGATGTCCCGTTCCCAAGAGTAGGCCAGCGGGGAGTGACTTAGTAGTCTATTTATTCCCGTAGACTATAGTCAGGCACAAAAAGGGAACGAGAGGAGAAATAAGGGAGAATTGATGGCTAAATGATGAATTAATCCAAAAACATAGGAAATGTCACTTAATCCTAAGTCAGCGAAGAAATAGAACGAAAAGGTGTTAAGGGGGGACTTAATTAATTAATTACTCACCTTAGGAGGAAAAGCACCTAGCGTAAGTGAGGTCAATGGTAAATTAGATCGGGAAGATTATAAAGGGAGGAATTCGACTTAATTCCTCATTATGTTGTGTTATGATTTGATGTTGAGAGAGTTCCCAGAGGAGGAGGAGATTCGACTTCTATTGTTTTGTGGATTTTTGGAGGAAACCACCACCATTGATCGGTTTCAGTGTTGAGAGACACCCCCTATCCCATCGGAGATACCATCCAGGTATTTCACCGTGCGATTTAGGAGTATCCAGTTTGCAGTGTTACGTAGCTCAGCTAATGAGGGTGCAAGGTTAGAGAGAGGGTTTGTGTAGTTGCACTAGGTTAAATCTTGTATTGCATATCCCTTCCGAGCCAGTTGAGAACCAACTAGGGCGCATAGATCGAGCCACCTGCCATCAAATTATGACAGTGGAATCCTTCAGGGCGCAGCAGTCAGACATATAGTGCGCAGTTCTTGAGGAAGGAAAGTTGGGGTTCTAGACGAAGATTCAGATCAGATACGAGGAAACCCCTCCAACCCAGTACAACATTAGCCAAGGTGCACATTTCGAGACATATAGAAACCGATTCCATTGGTGGAATCATTTGGGTGCACTCAGAGACCCCAAGAGGTGCGCAAACCCCCAGGGGGTGAGATCTAGAGCTTCAAAGGATAGATCTACCGTCCGACAGTCACCAGGATCAGTCTAGAGGCCAGGGCGCTTCTGTTGAAACAGTTTCCAACTCATTCCGACGATTATAGCCTTCCAGACGAGTTTTCCAGTTTGTAGCGGTTACCATGCTTCTCCGAAACTGTCGATTTTGTCGATTTTTCTGTGCATGCATCAGATCTGCCTCCATCTTATGATCACGGGTAATTTTTGTTATTTGCTTGTATTCCAGTGACAATCCATGAGATCTAATTGAGGACAATTTTCTATATTTCCAGTATATCATTGTATTTCCCTACTTAAATCTCATAATACATATTATTAGGCGGTTGTTGTTCCTTATTTCCGCATGCACCATATATATATATTGTTTAAAGCATAATGTATAACATGCACATGCGACAATCACAAAACATCTCAAGCACATAACTAAAACGCATCTAGAAACCCCCAGATTATCATATCTGAAGATAAAACGCATCCAGAAACCCCCAGAGTATCAAATCTGTGACGTAGAACACTAGATCAGCAGTAGATATCCAGATTAGCTGGATCTGGGATATTTCACACTCTTTGAAGAGTTTTTTCCAGATCTGAAATTAAGGTTGCATCTCTACTTCAAGATTGTTACACATTTGAAATTGGGGCTTCCAACACCTTATCTTTCAACAACAACAAGTTTTATGGGTTTTTACCCTCATCTTCCCATAGCTCACATCTACTCGACAGTTTTATCTTTGTCTTTTGGTGAATTTAAGTAAGTTGTTGGAATTTTGGCTGCTCCTCAAGATCAATACACTCTTTTTTTTCCTTAATTCAGCCACAAGTTGTTACAGATCTACACTGATATTGTGGCATCAATGGATGGAAAATGGCTTTTTCCCCACCTCAATGCGATTAACAATCATGCATTTGTGGTTCAAATGGCAACTCTACTTCACTTTAAAGGTTCCTGGATGTATTTGGAGAAGCCATTTTCAGCTGAGATTGATGACATCTATGATCTCATATGTCCGAAGAAGGATTAGGCTCTTGGATTGAGCACTCTGTACATGGAACCCCACCTTGTCCATCACACAAATAGCAAAACTGCAAAGCAGTTTGGGTTTTCCTTGCAGACCCTATTGTAGAAATTTTGAGAATCACACAATTATTGCAAATTCTAGAGTTCACCTCAACCATAAGGTTTCTCAAATCACTTCCCTCTAAACTTTCAACCTTACGACTGAATCTGTAATATAAATTTATAGCAGTGAATACTTCACTTCTCTTTAACCCAATTCACAACACCACCCAAGAAAATAAATACCAAAAAAGTTTTCTTCAATGCAACAATGTTCAGCCCTTGGTGCACACTTCTCAAGCATATAACAAATATGAAAATACTTATCAGAGCAGATTATAATAGTGGTAAATCTACCTTCTTAGCTTCCAGATGTGTTAAATCACTTAACTAATTTTAGCTTTGTGCTATGTCAAATCAGCATATGCATAACCAATGACAAAATCTACCCAATCATGAAGATAACATAGGCGGAAAATCATATTTACAAGTACACAACTCATATATGTGTGCATGTGTGTGTGTGATGAAGTACAAGTACACAACACAGCTTTATCACAAACCTGGTACAAGTCAAGATAGGTTTTCAAGTCCTCAAACCCTAAGTCGCACACTCTTGCATCAACACAAGCAGCAAGACCTCCAGGGAATGAAGATTACAATAAACCAGTCTTCTTTAAAGCAAGGCATCATACCAATCTCAAGACTCATCTAGGTAGCCTTTTCATGATCTTGCATCAACAAGAAGAAGGTTACAATATCATCTGAGCAATTAGCTCTACAAGACAAATCATCACTTCCTCTAAAGTCATGTTTGTCTCTAGATTTTACTTGCATAGCACAAACCCTAGAGTCTCACAAGAGCAAACTCTATAAGAATATCTAAGGCATCTCTCTCTTCTTCATGCATTCTCCTAGGGTTTACATCACAATCCCTGGCTTCTTGCTCCCTCCAAGACTTCTCCAAGACAATTACAAAGATACATAGACTTTTCCTCCCTTCATATATACAATAACTGATAGATTCTAACATAAAGCAAAGGATTATGTCCATACAAGTAACCAACAAGGAAATCCCACATGGAGCGCTCTACAGTACAGAGATGTACAAGTGTCATACTCACATTTATCAAACCCCCAAGATGAAACACCTTCTAAACATGATTCTCTTAGGGCTCAACACCTCTCCTCCGGGATGGTGTGATTTCCAACAAGTTATTAGTCCAATGCTACCTCTTCCATGGTGGCTTCCAAGTGTCCTCATGTAAGGCATTCCCCCTCTAACTATGTGCCACATGTCCTCTAATGTGCCTAATGCTTCTCCATCTGTACCAATGTAATTAGCATGCTCCAATGCTTGTCTTCAACATCGATATCCAACTCCAAAACCAACCTCCATGAAGTATGCTCCTCAACCCAAGCGTCCTTGAGTCAAGTGTATAACCTCTAAGGTGTATGGCACATGGTCCGATGCTCCTAGGGCTAAATGCCCTCCTCCACGTGCCTAATGTTCCTCCTCCTAGATAGGTACCTCTCCTAATCAAGCAACCGACTCCCCCATTGTGTGCACTCAATGGGATAGTCATCATGTTGATTAGGGTAACAACCTCCTAGGTAAGGGTGCCATACTAGCAATCTAACCAAGGTCAAGCATCCATCGAAATTGAGTCATCCATATGTCTATGAAGCATCCCCAACACAATGAAGAATTACAACATTTATCACTGACTGCTCATGTGTAAAGAGAAAGAGAGCGTGCTAGGGTTTCAAGAAGCCTTGGAAGGTGTGCCCTAGCATTAGAAGCCTCCACATGGCATGTTCAAGATCCGTCAAACACTACAGGGGCTTTATGGGGTAATGCCTTAATTAGAACTTGCTCGAGGTAAAATCCTATAAATACAAGAGAATTTCATTTGGTAGAGGCATGGTTGGAAGTGTGGGAGTTCCCCTCCAATCCTAGATAAAGATCTTTTCGAAGGAAGAAGTCAAGGGGCGTTTCAATGTAAGGATATTCGTCTTTCTTTTGCTTTTCCTAGGTTGATTTGGGTGCTAGAAATTACTGTTAAATATCTGCTAGTGTAATCTTGGAAGAAGGGAAACTTTGCTCCAACAAGAAGACATTAGGGCTGAGGGGATACCCTCCCTTTGTCTTGTTGATATTTGCATCTATCAAAACCCACTCAACAAAACAAAGACAAAACAAAAGAGAAAAAGAAAAGTAACGTGAAAGAGGCCCGAACAAGTCAATATGGCAGAGCAAATTTGTACAAGGTTCGAAGCTATTAGTAGTGACAAAAGGATGCAATCTCACCGATAGAACCTTCACAATGTTGAGACACATTATTACACTTTGTTGTATTTTATTGTATCTCGGAGTAGGTTCAGCCTAGTCTTCTCCCTGGATATAGCAATTTTACTATGACAAAGTGGTATAAATATACCACTTCCTTCATTTGTAGCATCATCTCATTCAAGTGAGTTTATTCCTTTTTTTGCCTAAGGTCACCTATACTATTTCACTCTACTTGTGGTGCACACTCTCTTGAAGTCTTATGTGTTCATCATTAATGCGGCATTATATTTCAGCTTGCCTATCTTATTGGATTATGGTTTCTTGGAGAATTCATCATAGATCATCTACCATGTGATTTCTAACATGGTATCAAAGCTAGTGTGGACTTTTCTTCCTCTATCCAACACTCTTCGAAGAGTTTTTTCCAGATCTGAAATTAGGGTTGCAGCTCTACTTCAAGATTGTTACAGATCTGAAATTAGGGATTCCAACACCTTATCTTTCAACAACAAGTTTAATGGGTTTTTACCCTCATCTTCCCTGGCACACCTCTACTTGGCAGTTTTTTCTTTGGTTTTTGGTGAATTTATGTAAGTTGTTGCAATTTTGACTGCTCCTCAAGAACAACACACTCTTTTTTTTCCTTAATTGAGCCACAAGTTGTTACAGATCTACACTAGTATTGTGGCATCCATGGATGGAAAATGGCTTTTTCCCCGCCTCAATGGAATTAACTATCATGCATTGGTTGTTCAAATGGCAACTCTACTTCGCTTTAAATGTTTATGTGTGTATTTGAAGAATCCACTTTCAGATGTGATTGATGACAGTTATGATCTCATATGTTTGAAGAAGGATGAAGCTCTTGGATTGAGAACTCTGTACATGGAACCCGACCTTGCCCATCACACAAATAGAAAAACTACAAAGTAGGTTTGGGATTCCTTGCACACCCTATTGTAGAAATTTTGGGAAACGCAAAACTAATGCAGATTCCAAAATTTCACTACAACCATAAGGTTTCTCAAATATATTCCCTGTGAACTTTCAACCTTAGGGATGAACCTGAAATATAAACTTACAGCAGCAAATACTTCACTTCACTTTAACCCGATTCACAAGGCTGCTCAAGAAAATAAATACCAAACAACTGTACCTCAATGAACCGATGTTTCATCCCTTAGGGCACACTTCTCAAGCATATAACAAATTTGAAAATACTTATCACAGCAGATTATAACCGTAGTAAATCTACCTTCTTATCTTCCAGATGTGTTGAATCACATAAAAATTCTAGCTCTATGTGATGTCAAATCAGCATATGCATAACCAACGCATAAATCTACTCAATCATGAAGATAACAAAGGGTGAAAATCAAATATACAAGTACAAAACTCATATATAAATATATATATATGTGTGTGTGTGTGTGTGTGTGTGTGTGTGTGTGATGAAGTACAAGTACACAACACAACTTTATCACAAAACTACTATAAGTTGAGCTAGTGTTTTGAGTCCTGAAACTCTAAGTCTTCAACTCTTGCATCAACGAAAGCACCAAGACCTCCATGGAATGATGAGTATAATAAACCAATCTTCTTTCAAGCAAGGCATCATTCCAATCTCCAGACTCATCAAGCTATCCTGTTCATGATCTTGCCCTAACCTCTATGCATCAACAAGAACAAGGCTACAATATCATCCAAGGGATTAGCTCTACAAGACAAATCATCACTAGTGTCGTGTTTGTCTCGAGGATTTACTTGCATAGCAAAAATCCTAGAGTCTCATAAGAGAAAAATCTCCATGAACATCTAAAGCATCTCTCTCTTTGTCATGAACTCTCCTAGGGCTTACACCACAAACAATAGCTTCTTGCTTCTTCCACGAGTTCTCCAAGACAATTACAAAGATAGATAGACTTCTCCTCCCTTTATATATACAATATGGGAGGGAAGCTAACATAAAGAAAAGACTTATATCCATATAAGTATCCAACAAGGCAACCCCACAAGGAGCGCTCGACAGTACAAGGATGTACAACTGTCATACTCGCGTTTATCCAACCACCAAGATGAAATGCCTTCTAAGCATGATTCTCTTGGAGCTCAACACCACTCTTACAAGATGGTGTGCTCTTCGAAAAGATATTAGTCTAATGCTACCTCTTCCATGGCGGCTTCCAAGAGTCCTCATGAAAGGCATTCCCCCTCCAACTATGTGCCACATGTCATCTCATGCGCCTAATGCTTCTCCATCAGTGCTAATGTAATTACCATGCTCCAGTGTTGCTCCTCAACATCTGTATCCAACTCCAAAACCAACCTCCATGAAGTATGCTGCTCAACCTAAGCATCCTCAAGTCAAGTGTCTAACCTCTAAGGTGTATGGCACATGGTCTAATGCTCCTTGGGCTAAATGCCCTACTCCAAGTGCCTAATGCTCCTCCTCCTAGGTAGGTACCTCTCCTAATCAAGAAACCGACTCCCTCATTATGAGCACCCAATGGGATAGTCATCATATTGATTAGGGTAACAACCTCCTAGGTAAGGGTGCCATACTAGCAATCTAAGCAAGGTCAAGCATCCACCAAAATTGAGTCATCCATATGTCTATGAAGCATCGCCAACACAATGAAGAATTACAACATTTATTACTGAGTGCTCATGTGCTAAAAGGAAAAACGTGTGCCAAAGTTTCAAGAAGCCTTCGAAGGTGTGCCCTAGATATGGAGCCTCCACATGGAATGTTGAAGATTGGTCAAACCCCACAGGGGCTTTATGGAGGAATGCCTTAATTAGGACTTGCTCGAGATAGAAGCCTATAAATATAAGATAATTTCATTTGCTAGAGGCATGGTTGGAAGTGTGGGAGTTACCATCATATCTTACTTAAATATCTTTTGGAAAGAAGAAGTTAAGGGGCCTTTCAATGTATCGATCTTCATCTTTCCTTTGTTTTTCTTAGGTTGATTTGATGGCTGGGAATTACTTGTACATATTTGCTACTATAATCTTGGAATAAGGGAAAGTTTTCTCCAAAGAGAAGACATCAAGGTTGAGGAGAAACCCTCCCTTTGTCTTGTTGATATTTCCTTCTATAAATTTTTAGTTAGGGTTGTTGACACCCTATTCATGCATTTCCCTAACTAGGGATGAAAGTTAAGTGTGAAACGTTTAGGTCCTCTTGATCTTGTGTTGAAATCAAACTTGAAAACTTGATGTATTGTCCGTTGTTCATTCAATAAGAACGATGTCCCACTTTCTCTACTTCATTTATGATTTTATATCTGGCTTCTCTTTAATTTTCCATGGTTGGGCATTATCAATTAGTTGATTTTGTACTTTTTGTGAGGAGCGTCTTTGGAAGGGCCCTTCTTTAATTTTATGCATATTGAAGTAAATCCATGTGGTTGGTTAGAGCATCTTTATAACAAAGTAACTAGATCTCATTCCATACTGTTCAAACCCTATCGATCATTGATACCAATTCCATCGTCCAATTGGAACGGCACTTCTCCTCGCAATCCATCATCCAATAAATTCTAAAGACCATCTTAAAAATTCTTTTCTAGGGTTTCCCCCTTATGCAAGAAAAGAATCGGCCTAAAATGAGACGAAGTGTTGTTCTGGTGAAAGTGGACAACCCTTCTATGCGCCTCTAGGGTTGCACTTCGTTCNGACTCATCAAGCTATCCTATTCATAATCTTGCCCTAACCTCTATGCATCAACAAGAACAAGGCTACAATATCATCCAAGGGATTAGCTCGACAAGACAAATCATCACTAGCGTCGTGTTTGTCTCGAGGATTTACTTGCATAGCACAAATCCTAGAGTCTCATAAGAGAAAACTCTCCATGAACATCTAAAGCGTCTCTCTCTTCGTCATGCACTCTCCTAGGGTTTACACCACAAACACTAGCTTCTTGCTTCTTCCACGAGTTCTCCAAGCCAATTACAAAGATAGATAGACTTCTCCTCCCTTTATATATACAATATGGGAGGGAAGCTAACATAAAGGAAAGACTTATATCCATATAAGTATCCAACAAGGCAACCCCACAAGGAGCGCTCGACAGTACAAGGATGTACAACTGTCATACTCGTGTCTATCCAACCACCAAGATGAAATGCCTTCTAAGCATGATTCTCTTAGAGCTCAACACCTCTCCTACAGGATGGTGTGCTCTTCGACAAGATATTAGTCTAATGCTACCACTTCCACGGTGGCTTCCAAGAGTCCTCATGAAAGGCATTCCCCCTCTAACTATGTGCCACATGTCATCTCATGCACCTAATGCTTCTCCATCAATGCTAATGTAATTACCATGCTCCAGTGTTGCTCCTCAACATTTGTATCCAACTCCAAAACCATCCTCCATGAAGTATGCTACTCAACCTAAGCATCCTTGAGTCAAGTGTCTAACCTCTAAGGTGTATGGCACATGGTCTAATGCTTCTTGGGCTAAATGCCCTACTCCAAGTGCCTAATGCTCCTCCTCCTAGGTAGGTACCTCTCCTAATCAAGCAACCAACTCCCTTATTATGAGCACCCAGTGGGATAGTCATCATATTGATTAGGGTAACAACCTCCTAGGTAAGGGTGCCATACTAGCAATCTAAGCAAGGTCAAGCATCCACCGAAATTGAGTCATCCATATGTCTATGAAGCATCGCCAACACAAGGAAGAATTACAACATTTATTACTGAGTGATCATGTGCTAAAAGGAAGAACGTGTGCCAAGGTTTCAAGAAGCCTTCGAAGGTGTGCCCTAGATATGGAGCCTCCACATGGAATGTTGAAGATTGGTCAAACCCCACAGGGGCTTTATGGAGGAATGCCTTAATTAGGACTTGCTCGAGATAGAAGCCTATAAATATAAGAGAATTTCATTTGCTAGAGGCATGGTTGGAAGTGTGAGAGTTCCCTCATATCTTACTTAAAGATCTTTTGGAAAGAAGAAGTTAAGGGGCCTTTCAATGTATCGATCTTCATCTTTCCTTTGTTTTTATTAGGTTGATTTGATGGCTGGGAATTACTTGTACATATCTGCTACTATAATCTTGGAATCAGGGCAAGTTTGCTCCAAAGAGAAGACATCAAGGTTGAGGAGAAACCCTCCCTTTGTCTTGTTGATCTTTCCTTCTATAAATTTTTAGTTAGGGTTGTTGACACCCTTTTCATGCATTGCCCTAACTAGAGATGAAAGTTAAGTGTGACACGTTTAGGTCCTCTTCATCTTGTGTTGAAATCAAACTTGAAAACTTGTTGTATTGTTCGTTGTTCATTCAATAAGAACAATGTCCCACTTTCTCTACTTCATTTATGCTTTTATATCTGGCTTCTCTTTAATTTTCCATGGTTGGGCGTTATCAATTAGTTGATTTTGTACTTTTTGTGAGGAGAGTCTTTGGAAGGGCCCTTCTTTAATTTTATGCATATTGAAGTAAATCCATGTGGTTGGTTAGAGCATCTTTATAACAAAGTAACTAGATCTCCTTCCATATTGTTCAAACCCTTTCGATCATTGATCCCAATTCCATCGCCCAATTGGATAGGCACTGCTCCTCGCAATCCACCATCCAATAAATTCTAAAGAACATCTTAAAAAATCTTTTCTAGGGTTTCCCCCTTATGCAAGAAAAGAATCGGCCTAAAATGAGACGAAGTGTTGTTGTGGTGAAAGTGGACAACCCTTCTATGCGCCTCTAGGGTTGCACTTCGTTCAGGGACTTGAATATCTTTGAGTGCAAATCTAGGAGGTAATGAAACCCACTAAACAAAACAAATCGAAAACACAAGAGAAAAAGAAAAGTAAGTTGAAAGAGGCTTGAAGGAGTCAATATGGAAGAGAAAAGTTGTACAAGGCTCGAAGCTATTAGTAGTAACAGAAGGATGCAATCTCACCGATAGAACCTTCATAATGTTGAGATATCTTGGCTAATATTCACTCGTGGCCACGTGTTAGCCTACTAGGTTGGTAGATGATGTTAAAATATTGTGTAACTGCAAAGAATATTCTTATCCCCTTTTGTGGATAAAGATAAAATATGTTTATTATTGATTAGATCAATCCCCTTTTGTGGATTGATCATGTCGGGCA
>JZKD02S1871394.1:96274-126962 GCA_000966675.3 Picea glauca
AAGAGCATTCTTATTATTATTGGATTAAATCCCCATTGTGGATTAATCATGTCATTATTATTATTATTGTTATTGGATTAATCACCATTGTGGATTAATCATGTCGGTAATTGTACAAGGACCAAATCCTCTTTTGCGGATTGGTCATCAAACAATTATAAAGGACAGAATAAGAAGTCGGCCCCAGCAATTATTATGGAATACCCAGAATTAATTAAAGGTGGGTTTTCCCACCTAGAGTGAGAGGTCAGCCCTGACAATGGTGCCCTTTCACACGTTCCAGTCTTGTATAAATAAGAGGCTAGCGCCTCACTTCAAACACAACAACTCACTTGCTCATTTCTCTTATGAGGCAAGCTGCAATTACCAGAGAGAGGAGAAGAAGGGTGGAGCATCTCTTGGGGAGGACTTTCTGTATTGGTTTGAGTTATCTCTTGAACATTGTATAAGCTATTTATGATAAGGAAGTTTTTGCTGGGTTTTCTTCCCCTAGACCTCCATGGAATGATGAGTACCATAAACGCAAGCACCAAGACCTCCATGGAATGATGAGTACAATAAACCAATCTTCTTTCAAGCAAGGCATCACCCCAATCTCAAGACTCATCAAGCTATTTATTCATGATCTTGCCCTAACCTCAAAGCATCAAGAAGAACAAGGCTACAATATCATCCAAGGGATTAGCCCTACAAGACAAAAAGTCACTAGCGTCGTGTTTGTCTCTAGGACTTACTTCCATTTACAAATCCTTCTCATAAGAGCAAACTCTCCATGAACATCTAAAGCGTCTCTCTCTTTGTCATGAACTCTCCTAGGGTTTATACCACAAACACTAGCTTCTTGCTTCCTCCACGACTTCTCCAAGACAATTACAAAGATAGATAGACTTCTCCTCCCTTTATATATACAATACAATAGGGGAGGGAGGCTAACATAAAGCAAAGATTTATATCCATATAAGTATCCAACAAGGAAACCCCACAAGGATCACTCGACAATACAAGGATGTACAATTGTCATACTCGCGTTTATCCAACCACCAAAATGAAATGCCTTCTAAGCAAGATTCTCTTAGAGCTCAACACCTCTCCTACAGGATGGTGTGCTCTTCAACAAGATATTAGTCCAATGCTACCTCTTCCACGGTGGCTTCCAAGAGTCATCATGTAAGGCATTCCCCCTCTAACTATGTGTCACATGTCATCTCATGCGCCTAATGCTTCACCATAAGTGCCAATGTAATTACCATGCTCCAATGCTTCTCCTCAACATTTGTATCCAACTCCATAACCAACCTCCATGAAGTATGCTCCTCAACCTAAGCGTCTTCAAGTCAAGTGTCTAACCTCTAGGGTGTATGGCACATGGTCTAGTGCTCCTAGGGATAAATGCCCTCCTCCAAGTGCCTAATGCTCCTCCTCCTAGGTAGGTACTGTTATCGCACCGTTTGTACTTGGAAGTAAAGGAAAGGTGAAAGAAAGGAAAACTGGCGAAACTGGAGACTATCCTACCACTGTCACCTCGATAGGATAAATCTTTCTATTTAGGGTGATAGGCCCAGGGGAGACATCCCCGATGACTTGGGGTTTTGAGAAGGAAAAGGATTATGGCTAAGTAAAATTTTCCCCCTCACAAGTCACCACCGATCAGAAAGTTTGGCTAAACAACCAATAAAGATAATGATAACCAGATGTGTACCTGCCCAGAACAAAGAAAACCCATTTTACTGAGTCAAGTGCTCAAATACATTATACAAATCTGCAAGCCAAGTTTGGAGGAAGTGACAGGGCATTCTATTGGGCTAATGCTCACTAGATGTGGGATGTTTCCAGGAGAAATCAAATCCAAGTCATGTGAGTGGATGAGGTGGATAAGGAATGTATGGACAAGGGGTGCAGTGACAGGTCAGAGGGTTTGCACCAGGGAAGAGGAGGACGTTCCACCAGAGGCAGCTGAGCAGACCTGTACCCAGGGGGTTTTGCCTTTTCCACCAGGACGTTGGCCTTGGAAGGCCATGACATCACCCAGGACGTTCATGACGTCATCCAGCATTTGTGGAGGTTTTGGGAGACAGTTGTGGCATGTGTGGCTTGTTCCAGAGGCCCAAGGAGGCCTAACGTTTTGCTCCAGGAGGCCAACATTACCCTAGAAAGGGCTAACGTCACCCTAAAAGGGCATGACGTCCTCATTATTTGCTTGATTAGGGTTTGATTATGACATTTAATGTAAAAACAATGTTATTATGTATTTTGGCCATGTCGGCCTTTTGGTGACCTAAAATTAAATTAAGGTCATTGATATGGTACAAATTGAGGGTTTTGACTCTTATTTTCTCATCATCTTTCACTCACGAGTCAAACTTGTGTGAGGTCTGAAATTTGTGCCCTCTTTAGGGTTTTTGGCTGAAATTACTAGTGTGCACTTGTTGAAGGAGGCTTTTCTTAGCTATTTTTGGCATTTTCTTGGTGGAAGGTTTACAACTAGGGTTTGGCATTGATGATACTTGGTGAATCTAAGTGAAATTCTACAATCCTTCCTTTACTTGAATGGTTATGGTATTTTTACTTTCATTTTGTTAATGAAATTTGTTGGAATAAACCTTAGGAAATAAGCACATGTTGGTGTCCTTATTTTAAGTCCCTACTAGGTTATGCCAAGAAGCTATTTTATTTGTTGAAGATAATTGCTAGGGCCTTGCCATTGCAACACCCTACAATTTACTCTTCAAGCTAGCCGCTTTTACCTTGTCTTTGAGCTAAAGAAGGAGGAAGATGCACTAAGGCCTAGGGTTACTACACCTTAGTGAGTCGTCTTCCCCTAGGGTTGATGGTTGAAGCCTTGTCCTAACAACACGATACCCATCATATCCCTCTTGTCTTTGGCCCTACCATTATCATATCGTCCCTTCAACTTTTGCAGCTAGTTTGATTCCATTTGCCCTATAAACGCACTAATCTAAGACCTTCTATGCTTGAGTGCCTTGATCACAAATATACAATACTTTGAACAATTATTAACACCTTCTAACCCTAGCTTAGACTAACCTACTAACCCTACTATTTTTGTCATTTACTTGTGTTATAATCATATCCATGCAAAATTTTATACATCTTTAAAGCAATTGAAAGATTGGTTAAAGCGTAGTAGTAATTGCTTCCAATGAATGTTGCTATTTGACATTGATGATAAATCGTTATTGCTCATTGTGAAGCTTCTTTAGCATTTATTGTGAAGTGACGTATTGTGATTATTGTTATTATACATCATTGATTTGCTTCATCAATATTATCAGTGAATTGCTTTATATCAGAAACTCCTTCATTATATGAAGTACTAACCAACAAGTGATCTTGCATATATATAGTTTTCTTGTTGCTTTGTTCCGAGCAGGTACACTTCTGGTTGTTATTATCTTTATTAGTTGTTTAGCCGAACTTTTTGAACGGTGGTGAATTGTGAGGGGGAAAATTTTACTTAGCCATAAGCCTTTTCCTTCTCAAAACCCCAGGTCACCGGGGACGTCTCCCCTGGGCCTACCACCCTAAATAGAAAGAGTTATCCTATCGAGGTGACAATGATAGGATAGTCTCCAGTTTCGCCAATTTGCCCTTCTTTCACCTTTCCTTTGCTTCCAAGTACAAACTGTGTGACAACAGGTACCTCTCCTAAACAAGCAACCGACTCCCTCATTGTGTGCACCCAATGGGATAGCCATCATGTTGATTAGGGTAACAACCTCCTAGGTAAGGGTGCCATACTAGCAATCTAACCAAGGTCAAGCATCCACTGAAACTGAGTCATCCATATGTCTATGAAGTATCGCCAACACAATGAAGAATTACAACATTTATTACCGAGTGCTCATGTGGTAAAAGGAAGAACGTGTGCTAGGGTTTCAAGAAGCCTCGAAAGGTGTGCCCTAGATATGGAGCCTCCACATGGAATGTTGAAGATTGGTCAAACCCCACAGGGGCTTTATGGAGGAATGCCTTAATTAGGACTTGCTCGAGGTAGAAGCCTATAAATATAAGAGAATTTCATTTGCTAGAGGCATGGTTGGAAATGTGGGAGTTACCCTCCAATCTTAGTTAAAGATCTTTTGGAAAGAAGAATTTAAGGGGCCTTTCAATGTAAAGATCCTCATCTTTCCTTTGTTTTTCTTAGGTTGATTTTATGGTTGGAAATTACTTGTACATATCTGCTACTATAATCTTGGAAGAAGGGCAAGTTTGCTCCAACAAGAAAACATTAAGATTGAGGAGAAACCCTCCTTTTGTCTTGTTGATATTTCCTTCTATAAATTTTTAGTTAGGGTTGTTGACACCTGTTCATGCATTACCCTAACTAGGGATGAAAGTTAGTGTGACACGTTTACGTCCTCTTGATTTTGTGTTGAAATCAAACTTGAAAACTTGATGTATTGTTCGTTGTTCATTCAATAAGAATGATGTCCCACTTTCTCTACTTCATTTATGCTTTTATATATGGCTTCTCTTTAATTTTCCATGGTTGGGTGTTATTAATTAGTTGATTTTGTACTTGTTGTGAGGAGCATCTTTGGAAGGGCCCTTCTTTAATTTATGCATATTGAAGTAAATCCATGTGGTTGGTTAGAGCATATTTATAACAACCTAACTAGATCTCCTTCCATACTGTTCAAACCCTCTCAATCATTGATCCCAATTCCATCACCCAATTGTATAGGCACTGGTCCTCACAATCCACCATCCATTAAATTCTAAAGAACATCTTAAAAAATCTTTTCTAGGGTTTCCCCCTTGTGTAAGAAAAGAATCGGCCTAAAGTGAGAGAAAGAGTTGTTGTGGTGAAAGTGGACAACCCTTCTATGCGCCTCTAGGGTTGCACTTCGTTCAGGGACTTGAATATCTTTGAGTGCAAATCTAGGAGGTAACAAAACCCACTAAACAAAACAAAAAGAAAATAAAAGAGAAAAAGAAAAGTAAGGTGAAAGAGGCCTGAAGGAGTCAATATGGAAGAGAAAAGTTGTACAAGGTTCTAAGCTATTAGTAGTGACAAAAGGATGCAATCTCACCAATAGAACCTTCATAATGTTGAGATATCTTGGCTAATCTTCACTCATGGCCATGTGTTAGCCCACTATGTGGGTAGTTGAGGCCCTTTATGGATCGACGTAGATGTCGTTGTGGGTTGTTACACCCATTATTACACTTTGTTGTATTTTATTGTATTTTAGGGTAAGTTCAGCCTAGTCTTCTCCTTGGAGATAGCAATTTTACCCGTTAATACACCGCCTCCTTCATTTATAACATCATCTCATTCAAGTGAGATTATTCATTTTTTGGCCTAAGGTCACCTATACTATTTCACTCTACGTTTGTTGCACTCTCTTGATGTCTTATGTGTTCATCATTAACGCGGCATTAAATTTCCGCTTGCTTATCTTATTTGATAAGGGTTTGTTGGAGAATTCATCATAGATCTTGTACCTCATGATTTCTAACATGGTATCGAAAGCTAGTGTGGATTTTTCTTCCTCTATACAACACTCTTAGAAGAGTTTTTTCCAGATCTGAAATTAGGGTTGTAGCTCTACTTCAAGATTGTTACAGATCTGAAATTAGGGCTTCTAGCACCCTATCTTTCAACAACAAGAAGTTTTAAGGGTTTTTACACTCATCTTCCATAGCACACCTCTACTTGGCAGTATTTTCTTTGTCTTTTGGCGAATTTAAGTAAGTTGTTGCAATTTTGGTTGCTCCTCAAGATCAATACACTATTTTTTTTACCTAATTCGGCCACAAGTTGTTATAGATCTACACTGGGATTGTGGCATCCATGGATGGTAAATAGGTTTTTCCAAACCTCAATGGGGTTAACAATCATGCATTGGTTGTTCAAATGGCAACTCTACTTCACTTTAAAGGTTTCTGGATGTATTTGGAGAAGCCATTTTCAGTTGTGATTAATGACAGCTATGATCTCATGTGTCTGAAGAAGGATTAGGCTCTTGGATTGAGCACGTTGTACATGGAACCTAACCTTGTCCATCACACAAATAGCATAACTGCAAAGCAGGTTTGGGATTTCCTTGCACACCATATTGTAGAAATTTTGAGAATCACACAATTAGTGCAAATTCTAAATTTCACCTCAACCATAAGGTATCTCAAATCTATTCCCTCTAGACTTTCAACCTTAGGGTTGAATCTGAAATATAAATTTATAGCAGCGAATACTTCACTTCTCTTTAACCTAATTCACAACGCCACAAAATAAAATAAAAACAAAACAAGTGTAATTCAATGCAACAATGTTCATCCCTTATGGCACACTTCACAAGCATATAACAAATTTGAAAATACTTATCACAACAGATTATAAGAGTGGTAAATCGACCTTCTTAAATTCCAGATGTTATATGTCAAATTAGCATATGCATAACCAAGGCCAAAATCTACCCAATCATGACGATAGCATAGGCTAAAAATCATATCTAAAATTAAACAACTCATATGTGTTTGTGTGTGTGTGTGATGAAGTACAAGTTCACAACACAACTTTATCACAAAGCTGGTACAAGTCAATCTAGAGTTTTGAGTCCTCAAGCCCTAAGTGTTACAGTCTTGCATCAACGCAAGCACCAATACCTCCATAGAATGAAGAGTACAATAAACCAGTCTTCTTTCAAGCAAGGCATCAAGTAAATCCCGAGACTCGTCAAGCTAGGCTCTCCATGATCTTGCATCAACATGAACAAGGCTACAATATCATCCAAGCAATTAGCTCTACAAGACAAATCATCACTTCCTCTAAAGTCATGTTTGTCTATAGAGTTTACTTGCATAGCACAAACCCTAAAGTCTCACAAGAAAAAACTCTCCAAGAATATCGAAGGCATCTCCCTCTTCTTCATGCATTTTCCTAGGGTTTACATCACAAACCCTAGCTTCTTGCTCCCTCCAAGACTTCTCTAAGACAATTACAAAGATAGATAGACTTCTCCTCCCTCTATATATAAAATAGGTGAGGGAGGCTAAAATAAAGCAAAAGCTTATGTCCATACAAGTAACCAACAAGGAAACCCCACATGGCGCGCTCTACAGTACACAGATGTACAAGTGTCATACTCGCGTTTATCCAACCCCCAAGATGAAAAGTCTTCTAAGCATGATTCTCTTAGGGCTCAACACCTCTCCTCCGAGATGGTGTACTCTCCAAAAACATATCAATCCAATTCTACCTCTTCCACGGTGGCATCCAAGTGTCCTCATGTAAGGCATTCCCCCTCTAACTATGTGCCACATGTCCTCTCATGTGCCTAATGCTTCTCCATCTGTGCCATTGTAATTAGCATGCTCCAATTCTTGTCTTCAATATTGATATCCAACTCCATAACCAACCTCGATGAAGTATGCTTCTCAACCCAAGCGTCCTCGAGTCAAGTGTCCAACCTCTAAGGTGTATGTCACATGTTTCGATGTTCCTAGGGCTAAATGCCCTCGTCCAAGTGGCTAATGCTCCTCCTCCTAGGAAGTCACCTCTCTTAATCAAGCAACCGACTCCCCCATTGTGTGCACCCATTGGGATAGTCATCATGTTGATTAGGGTAACAACCTCCTAGGTAAGGGTCCCATACTGGCACTCTAACCAAGGTCAAACATCCACCGAAACTGAGCCATCCAAATGTCTATGAAGCATCGCCAACACAATGAAGAATTACAACATTTATTAGTGAGTGCTCATGTGTATAGAGAAAGAGCATGTGCTAGGGTTTCAAGAAGCCTTGGAAGGTGTGCCTTAGCATTAGAAGCCTCCACATGGCATGTTGAAGATTGGTCAAACCCTACAGGTGCTTTATGGAGTAATGCCTTAATTAAGAATTGCTCGAGGTAGAAGCCTATAAGTATAAGAGAATCTCATTTGGTAGAGGCATGGTTGGATGTGTTGGAATTCCCCTCCAATCCTAGTTAAATATAGTTTCTAATGAAGAAGTCAAGGGGCGTTTCAATGTAAGGATCTTCATCTTTCTTTTGTTTTTCTTAGGTTGATTTGGGTGCTGGAAATTGCTTATACATATCTGCTAGTGTAATCTTGGAAGAAGGGCAAGTTTGCTCCAACAAGAAGACATTAGGGTTGAGGTGAAACCCTCCCTTTGTCTTTTTGATATTTGCATCTATAATTTTTTAGTTAGGGTTGTTCACTCCATGTTCGTGCTTTGCCCTAACTAGGGATGAAAGTTAAGTGTTACATGTTTAGGTCCTCTTGATCTTGTGGTGAAATCAAACTTGAAGACTAGATGTATTGTTGGTTGTTCATTCAATAAGAGGTTTGTCCTACTTTGTCTACTTCATTTATGGTTTTATATGTGGTTTTCATTTAATTGTCCATGGTTGCACGTTATTAATTAGTTGATTTTGTACTTGTTCAGAGGAGCATCATTGGAAGGGCCCTTCTTTAATTTTATGGATATTGAAGTAAATCCATGTGGTTGGTTAGACCATGTTTATAACAACCTAACTAGATCTCCTTCCATATTGGTCAAACCCTCTTGATCATTGATCCCAATTCCATTTCCCAATTGGATAGAACCTTCACAATGTTGAGACACCCATTATTACATTTTGTTGTATTTTATTGTATTTCACAGTAAGTTCAGTCTAGTCTTCTCCCAAGAGATAGCAATTTTACCCGGACATAGTGGTATAAATACACCACCTCCTTCATTTATAGCATCATCTCATTCAAGTGAGTTTATTCCATTTTTTTCCTAAGGTCACCTATACTATTTCACTCTACGTGTGTTGCACACTCTCTTGAATTCTTATGTGTTCATTGTTATCCCCCACTTTTAGGGATAACTAAGGAGATTATGTCTCGAGGCCCACAGGTCCTAGACATGGAGTACCGAGAGCCAGATCGACTTGAGAATGGCCCTGGAGGGCCCATCTTTTATTTTCTTTAGCGCCTCCACCTTGTCAGCAGCAGCAACATCCATCACGTCAACCTGGTCCTGTAGCAGAGATGGATCTTGCTCCATGAGGTAATGAGTTCGGGTATCATGGTATGTGTCACTCTGATCCTCAAAACCTTTGAATATATGCATTTAGTTCTTTTTGTTTCTAATGGGTGCTTGGATCTTATACTTATCCACTTGACCATGTCTGGGGGGAATGACAGGATGCCCTAGTAAGCCTGTGCCCATAGGTTTTGAGTTGCCACTGGGGGGATTCATGAAAATTCATCGTTCGCTCCCATCATACTTACCACTTTCAATCTTACTCCCTCTCATCGATCCCATTACACTGGTCCAGGCATTGGGTTGACCAATTATTTAAGGGTTGCACCTTACCTTGTGGGAAAAAGGGGCTAAAGGCCCAGAAGGTAAAAGCAACTAGCAAAAGATAAAATACTAAAAAATAAAACCTTGAGATGCTTCACCCAAGGATCTCGGAGAAAGCAGTAAAAGGCTTCTCAACAAGAAATGGAGGGACCCATAAAAAATAATAAAACAAGACCTGGTCAGAGGATAGGGGGTCTCATCACGAGCTAGCTTATTAGGTCCATGGGCATCTAGCGGTATGACACTACTAGCAGTTGGTTACCACACCAGGGTAGTGCCTCTTGGTGGCATAGCCAAGAGAAATGGGGTCTCATCACAAGCCAGCCTTCTCATTTCCGTGAAAGTGCTTGTGGGTAACATTGCCACCACTAGTCACCACGCCAGGGCAGTGTCCCCTAATTAGCTTCTTGAAGAAAAACCAATAAAGAATAAAGATAAAAAGGCATGAATGGGCTTGGAAACATTTACATCCAGGACAGGCGCAACTCACCCTCTACAGAGGCACCCACAGGTAAGCCATGCATTTCCCTGCTATCGCTGCACCCCTTGCCCAAACATCCCTTATCCACCTCATCCACTCACATGACTTGGATTTGATCTCTCCCAAAAACATCCCACATCTAGTGAACACTAGCCCAATAGGACGCCCCGTCACTTCCTCCAAACTTGGCTTGCAGATTCGTATAATGTCTTTGAGCATTCGACTGAGTAAAAGGGGTTTTGTGCACATGTTTAATAAAATTGATGATTAGATGTGTTGTGCACCTACTTGAACCTATATTATTGCACTCTACTTGTGTTGTTCACTCTCTTGAAGTCTAATGTGTTCATCATTAAAGTGTTATTATATTTCAGCTTGTTTATCTTACTGGATTAGGGTTTGTTAGAGAATTCACCGTAGATCCTCTATTTCATGATTTCTAACATGCGATCGAAGGGTGCACCACTATAATAGAAAGGAGGCATCCAAGTTGTTCCATTGCCCAAAAGACTCTCAAGATGAAAAAAAGGAACAAGGAAGAATAAGTTGGAGTAAGTGTTTCCCCTTGCAAAAGTGAAAATCTACAAAAGAGTGGGTCGAGGGGAAGAAGGAACACTCATCAAGGCAAGGCCAAGCAAGGATAAGTGCTTGCAACAAAAATCACGTTGTAAGGTCTAAGAGATCAACAACACAAAGGAAAAGAGGCTCCAACAATCTAGGTGGGAGTAGCCCTGAAAAATTGTTTAGGAAACCATCGTGCTAGCTAAAAGAGAGGGAAGCCACAATCAATGTGGCACACTATGGGGAGGTGGAGGGGTAGACATGGTTCCCCACAACAAGGAATAAGAGAGCATCCTTCCCAAGAGGATTGAACATAGACCAAAGAAAGGATCTACATGACCTCAACGAGATATGGGAGGGTTCACCAATGGGAAAAGACTAGCCAGGAGAGGAGTGGGGCACCTTTGGTGAAAAGCAAGGGTGAAGTAAGAAGGGGAACATGGGGAGGGAGGTTGGTAGGATAATTCTCTAACAAAATGAAAAGAAAAAGAAAAAGGGGGGTGTACCTAAGGAAGGGAAAAATAAACCTATGGATATAGGTTCAACCCACAAGGAGCAACCAAAAGGATGAACCATAAATTGGGTATCACCAAGGACCAACAATGGAGTCACTAAAAATGTAAAAAATAGTTTGGGGGCCAAACTACTTGTGACATTTGAAAGGATGGGATGACTCAAGGGTTGATTTGAGCCACTTGGGGTCCCAAGCTAAGCTTAAGGAAATACAAAGTGAGGCCAAAAAATAGAGGGTTTGTTGATCTAGATTGTTGGACTTGTGCTCATTTCAAGAGGTTTTATTTCATGCTTCACATGTTTTGCATATGCATATACCATAGAGAAGGAAGATAAAATAGTTCATTTACCCAATTCCTCACATGTGTGCCTATTTAGCCTATTTAAACTAGTGCATAAAAGTAAAACAAAGAGGGAAAGAAAAGAAAACCAGGTATTTTAATCTATCTAGGGAAACTAAACAACTTTAATAAGTGGTTATTAGTCAAAATTTTCTTGAGCAAAACATAAGACCTTAAAAAGAGGGAGAATATGAAGTATCAATATTATAGAGAGTTGTTACAGGTGTTTGTTTGTTATGATGGAAACTAGTGTGTTTTACATCTCAAATGTTATATTGTCGATGTGATCTACAAGACTCATTTGACATTATATGCATTCATTTGTGATCTACAACACTCATTGGGGGCCAAACTACTAGTGACATTTGAAAGGAGGGGATGACTCAAGGGTTGACTTGAGGCACTTGGGGTCCCAAGCTAAGCTCAAGAAAAGACAAAGTGAGGCCAAAAAATAGAGGGTTTGTTGATCTAGATTTTTGGACTTGTGCTCATTTCAAGAGGTTTTATTTCATGCTTCACATGTTTTGCATATGCATATACCATAGAGAAGGAAGATAAAATAGTTCATTTACCCAATTCCTCACATGTGTGCCTATTTAGCCTATTTAAACTAGTGCATAAAAGTAAAACAAAGAGGGAAAGAAAAGAAAACCAGGTATTTTAATCTATCTAGGGAAACTAAACAACTTTAATAAGTGGTTATTAGTCAAAATTTTCTTGAGCAAAACATAAGACCTTAAAAAGAGGGAGAATGTGAAGTATCAATATTATAGAGAGTTGTTACAGGTGTTTTTTTGTTATGATGGAAACTAGTGTGTTTTACATCTCAAATGTTATATTGCCGATGTGATCTACAAGACTCATTTGACATTATAGGCATTCACCACCTTGAATTTAGATATCCGATGGATGTGCCATCATGAAATTTATTATATAGATTATGGATCATGTAACATCTAAACAAATGAACTTATTCAATTTGGACAAAGACAACCYAKCAAGGTAAGACCCTTTTTCTGTAATGTATTTGTATTGTGTCAAMTTTTTTCTATGTCTATGAATCTCTATGGTATTACTCTATATTGTGCGRCTSAATGAGGTGRYGACATTTACAAAATTGTTTGCAATTATTAAACTATAACTATTATACTATCGATCTCATCAATTGATAGCATTTGAACAWCTATGATGTTACACACACASACACACACACACACATATATATATATAKAGAGAGAGAGAGAGAGAGAGAAATTGACAYGGTTATACCTATTTATAGAAAYGAAATAGCTCAATCATAAAGAAGTAGTTCTATATATTATTATTAAACTTTATCGATGTACTAAATAACATTTGGGTTAATTTTAGTAACCATAAACTCTATTAACTTATTTAGCGATATGAGTTGTTTTTGCACTCCCACTATGTATTTACAATGATTGAATTGTTAAGTAGCATTAGCCGACTATTCTAACCATTTCTTGGACATTAATAAAAATATACTTTTTTTTCAAGGGATGCTTCCCCGCATTCGTGGATGTCATCACGACCTAGTAAACCCATCGACATACACTAGTGTGCCTCACCCAAGGGGATTCAAGCCAAGCAACTACCAACCAAAAACTAGCCAAATGCCTAGCAACATTGGCGACAACTAATTGAGCTATTATCCTTGGGCTGGAAAAATTATCTTATCTTATCTTAGTGTTGTCTTATGATTATCATGCGATCAACCTATGAAATAACTCTTGATCAACATAAATTCATACACCTACACTCACTAAACTCCAATATAATCCTAACTCAAAAGCTATGTTAAACTTCAATGTATTAAGCACCTTGCCCTTTGATTATTATTTGCACATTATATTAATGATTTTTTTTCTTGTCCTAATTTAAGAATAAGGAATGTCATCTTGTCTAGGGTTCTAATCCTATCGAGGGATCTACATAACTACAAACCCAACTAAGAGTAATGTCCATATGCAGCGGGCCTTACTAGAACATGTTTCCCCGAGATAATCCCCCATTTTAAAAATTTGGGAAACACACACACACACACATATATATACACACACTACCAAACTCTTGAGAAATGCAAATTTAGTTTTCTTTTGAAAAAGCATAACTTATAAAAGTAACAATAGCATCCCAATCTTGCTCAAACAATAAAAGGAAAAAATGAAACATACATAATTAAGATCTTATACACTAAAAGAGAGAAAACCCACTCTAAAGTAACAAGGCTTAAGATCTTATCACATCAAGGCTAAAGTAACAATGTGCATAATAAGATCTTATCACATCAAGGCTTAAGTAACAATGTGCCTTTTTATGATTAGATTCATGTGATCCTAATTCAATATAAATAAATAAAGCGGGAGGCAAACCATACAATTTAAGGAACAAAATCCACTCTAATATTACGTCACATCAAGGCTCCTAGCTACCTAGTTCAAGGTAACAATGTTTTTCTATGATTAGATTAATGTGATTCTCATTCGATTTCAACAAATATAAAGTTGGAGACAAATAAATTTTGGGCAAGGAGATTTTTAAATGCATATTAATTTTATGATACGATGGTGAATATATAACTTAACATAAACCTTAAAATAATATTAAGCTCTAACCAGGTTTCCTAATGTTTTGGTCAAGGAGATTTTTAAATATATATTAATTTTATGGTATGATGGGTGAATATAAAATTTAAAATAAATCTTACAATAATGTCAGTGAATATAAAATTTAAAATAAATCTTTTTTTTCCAAGAAAAAGTTACTCGATATATTAATAGTGATATATCATTTACATCGCTGGCTCCATTGAGCAGAGGCACTGATTTACTGGGATCTTTCTTAATCCAATCCGATATACATCGCTRGCTCCATTGAGCAGAGGCACTGATTTACTGGGATCTTTCTTAATCCAATCCGATATAAGACATRCAATAGAGAAGTAGGACCATCGCCGATTAGCAATCATCCGTTGAACAGGGAATACCCTGTAATCTCTCTGAAAAATCAATCTGTAATCACTCTGTAAGAGCACAATCACACAGTCTGAATTTCCATCGCCGAAAGGCTAGGATCCATTATATAAGACCGGAAGAACCATCAGCAAAGTAATGTAACCTCCAGGGACCGCTGTAGTAGCTTGTCACTGGCAGGGGAGAAAGGCCGAAACGGTTTTATCTCCCATCTCAAATCAAATCTGGGGGCATCCCATGGTTTAGAGGAGAGCTAAACAGTGCAAAATGCCGAGGTTAATTTCACCAAGGAAATCAATGCAAGAGTCCTCCGGTCGGTGCAGACTCATCAATTGTGCCCAAAGTCTGCACAGAGAATCATTGAAATAGGTTTAGAAATGTAGTGGGACTGTCGATCCCATTCTCCGAATGGAAAATCGATAATCGCCCCACCACTTCGCTGAGAGCACGTTTGGAAAGGGCGTCCGCCTGCTGGTTATGTATTCTTGGTGAAATAAATCTCGGCATTTTGCACTGTTTAGCTCAATTTAAAATAAATCTTACAATAATGTCAATCCCTAACCAAGTTCCCTATTCAAAACCGTAAGGAACTAGGTTACCTGTTTTCCTAACCAAGTTCCCTATTCAAAACCGTAAGAAACTAGGTTACCTGTTTTCCTAACCAAGTTCCCTATTCAAAACAGTAAGAAACTAGGTTACCTGTTTTCTCTCGTTCTAAGAATAAAATGAATGACAAAATATAAGCATTCATTTAAAATAATGTTAAGCCCTAACTGGGTTTTCAATTCAAAACAAAATCAAGTTCACTAATTGGGTTAACTGTTTTTTCCCTTTTGCGGAAGAAAATGAATGATAGAATGTGTACCTATGCAGTCGCTTACAATAATGTTAAGCCCTAACTGTGTTTTTTTATTCCAAACAATAGCTGGGTTAACTATTTTCTCTGTTTTTCAAAGCAAAAATGACCTCTGTTTTCAAAGAAAAATGAATGTTAGAAGGTGTACCTCTCTGCTGCAGGCTAAGACAAAGGGAGGCTGTACGGACGACAACCACCGCATAACACACAAGGCATACGTCCCGTCTATCTGCTGCAGGCTAAGATAATGGGAGGCTGTACGGACGACAACAACCGCATAACACACAAGGCATACGTCCCGTTTCAACAGTAAGACACGGGCCACGTCACATAGGCCATCTCCGGATAAGGTAAATATTAAATGATCGCTCATATTAAATAATAAATGATCTCTTCTCCATCTCGGTAAACTGCAAAGCAACCCAACACCGCCTCAGAAAGATTAAGGTACGAGATATGCAATCAGCTCTTTAATAAACTCTCTTGTGAAACAATGTACTGAACATTAATGCTGCTATTAAAGCTCAAACGCTGAGAAAATGCATAGTGTACCTGCCTGCCAGGAAACGAACGCTGAGGACATGGCTTGGGAACGGCCTTCTTGCATGAATATGAAATATTATTTCTGATATTCATCTTCTAATTGTATCCTTGATTTTACTTCACTCGACGAATGAAAAAGCGAAAATCCTAGACTGGAGGGAGGCATGCTTAGGGACTCCACTTCAAGGCTCTTATCCTCTCGTCTCTTTTCTCCACAATGTACAGATATGATGAGCTCAGCTAGCTGCTCGAATAAATTGTCCTCTACAGGAATAAGTTAAGCTTACCTTCCTCTTTTCATTTACTGCACAAGCAACAACACCTAATTTACAAAAGCAGACCAACCATAGATATTAAATGAATCCATGCTATTATCTGATAATAACATTTAACTTACAGAAATTAAGAAGGTAGGGTCTCCTACTGAGAGGAGAGCAGAGCCGAAAAATGAATATAATTTACTAAAAAGAAAAAATAAACAGAAAATTATGATACCTGCTTAGAATACATGAAGAAGCCGCGTCCAACTCATGTTGAAATTATTCATTTTCCAATTCTCAGCTCAGTTTCTTCTTTCATACTCCAAAAAGTAGATTCAAATCCAATTCAACCTCTAACCTCTATCATTTTCACACAAACAACACCCCTGACACAACATTTAACAGACAGACAACCACAAAATTTCACGCGGACAACACATTGGACACAACATTTAACAGACAGACAACCACAAAATTTCACGCGGACAACACATTGGACAGCACTTCCATACACCCACGTAAACACACAACAAAACGAGATAGAGGAGAGAAGCCGAATGTGAATAAGCAGAGCTACTTCGGCTCTCATTAGGTTAATTAGATGTATTTATGGGGAATCGATCTCTACTCTCATTTCAACGGATATTTCCCTTCCCTTTCTCTATGTAACTAAGATATTTCGTTCTCTCTGGAACCTTCTTGGCTCAAACCCAGTTATCCCTCTTTTTCCTTTCTCTCCGCTACGATTTCGAATTTAGTTAGCAACTTCTAGATTTACCGGACAAAACCCTAAAGCTCGTATGATATAAGAATTTATCTAATCTCAATCTGTTCTGCTGTTTTCCATGAAATGATAACCCGTAATATGAAAAAGCATTTCAAATTATTGAAGAAAAAACATATACATATCAACGAAATTTAATGAATCTTGTCACCGGCAATCAATATAAGTAATTAACTATGCGAGAAATCTCTAAATTTCAAATGATCATACACACTTTATAAATGAAAATAATCTATCATGACATCAAGCAGAAACTAAAGGCAAATAATTTAAATATAAAATAATCTATCATGACATCAAGCAGAAACTAAAGGCAAATAATTTAAATATCCGACTGACGCCATAGCTTTCCCTCCCGGGAAACTCGGCCATCACACCAAAATAATAATTATAACAATTTCCTGCCCAGTAAAAAGAAAAAGAAAGCATATTATGATTTGATATATATTCAATCACTATATTTTTATATTAAATATAAATATAAATATATATATATATATATATTTATATATATGAAAATTATATTGATAGTTACGTGTAACTGAAAATATGTAGAGAAAAGCAAACAAAAGCATAGTAGTAGTCTAAACCTTTTTTTTTGGGTTTTTTTTTGTTACTTTTTCCGTTTGATTTTGCCCGAAATTTGGGGATGAATGGTTGGATTTGTAAATTTGAGTAGCCATTCAGAAAGGCAATTTAAACAACATAAAATAGAGATTTTGTCCAAATTTACATCTTCTCCAGCCAATTCCTGCCAAAAAAATCCAAAAAGTCAAACATTTAACCAAAACCTTCTACTAAACTCCCATCACACCAAAATAATAATAATAAATTTAAGCAATATATTCCCATACTAAATTTATATATATTAAACTATATATTAATATAGTACAAAGTTATGTTGATAGTGACCTGTAACTGAAAATAGAAAAGCAAACAAAAGCATTCTACTCTCCAATATAATGATTAAGTACAAACAAAATTATGTATTAATAATCAATATATTATTCATATTGACTTTATATATATTAGAAAGTTATATTTACAGTGAAGTTTAACTAAAAATCTGCTCACAAAAGCAAAAAATAAAAATAAAAACATAATACTTATTTATGCAATATTTCAAATGAAAAATAAAAAATAAAAACATAATACTTATTTATGCAATATTTCAAATGAAAAGGTAAACAAAAGCATACTACTTTTTCAAATGGAAAAATATATATACAAGTTACTCATAATAATTTAAAAGAAAAACAAACAAAAGCATTAACATAATTAGGTTGGAATTTGAAATCTATTTTTTTAAATGCTATAAAAACATACTACTTTTTCAAATAAAATAAAAAAATACAAGTTACTCATATAATAATTTAAAAGAAAAACAAACAAAAACATCAATATAATCAGGTTGGAATTTGAAATCTATTTTTTTAAATGCTATAAAATTATGATTAAACATTTTAAATATTTTTCATTGTGTTTAATGGATAAATAATTTGGAGATGAGAATTTGTTTATCATGTGGAGACTTGATACATTTTTTTATTAGAATTGATACATTTTGATGTGTTTGGGCCAGTAAATATTAATTCATTAGGAGGAGCCTCATACTTTGTCACATTTATAGATGATGCATTTAGGAAAGTTTGGGCCTACCCTATGAAAATCAAAGGCGAGGTATTCAAGATATTTTATAAGTTTCATGTTGTTGTTGAAAGAGAAACTAATCAATTGCTCAATTGTTTGAGGACAAATAACGGTGGGGAGTATTGCTTCAATGCATTCAAAGAATATTGTAACAATTTTGGCATAAAGCATGAGAAGACTGTTCCTCTTTCTCCTCCACAGAATGGTACTGCAGAAAGAATGAATCACACTATCATGGAGAACGTGAGGAGTATGTTACAGTCAAATTATGGATTGGAGAAGCATTTTTTGTTAGAAGCAGTAAAGAAAACTTGCTACCTAATAAATCGATCTCCTACTATAGCTTTGGATGGTGGCATTCTCGAAGAAGTTTGGACTAGTAGAAAGGAAAAATATTTTCACCTAAAAGTCTTTGGATGTGAAGCATTTGTTCATATTCCCAAAGAGAAAAGAACTAAGCTAGATTATAAATCCATGAAGTGTATTTTTTTGGGATATGTGGATGGTGAGTTTGGTTACTGATCATGGGATCCAATTAACAATAAAGTTATTAGAAGCATGGATGTCGCATTTAATGAGTTAGAGATGTTTAAGAAGTCTACAGGTAATATGGTGGTCAAAAGAGTTGTTGAAAGGTCTGTTGAACAACAAATTGATATTCCACAGTTGCATGAAATTGGGTAGCATATTCAAGAGCAAGTTGAACGACAAATGGAAGATGATGAACAACAACAAGAAGAAATTGTACAGCATCCATTGCAAGAATTCCAACCTGAAAATGCACCACCGCAATTGGCTCGAAGATCTACTAGGCCTCACAAGCATTCACAAAAGTATCCTCTCTCAAATTATATTTTATTGACTAATAAAGGTGAACCTATTTGTTTTCAGGAGGCTTGTAAAATTGAGAACAACAAAGAATGGAAGAAGGCAATGGAGGAAGAAATGGAGCCCTTATTGGAAAATGAAACTTGGGTGTTGGTAAAGCTTCCAAAAGGAAGAAAACCTGTACAAAACAAATGGGTGTACATGATTAAGCATGAAGAAGGAGGGAAAAAGGAAAGATACAAGGCATGGTTGGTGGTGAAAGGATTTACTCAAAAGGAAGGTATTGATTTTACTGAAATAATTTCACCTATTGTTAAAATGTTATCCATTAGAATTATTCTTGGTCCCTTTGTTGCTTCAGATTTGGTGTGTGAATAATTAGATGTAAATGCAACCTTCCTTCATGGTGAGTTGGAAGAAGCGATTTATATGTAGCAACCAGAAGGTTTGAAAACAAAAGGTAAAGAAAACTTGGTTTGCAGGTTGAAGAAGAGCCTCAATGGACTAAAGAAGACACCTCATTAGTGGTATAAGAAATTTGATTCATTTATGTTGGAACATGGCTTTAGAAGACTAGAGATTGATCATTGTGTCTACATCAAGAGGTATCGCCAGGAAATGTACATTATACTATTGCTTAATGTGGATGACATGTTAGTCATTGGACATGATAAGAATTTGATTGACAAGTTGAAGAAGGATTTGGGTAGTCAGTTTGCAATGAAAATTTTGGGTCTAGCACAACAAATATTGGGCATGGATATCATACGTGATAGAAAGGAGAGAAAATTGTGGCTCTCACAAGAAAAATATATTGAGAAGGTGCTTGATAGGCTCAATATGAAGGATGCCAAGCCAATCGATATACCCCTTTCAACCGACTTCAAATTAAGCGTTGATTTGTGCCCTTGTGATGAAAAGGGGAAGGAGGAAATTGGTAAAATTCCTTATGCTTCAGTAGTTGGAAGCTTGATGTATGCCATGGTATGTACTTGCCCATATATTACATATTCAGTGGGAGTAGTGAGCAAGTTCCTTGCAAATTTGAGCAAACAACATTGGAAAGCAGTAAAGTGGATTTTGAGGTATCTCAATGGTACTAGTCATTATTGTTTATGTTTTGGTAATAATGATGGTGTGCTTGAAGGTTATACATATGCAAATATGGTTGGAGAAGTGGACACTAGAAATTCCACCACTGGTTATTTATACACTTTTGCAGGCACAACAATGTCTCCAATCTCCAAACTGCAGAAAGTAGTAACCCTCTCCACAACAAAGGCATAATACATAGATCCAAAGGAAGCTTGCAAAGAAATGTTGTGGATATAGTGATCCCTAGGGGAGTTGGGAATAAAAGAAGACAAATATGCGATGAATTGTGATAGTCGGAGCACCATCGGTTTAGCAAAAAACCTAGTTATCATTCAAATACTAAGCACATTGACATCGGGTATCAGAGCAGGAAGATGGTTGGGAGAGGAAAAGGAAGAGCATGGTATCTTGCTCAGATGTGCAGAGATATGCAAAACCTCCAAAGGAAAGTAGAAGATCTTACAAACGTGTTGGCTAGTCAGAGAATAATACAAAGAGAAATGTTTGATGAGGGGATAGCCTGAGGAGATGTAGATCAACATACAAAACATCAAGAAGAGCAATTAGAGCACATGATTTTTTAAGAGAGGATGCTCAAGGCTCTAGAAGGGAGAAATGATAGGATCAAGATGGAAGTTTTAGAATATGCAGGGAATCTCAAACTAGAGGAGTTAATAGATTGGTTGAACGCCATGGAAAAAATAATTGAATGGCATCCTATGCCAAAGGAAAAGAAGGTGATATTTTCATGCACCAAGTTGAAGGGTCATGCCATGATATGGTGGGATCATGTGCAGAAAAATAGAACAAAAAAAGGAAAAGATAAAATTAGGACTTGGAGCAAGATGGGAAAACATTTGGGAGAAATGTTTCTTCCTCTAGACTATGATTATAACCTTTTTTGTAGATTTTAGAACTTGAAGCAAAACCTTTCCACCATGGAGGAACTCACAATTTTTTTTTATCATTTGTCCATTCGCGTGGATTGCCAGGAAACTGATGAGTAAATGGTTGCAAGGTATGTGAATTGTATAAAATTTTATATTCAAGATTAATTGAGCCTGCACAGGGTTTGTAGCGTGGAAGAGGCATACCAATTAGCCTTAAAGGCTGAGGAAAATAAAAACCAACAATTTTCTCAAAGGAATAGAGGAGCAAAGAAGGGTACATCGTCTGCCTCATGGCATGGTTTTAACTATGGCAAAGGTGAATCATCCAAAGGAGCTGAGAAAGGAGAAGATACTTGACAAGGTAACTTGAATCAACCATGAGGAAGATGATTTCAGAGGGGTAGAGGTTACGGTGGTATAAGAGGAGGACCTTATGTGTATCTCACGTGTGCTCTAGAGGGTCATCGATCACTTGAATGCCCAAATTATAACATGTAAGATTCAAAGTAAGGACAATAACCTATTTTGAACTTCACCCAAACTAAGAATGAAGAAGAAGGAGTTGAATATGAAGTCTCGCATGATGTGAGGGAGAGTCTCATGATATAGAGGTCAATGGTGATTCTTGTAAAAGAGAAAAGGAAGAGTAATGACAATGAATATTCTTGGCTTTGAACAAATATTTTTTGAACCATATGCACTTTTGGGGGAAAGGTATGTCACGTTATTGTTGATAGCGGCAGTTGTGAGAATATGGTTTCCAAAGAGATGGTAGATAAGTTGAAATTACGTTGTGAAACACATCCCCATCCTTACCAAATTGCATGGTTCAAAAAGGGGAATGAAGTCACCAGTAATAAAATATGTTTGATCAAGTTTTCCATTAGTAAGGCTTATAAAGATGAAGTACGGTGTGATGTCATTCCAATGGATGCATGTTATATGTTATTGGGGAGGCCTTAGCAATATGACATAAAAGTCATGCATGATGGAGGAAAGAATACCTACACCTTTTACAAGGATAGATCGAAAGTCGTCTTATTTCCTCTTAAGGATGAGGGGAAAGCTGAGAATATGTTGTCAAAAAGAGAGTTTATTAAGGAAACGAAGGCAACACAATTCTGATATGCATGAATAGTGAAAAAAGGAGTTTTGGAGAATGTATCAATTTCTACTAAAGTGGCCAAGTCACTAGAAGAATATCTTGATGATCCAAAAGGATCTAAGGAATGCTCACAGAGGTCTAAGAGGATCTAGAACACTCACAGAGGTCCCAAGGGCTCCATAAATTCTCAATATTAAACCATCTCAAATAGTCTCGAAAATGACATCATTGCATAGAGCTCGTTGTCATATTTCCAATAGTGCAAATGATTCGTCAAACATAGCTCGTATGAAAAAGTTATTAGCAGTCAAAGTTCAAGTCAACCAAGGTCAAAGTAAAAAATCAAAGGGGTAAAAAGGACATGTGTTATGTATGTACAATGACACGTGGCATGACTGTACATGTGACGTGGCCACACCCCAAGGTGCTACATGGATTGATCGTACAACTGACTGGGCAACACAGGTGGTTCAATCACATATTGGCAAGTGGCATCCAAGTGGTCCAATGGTTTGTTGACACATGGAAAGGTTGGCCAATGAGAGGCTGCCACATGTCAACCCCTCAATGGCCAGTAACGGTTTATGTTATGTAAAATTTTATGGAGTCTAGGGGAATCAACCCTATGACCTTTGTCACCAATCAAAGTCTTCACATAACCCTCCACACCAACACACCACACAATGTTCCTTGTTATCCATATGGAAAACAATGTATATATTTTAATGTAAGGTTTTATATGGGTGCCCAAAGGGCCTAATCCCTCGACCCTTGGCCCTTGGTCTATGCACATACAATGAAACCACTATATAGCGTGGAGGAGGGATTAACACATATATCCCGATGGAGTTTATATAACCATATGTTATGGTTATAACATATAATATATGTTCCCAAAAATCACATGATTGGTAAGTTATATATAACATATATTTATATGTTATAATTAAAACATAACCAATGGGATATGTGTAGAAAGGAAAAGAACCCAGAACCTCTACTAATTTAGCAGATGGTTCTAACCAATATGCCACGACCTAGATATAGTGGAGATTCATGGCCTATATATTGGGCACAGATCCCAACATTTGCACACATCCTTATGCATATACTTTGAGGTGCATGGATCCCGAGATAGGGCATGAATCCCAACATGGTACGAACTGTACAAAAGTATGTGCAAGTACAAGCCAAGTTTGGTGTTGCACCGTAAAGCATGCCAAATGGTACCTTGACAAAATTTCAAGTGTTTTATATCAATTCTGCATGATTTTTCGCAAGAATCATGAATATGATGTATGTTTGGTGATTTTAGGTCATTTGTAAAACTTTTTCTCAATTTGTCACTAATGGACATTTAATGCATTGTTTTGCGTGCCAAGGAGCGTGAAATTGATATAGTTTCAAAATTGGTCGATTTTATAGTCAAAAGTTTCAACATTTCGCTAGGATTTCAATAGTGAAAATATTTTCTTGTTTTGAGTAATGTAATTTAAGAGAATCCATTAAATTGGCATATGTGAGTCATTTCACATGTGTTTTTGATACCTAAGATGGAGAAGGCAATTTTCATTGGAATGAATGGAACTTAAAGATGAAGAAAAAGTATGTAATTTGAGTTCTTTTATTTTTCGTTGTGTCATCTCATTATCATTAAGCAAGCTAATCTTCAATTTATGAGTTTTTGGGTAAAAAGAACACCATCATAATTATGCAAACCACCCCAATACGATCAATTAATTATTCTGGATCAAGTTAGATATTGCATGTATATATGTAAAGCAATAAGTGGTGTCGAAGGATTTTCATATCAATTGATGTTATCCCTAATGAACTACCTGATGGTCTTCCACCAAAGAGGGATATTCAACATCACATTGATCTAATCCCAGGATCATCTTTACCTAATCAAGTAGCCTATAGGATGAGTCCTACACAACATGCAGAGCTCAATCAACAAGTGACAGAACTTGTAAAGAAAGGTTTGGGAAGAGAAATCATGAGTCCATGTGTTGTACCAACATTGTTAACTCCCAAAAAGAATAATACATGGAGTATGTGCAAAAATAACAGAGCAATCAATAAAATTACCATCAAATATTGGTTTCCTATACCGTGCTTGGACGACATGATGGATGTGCTAGCCAGAGATAAATATTTTAGTAATATTGATTTGCGAAGTGGATACCACCAAATCCGGATTCGTGAAGGAGGTGAATGGAAAACTGCCTTCAAGACCAGGGATGGACTATATGAATGGATGGTGATGCCATTCGGGTTGTCCAATGCACCTAGTAATTTCATGCAGTTGATGAATATTGTGCTTCGAGCTTATATCGGTAAGTTTGTTGTCGTTTATTTTGATGACATCCTATTTTTCAGTTACAACAAAGAAGATCACTCGTAGCATTTAAAAATTGTATTGGATGCATTGAGAAAACACCAACTTTATGCAAACCTGAAGAAATTTGGGTTCTTGCAAGAAAATTTGGTATTTCTAGGTTTTGTCATCTCAACAGAAGGATTCAAGATGGATTCAGAGAAGGTCAGAGCAATTTTGGAGTGGCCTAGTCCTAGGAGCATAACAGAGGTAAGAAGTTTTCATGCGTTGGCTACCTTTTACTGAAAATTTATTCAAAATTTTAGCAGTATTGTAGCACCCATAACAAATTGCACCAAAGGCAAGGCATTCTTGTGGACCAATGAAGCTGAGGAAAGTTTTAAGTTTCTAAAGAAGAAGGTAGTTGAGGCACCCATATTAGCATTTCCATATTTTGATAAAGTGTTTGAGGTAGACTGTGATGTTTCACATGTAGGCATTGGACTTGTAATTATCCAATCAGGTAGACCAATTGCATTCTTTAGTGAAAAGTTGAATGAGGTAATAAAGAACTACTCCACATATGATGTAGAATTGTATGCAATTGTGCAAGCATTGCGACATTGGAGGCATTATTTAGTGCCGAAAGAGTTTGAGTTATTTACCAATCACATTGCATTAAAATATGTGAACACCCAAAATAAATTGAACAATAGACATGAAAAATGGGTCTCTTTCTTACAAGGCTACACCTTTGTTCTGAATCACAAATCAGGACGAAAGAATCAAGTTGTATATTCATTGAGTCGGCACAATGATATTTTGACAACCATGGATAATCAAGTAATTGGGTTTGTTGCATTAAAGGATCTCTATGCGTTTGATAATGATTTTTGGGAGATTGTGGAACAATTGAAGAATTCAGTCACTGGGAACATGGATCTTAATCAGGGTGAATATTTTATGCAAGATGGATACCTGTTCAAAGGAAAACACATATGCATTCCAATTGGTTATGCTATCCCCAACTCCTAGGGATAACTAAGGAGATGATGTCTCGAGGCCCTCTGGTTATAGACATTGAGTACCAAGAGACAACCTAACCAGGAGTGTCCACTTGCACACAAAGAGACCCACCTCGCCACCACAACTCCAGGTTCATCACGATGATATCCACCACATCAGATGGCTTCCGGAAGACATTGGGTTTTGCTCCATGAGGTACAAGCCAGGTATTATGGTGAGTGTCATTTCAATACTTGAAGCATTTGAGTTTGTTGCATTTATTATTAATTTTGATTATGTAATGTTTGCTTGGACATTATGTTGTTTTCCCTGTTTCACTTTGGTGGTTGACATTGCGCCCTAGTAAGTGGGTCACCCTTAGGGATAGGTTTTATACTAGCAGTTCCTCTTGACGAGTCATCGTGTCATTGGAAACCATACTTGTTACTTTCCACACTTCATTCCCTCATCTCCTTAACTTTTGTCATTTTCAAGTGTACTGACCTAAGAAGGGGTTGTCCCTCATTTCATCGGAAGAAGGGGATGAAAACCCAGAGGGGATATGGTTGGAAAAATATAAGAGCCTAATTATGAAACTTCCAGATGCTCTCCTAAAGAGGTCTTGAGAGCAATCGAATTCTTCTCCTAAAAAATCAAATACCTGCATAAACAAACACATAACATAAATGTCCCATTTGATTGAGGGATTTACACAAAGTGCGTTACAAGCTAGACTATACCCCCATGGCACTATGTGTACTTCTCCCTTCAAGTGACACTTTGGTACTTCCCCCCAAGCTAATCAATTCACCCTAGGAAGTACCCAGTGTTTGGACCTTAATTAATTAAAGGACAATAAATGGGCTTGGAAAAAGGATGCATTGAAAACAAAGGTGCAACACACCCTCTACAAAGGCACTCATAAATGAGACACTACAACCCCTTGTATGTCATGAACCCCATGCCAAAAATTCTTCCCCCCATCCACAACACCTCATCCACATGACTTATAAAGACGTTCCCTTGGGAAACACCCCTAAAATTGAGGTACGATTCACCCAACAGGTCGTTTTGTCAACCCTCCCATACCTAAACTTGGCAAATTACATAGGGTCTTTGAGAACTTGTCTATTTTGATGAGGTGATTTGGATGTAAATGCTTAGATGTCTATTTTATATATTGATTTACTCATCATGATGCATTTGACTTGAGATCCTTGGAGGGCATATTCATTTGTCTTTGCAAGACCTAGTTGGTGGACAGTTTTGTAAGAACAAACCTAGGTTGGGCTTCCTTGGGGCTTGAAGACTATAGGTTAGATTCCAAGGGCCCACACTATAGATGATTATGAGATGCCTTTGGAGGCATAGAGGACACCTTGGAGGATCTTTCCCAGCCCCTACATGCCAAACAACTTGCTTGAAAGGGGAAAACCGTCACCTTTTGAGGGCTTGACCTCACCCTAGGGCTAGCTTGTGGTGGTGATGTATGTTTTGATGTAAATTTGGCACTTTTTGGATGAATATGCCCATGGATCATGGAAGAAAATATTTGGTTTAAGACAATTGGCCTTTGGAGGCCTAGCGCTCCCTTCTCCAACTCAACGACTTGAATAAAAGTGCCAAACATTGCCTAAAAAAAGGGGTGACGTCATGTTTCTAGGGTTTCTCTTATGCACAAAATATGAATTAAATAATATTACTTTTGTAAAGGGGAAAGGTAAGGGTTGTTGTCCCCTTATCTTGTGCTTTAACCTGAGTTTTGTGGAAAAACATGTTTTAGAACATTTTGTATAAATAGAGATCAACTCTATTTCATTTTAATCATAACTCTTCCAATGTGAGAAGACTCCTAGCTGAAATTTGCACCCTCTTTGGGAAATCTCTCTCTATTATGCTATTATTATGGTTTGTCTTTGCTATTGGTGGATGATGTGATGTGCTATCTCTAGTGGATTTATTCTCTTTCACGTGTGGTTGATTAATCTTGGTAAAAAGGAGGTTTATCTTGTTGATGCTTGGACTAGGTAAGGAATCTATCTTATTGTTGCTTCATTGCTTGGTTACAAGTTTGTTTTCTATACTTCTTGGGGAGTATAAGGGCATACAACCCCACCATATCCATCATTTTTGTCTTGGAATAATTTGTTGCATAAGGTTTTACTAGGAGGAGTAAAAGGGCTTACACCCTCCTAGTATGTCGTAGTTAGCCTTGCTTGTCTTGTGGAGTAAAATGGCTTACACCCCCAAGGAGATAGCATTACTAGTTCATTATTTACTTGAATCCATAACCCAATAGCTAAAGGAGCTAATCTATTTTCATTGGGGAAATAAAATCTTGCATTGGTACACATGAAAATTAGGGATTTTGAGATTGTCTAAATTGCAAGTTGTTCTAGTTGCTTGAGGCCTCCTAAAGCCCTCAAGGCGTCTTGTTTTTCTAAGAACTTATTTTTTTTGTTATAACAATAAAAATAAAACCAATAGGGCTGCAACAAACCTAAACATTTTCTTAAATAACTCACAACTCAATCGTCAGAAGTTGCTAATATTCCGCCCCTACAATCTACTAATCCTAGTGCACTTTTTGGGTGGATTACTTGGAATTTTTTGTGGATGAATTTTCTATTGTAAAAAATTGTTTGATACTTCCATAAGGCTAAAAAAAAATCGCTGCAACACTTCTTTATAACAACCTTACATTTACACTAAAGTCTTTCTCTTTCAATCTTGATTTGTACTAGTTATACCTATCTTAGCTCTTGCATCATTATCTTGACTTTTGGCATTTATTTAGGAGCTATTGTTCACATTTATTTGCTGATTTGTATCTTCATATATTGCTGCTAACAAGGAAAACAAGCTTTTCTTGCTTTTCCAATAAGATTATTGGGTTTGTATCTTGATTATTCTTGTGTCTCGGGCAAGTACAACTATCATTGGAAAGTATCCTATATTGTGGCACATATTCCTTCATTCACGAGACTCTTTCAAACACTTCTTACCTTCGATCATTGACCTATAGGGGCCTCACTTACTTTTCACTTATTTTCCCCCTAGGGTCACTCGGGATTCCCCCCTTGACGTGATCACTTCACCTCTAAAGTGAAGGGAATACCTATATGAGGTGACAGTGGGTAGGTGTTCTTTTAGTTGTCGCCATCTTGTGGTTTGGGTCGGGCTTTGCCCAACCTACAACTTGCTCAATAACATGTTCAATGAGGGAAAATATTATTAGAGGCCTTCATAGTAGTGGTTTGGCAGGACATTTTGGAAAGGATAAGATGCTAGCATTAATCAAAGATAAGTATTATTGGTCGAAGATGAAAAAGGATATAACCAGGTATCTGGCGCAATGTGTTAGTCTCCAATTTTGACCATATTTTTGCCTATATCATGTCAGATATACCCCCATTCCATATCTAGTATCATTCCTTTCTGGCCTTACCTTGATACATTTCACATCATTTTTCCCTAAATGGAGCTATTCAAGGTATCCATATGATTTAAGTTATTTTTAATGTATTTTGATACTTTAAATTGATATTGATACTAACGTGGCATGAGTTAGAAACAAATTTATTAGTACCAGGTACCGGCTTGCACTTAGTGGAGATGTCAAAGATTTGCACGACATTTTCAGATTGGAATGACAGTCTGATTCATATGATTGATCGAGTCATAGCTCAGATTTGAAATCTCAAATTTAATTTCGAAAGAACATAATGTGATGACTCAGAGCGAAATTATAGAACCATTCGTTATGATGCTTATTTCTATTTTATGATTCACGCTTCTTGACACTTTGTGTCATGAAGCTGTGAACTTAGTTTTAACTAACTTTGAGTCATTTTCGGATCTAAGATTCACTTAATTAAATGTACCTATGTTCAAGACTATTTTTGGAGGATCTATATAAACTCAAATCGCTCTCAAGAAACAGGTCGTTATGATATGTTATGTTATGCGACATTGTTGATAATACAATTTCTATGCGTTATATCATTTTCTGTTAAATGACTCGAGTTTATTTGCGAATTATGGAGCATGAGGAATGAAACAGTTATGCATGGAATAATTTGAGTTAGCTCTGGTTTCATTTTAGGGCGATTGCACCTCTTGGTTGGGCCTGCCAACAGGTTCAATTCGCTTTCTCTTTTCTACAGTATAGTTAGTTTGTTTCTAGTTTTAGAATATGTGTATGAGTTAGTTCTTAACTTGAAACTACTCTGCTAAATTCCGACTTAATCATTTTTTTTTAGTTTATTCTCAGCTTGATATTATCTCGTAGATCATTGAATGTTAGAATGAGTTACTGTCAGTGTAGAGTTTGAGGAATAAACCAACTGCCTATTGCACTCTCTCTTAAATTAGTTTAGCTTTTCTCTGTTTTCAAGTTTCTAGTTTAATCATGATTTGAGGATTAGTTTGAATTTAGATTTACTCTATTTTGTTAGGGTAGCTCACTTATGGTTTGGTTAAAGGAAGCTTCCGACATTTGTAGGGTAAAATAGGACATTTATTAGTTTCACCTTTGTTAGATTTAGAACTGCTTGGTATATAGATTAAATAAGAGGTTTTTAAAATGTTCTGTCTTTTATGGTTTAGATAGATGTTTTGATGATTAGGTGTTTAGTTAATGGTAGATAGCCTTGGGTGATTTCTTTGGATTAGGAATAGAAATACATTTGATTAACTTAGAATTGTTTCCATTGATTAATTAGACAAGATATGATCAGTTTTAAGATAATCATTAGGATTCAATTTATAAGAGTAAGTTTATGTTTTCTTCTTAAGATAACATTTAGGTAGAATTTAGAATCTTACCAGCACATCTAGTGTAGTAGCTCTAAGTTTACTTACCCTGGTTTGACAATTTAGTGTTTTCAGATAATTAAAATCTTTAATACAATAGCCTGACATTTTTGGAATCGTTGTCAGGGAGTTGTTTAGAAGGTAAGCTAGATAATTGATTTGGTTATTTTCTTAAATGCATTTGGTTTGGTGTGGCATGTTTAGCAAGTTGATGAAAGAGGAGTTGTGAGACGAAGGGTGAGAACCGACACATCTGTTATCACAGGTTCCTCTGAAACCCAATCTTAGTTTTTCTTTTATCTAGTATGTTTTCATGAGAAATAGAGAT
>JZKD02S1871394.1:134271-179184 GCA_000966675.3 Picea glauca
ATAAATTTGAGCTTGTTTGCTCCCTTTGAATTGCTCATTAAAGTATGAAAGGGGCATTTATCAGGGATAGGATTATTCTTTACCAGGCTTGATAGATTATGATGGGAAAGAAACCCCCTAGAGTTTTCTTTTATCATTTTCTCAGACTCTCAAAACATGAGAAAGTAATGAGCATATACTAACTTGGGCTCATAAAATACACAAGTAAGTGATTACTATTCCACAAAATCATTTTCTGCAAAATTTATATCTGCACTCATGTTGGATGATGTGGGATACATTAAGGTCCACCTTCCAACAAGTCTCACTCCATCGATATCAATACCTTATCTGGAGTAGAGATTAGAGACTATTTAGTACCCTGGGATCTGCATGCCTCAATGGCATATTTCCTTGCTAACAACCATGGGAATACATCAATGTCTCTTGGTTGATAGATCCTACAGGTGACTCAACACCAAGACCTTTATTCATACCTGTTAGGATGTACTATAGGTACCTTGAGGCCCATTGACATCAATGGTGGATCATCTCGCATTGGTTAATGACATTCATTAATGGCTGATAATCCAATGATTTCTTTTTGTGTTCGACTCCATAACATTTATTCACACAAATAAGAATTGTACCATGGGTTAAATATTTGAATTTGTTGTAGAAGACATAATTTTGATTGATTCCTTTCAAGAATGAACATGAGACAGGTTTAGGGATAGCCATCAGATAATTTGCTTCATAAACAGGAAGTATTTTTTTTTCAGCAAGTTATTATTGGTTCAAGTTTCTCTGCAGATCTCGGTTTATTTCATCAGTACCAGTCAGTGCCAGACAGAATTAATCAGTCACAGTGGTTATCAGCAGTACAGATTCCAGTTACAACTTCGGCACTCTCCAAATTCATAATTGGCTTCAAAATCTCTGTAGTAAGAAAATACAACATAACAGGGAGTAAGTAATCGAGCTCAGGTAAGCATAGTTTCATGTTAGTTTAATTTATTAAATTACATATTAATAACTTGAACTATGACTGCCTCAATACTCCATGACATTTCATCATTTCTATACTCTGTACTTAAAAGGATAAGTTCAATTCTTCTTGACTTTTCATGTCATGAAGAATGAACTGCATTATAATGGTTGAATTTGACACGACTCATATGAAATGATATTTTAACAAAGGCGTACGACCATCATCATTTCTTCACACGCTACTGATCCTCACGACACTTAAAATGTCCTTCCATAATTCCTTTCATGACCTATTTCATACATCATAATCTATTCCTTTGTTGCCCTCATCTAATTCCTTTTCTCACCTTTGAACCTTTCCTGTTATACTGAGTAGCATCATGGTGGAGAATCGTCATGAACTTGAGACTTATGCATATTTGGAGGCTCTTCCTGAGTATGAAGCCACCAAACACATTTTTCAGAAGGCTGGATGGGAGCCGTTCTTCAAGAAATTTGATGGGTATGATGATAATATTACACTTCAATTCACTCAGCACTTTCATGGTGGACTAGTTAAAGTGGGCGAGCTGGAATTTGAAGTCACAAAGCAGTTCATTTCTGAAGCAATTCAGTTACCCAGTACTAGTCAGAAATGGACGAAGGGATAGCCAATAGACAAAAAGCTTTGCACGCAGCTCCTGTAACCCCAATATCGGAAATTACAATGGTCAGAAGGCTCATCAAGGTCGTGGTTGGAACCGAAATGGGCTCAGTTTCTATCCATACTTCAACGCTACCTCACCTGTGAAGGTCGCTACATGATCGTGTTTCCCTGTCATGCTCGACTCCTATTGCATTTCAAAGGTAACCATTTGGTGAACATCCTTTATTTTTTGTTGAAGATTTTGAAGAAAATGGCAAAACAAGTTCGCAAAGCAAAGGATTTTAGGGGCAGTCTGTTTCATTTTGGTCTCGTCAAAATTTTGGTTAAGTTCGCGTTATCCCACAAACAGGAATCTTGGGATATGTTTGTTGTAAGAACCCTAGCTTCTGACAAATCTAAAGATAACAATATTGAGTCCATTTCTCCACAGAAGAAGACGAGTTCTAAGAAAAAAAGTTGTTAAAACCCTAGCCAAAATCCATGATGATCCTGAGTATACACCAGATTGCACAATTGAGGCTAGTGATGATAATCCTGGCACTGAACACTCGTTTGATGTCCATGGTTCTGATGGTGTGGAAACTAGCCGTGAAAAAGTGGAAAATACTGTCCCTAGAGATGTAAATGTTGAAACTCCGATTTCTTCTCCGACTTTTAAAAATATTATTGATGTGGAAGAACTCGAGGAGTTAATCGCCAAACCTAGAAGAAATCCTAAACGTAAATGCACACTTTCAGATATGGATAAATCTGTGCCTAGCTATCCATTACAGGAAAGAATGAAAAGTATGAATGATCATGAGGAGGCTCCAGAGTCTTCTGAGATGACATGGACTCTCTCTCAATTGATTAGAAAAGTTTGTGAAGTCAAGCAACAAGATAATGTGCCCGAAGAAATTGCACAGGATAAGCCAATTGAAATACCAGTCGATACCCCTGTTCAAGTATATGATGAGTTCACTCATGAATCCAGCCCAGTCAATACCCCTGTTCAAGTATATGATGAGTTCACTCATGAATCCAGCCCAGTCGATACCCCTGTTCAAGAACCAGATGAATTCACTCATGAATCCAGCCCTTAAACAGAACAAGGTCGTGGTAAGACATTCGAATCTTAGTGTGAAATCTCTTCTAGTAGATCTTTGTGACCAATGGTTGTCATATTGGAAAACATGAATCACAGGTTAAAAGAGAAGTTACATGAATATGCCATACTGGATCGGCATATAAAAACAAAAAATGAACTTATGAAACTCAGGCAAGCTCACTTCTCGTCAAAGATTGAGAGATTAAAACGAAAAAATAGATGTATTTTTCAGAAGAATAAGAGATTGCAGAGGATTGCTAGGAAGCACATCACCATTAATTAGGTTCTTAAGAAAGAAATTAGAAACATAAAGAAGCATGAGAGATTGCAAATGTTGGTTGCAGCTGCTGCAACACTCTGATGAATCTTAGTTTTTGACTTTTTGTTGACTGAGGACAGGTAAAGTCTTCAACTTGGGGGAAAATGTCAGTCTCCAATTTTGACCATATTTTTGCCTATATCATGTCAGATATACCCCCATTCCATATCTAGTATCATTTCTTTATGGCCTTACCTTGATACATTTCACATCATTTTTCCCTAAATGGAGCTATTCAAGGTATTCATATGATTTAAGTTATTTTTAATGTATTTTGATACTTTAAACTGATATTGATACTAACGTGGCATGAGTTTGGTACTTGTTTCCTTGAAACAAATTTATCAGTACCAGGTACCGACTTGCACTTAGTGGAGATGTCAAATATTTGCACGACATTGCCATATTGGAATGACAGTCCGATTCATATGATTGATCGAGTCATAGCTCAGATTTGAAATCTCGAATTTAATTTCGAAAGAACAGAATGTGATGATTCAGAGCGAAATTATAGAACCGTTCGTTATGATGCTTATTTCTATTTTATGATTCACGCTTCTTGACACTTCATGTCATGAAGCTGTGAACTTAGTTTTAACTAACTTTGAGTCAATTTTGGATCTAAGATTCACTTAATTAAATGTACCTATGTTCAAGACTATTTTTGGAGGATCTATATAAACTCAAATCGCTCTCAAGAAACAGGTCGTTATGATATATTATGTTATGCGACATTGTTGGTAATACAATTTCTATGTGTTATATCATTTTTTGTTAAATGACTTGAGTTTATTTGCGAATTATGGAGCATGAGGAATGAAACAATTATGCATGGAATAATTTTAGTTATCTCTGGTTTCGTTTTAGGGCAATTGCACCTCTTGGTTGGGCCCGCCAACAGTTTCAATTCGCTTTCTCTTTTCTACAGTATAGTTAGTTTGTTTCTAGTTTTAGAATCTGTGTATGAGTTAGTTCTTAACTTGAAACTGCTTTGCTAAATTTTGACTTAATCATTTTCGTTTAGTTCATTCTCAGCTTGATATTATCTCGTAGATCATTGAATGTTAGAATGAGTTACCGCCAGTGTAGAATTTGAGGAATAAACCAACTGTCGATTGCACTCTCTCTTAAATTAGTTTAGCTTTGCTCTGTTTTCAAGTTTCTAGTTTAATCATGATTTGAGGATTAGTTTGAATTTAGATTTACTCTATTTTGTTAGGGCATCTCACTTATGGTTTGGTTAAAGGAAGATTCCGATATTTGTAGGGTAAAATAGGACATTTATTAGTTTCACCTTTGTTAGATTTAGAACTGCTTGGTATATAGATTAAATAAGAGGTTTTTAAAATGTTTTGTCTTTTATGGTTCATATAGATGTTTTGATGATTAGGTGTTTAGTTAATGTTAGATAGCCTTGGGTGATTTCTTTGGATTAGGAATAGAAATACATTTGATTAACTTAGAATTGTTTCCATTGATTAATTAGACAAGATATGATCAGTTTTAAGATAATCATTAAGATTCAATTTATAAGAGTAAGTTTATGTTTTCTTCTTAAGATAACATTTAGGTAGAAGTTAGAATCTTACCAACACATCTAGTGTAGCAGCTCTAAGTTTACTTACCCTGGTTTGACAATTTAGTGTTTTCAGGTAATTAAAATCTTTAATACAACAGCTTGACACAGTGTAGGATTTTCCAAATGGGTAAAGGACAGTCACAAAAAACCTGGTTGTATATGCCATTAGCAGTGCCCTCAAGCCCATGGAAAGATCTGAGCATAGATTTTGTGTTGGGGCTCCCAAACACACAACGCAGTAATGATTCTATTTTTTTGGTTGTTGATAGGTTCTCTAAAATGGCTCATTTCATTGCTTGTAAGAAAACTAGTGATGCATCAAGGGTGGTGTTGGCAGCCATTGTTATTTCTATCTTTTCCTTACAAGCTACCTACACAAGCGTTTTGAACCCTCATTACTCGTCGCAATTTTTTAAAATAAAATGACAGTATTATCTTTGCTTTCACATATCTACTTCTCTTTTTCATTTTCACGACTGCAAGCGTGAAAACCTACAGTTGGGATTCATGTTGATGGCATTAGAATGATCTTTTGGATTTTTACAAACCTATTTGTTTATGTGGTCATAACTCTTTTTACCTCCAAACTCAACACTGCTCACACATTTACCAAAACACCAACTCACCACTCACTTTGCATTTGACTTTTGTTAATATGGTTTCGATTTACAAGTTCGTTGATGTAATGGTTATATGATATTTTGGTGCCTTTGATCAAATCCTTGGTGCAATGCTTTTATTGAACACATTAATTTTGGGCTCAAATCATTGGTGCAATGCTCGACATATTGGTTTCTTTTAAATCATACAAATGCCATTGTTTATTTAAACATTTGGATCGAGTTTTGGTTATGTATTTTATGGTTTTCAATGATTATGTGATAATCCATTTGACATTTGGTTTACAATGATTTTGATTGTGATTTAAATGAAACTTTTTACCAAGGCGCCATCGATTGTACATGCCAACATGATATTGTTACATGGTTTCAATTTACTCCACCACCCTCGCATGCATAAGCATTAACACTCTGTTGTGCATTGTGGGTTGCCTCTGCTTGTTTTGGGGAAGTTGCGAGAAAATAGTTCTGTGTCTACCCTGTCAAACCCCCTCACCGATTACCCTATTGACCGTGTGCTATCTGCTATGGCTCCTGTAGTGCGAATCAAACCCAACGGCATCCAAATGTTGTTGTTATTTGATAACGCCCGAGAGGACCTAGAGAGGAGTGGCTGGTTAGTTTTCATTGAAAAATTCGAGGGTTTCAACCTCACAGTCGCTCAACAATTTGCCCTTACATTCGATGGATGCAGAGCCAAAGTTGGGGACATCCAACTCGAATTAAACGAGGATTTCCTCAGCTCAGCCACTGGTCTGTTAGCCAAAGGGCAGAAATGGTTTAAAAATTCGAAGGTGGATGAAGTACCATGTCCATTCTTGTTTACCTCGAGGAAAATCAACAGTTGTGACAAAGGTATGCCAGTTATAGCTCTTAAGTCTAGGTGGCATGATTTGTTAGCCATTATCAAGCAATTCATTACATGCGAGGGTAGATACGGTTTAGTTTTTCTATACCACCTTTGACTGCTCATGAGTTTCATAGATTTTCCTTTGAATATGCCTCATTTCCTCTTTCAGAGTTGTATAAAATGGCTAAACGTTACAAGAGGGAGAAAGCCGACTCCAGCCTCTTCCACCACTGTTTAATTAAAATTTGTATAGTCCATCATTTGAGGTTGAGTAGCGACTGTTGGGAATCTTTCTTGTTGAGGAACGGCTTTGCCAGTCCTGAAATTGGTCAAGTTGACAAAACCGTGGTCACAGAAACCCTTGTCGGGCCTGTCGTGCCCCCTCCTACACTCTTACCCTCTGTTGAACCCTCGAACTACCCGAACGATAACCTACCTGACACCCTGCCTGACTCATGCCTAAAAGACAGTGTTAAGCCTGTCAAGAGGTCTGCAAAGAAAAAGGGTAAGGGTAATAATAACGATGTCAATGGCAGGGGTAAGAAGGTTGTGCGCTGGGTATCAAGGTGTGCTTGCAATAAACCTAAACAAAACACAGATCATAAACCAATTTTGTTGAGTGAAGATTCAGATTCTGAAATCGAGCGGTTTCTAACCGAGGAGTATCCATACTCACACGGCCTTTGTTCAGTCAAGCCCTATGACTAGGTGTCGAACCTCTCGCCGTGCCTTAGAGATGACCCCAACTTCCCCGGGATCAAGCTTGACAGTGGAACTCCTGGTAATTTAAGAGACTCCCCACCTGTGATTACACGGCCTGATCAACCATAGTGCAATGAATGTAAGTCGTGGCTCGACCGATGCTATTCAGATGTCCCGTTACTCCAATCCTGAATCAAGTCCTTGGAGGACCGAGTGACTGTGTTAACGAAAGAAAATGACAGATTGCTAGCTAATGATAAAAGGCAGAAGACTACAGGCTTTGTGGTTTTAAAAAATGTAGAGGCAGCCACTGCCATTGTTAATTCAAAAATAGCTTGAACGGATCGAATCCCTGAAACCAAGGTATGGTATTTCAAGAACGATTTCAAAATAATTTTGTTTGCTTTGAATTAGCATAAAGGATTTGTTTGATAAATCACATATATTTCTGTTATGATTGAATTGATACAATACGATTCTGTTTGTAAATAATAACTAGCTACAGAATTGTGAGATTCTGTAGCTAGTCATAAAATTTGAATTTTTGTTGATTTTACGATTAAACACAATCTGAAATCATGTCTTTTTGTGCATCTACAGGTACACACAAATTTCAAAGGAAATTGGATCGATGGTGGCATCTTTGAACATGTTTTTTTTTACATAGTTTTGGATTAGGCTATTAGTCTTAGTTAGAAATAGGAATTTGGGAGATTGTTCCCATAATTTTTGCAAACAGTTTTGATAATTTCCACAAGGAATGTTTTCATCCTTTGGCCTTTATATACCTATTTTTTTTTGTAAAAAAAACCATCACTGCTTGGGGAGAAGAGACTATGGACTGGTGATTATACAGACTCGAATGAAAGTGGATGTTTGTACGACTTTAGCTATCAATACATTATACTTTTGTTCAAGTTTTAGTTCATTTCAATTTGTAATCAAATTATTGACTACTTTAGATATCAAAATTTGTTACAGGTTGATTTGATGCGATTTAAATAGTGTCCATATTTGATGTATCTCATTTTACATACAACAATTATCCTGTTTTAATTTAATGAACAGAAGGTTAATCTTCTTAGTTAAATGAGCAGTTATATACAAATCTTTGCAGTGGGATTTATCTTAATGTAATCATTTGTAAATTATAAAATTGTTGTTGCTACGTCCTTTACATGTTCTATCGTTAGCATTCAAAAGCGTTGTTACTTCGTGTTTACGCGAAGTATGGAAAATCTGGTGCGGGTTGGCCTCATCAAACAGTGAACGCAGATGCTATGCACAGGACAAGTAGGAGATGATGATTTCAGGTTAGTTTGCTATTTAATTTTAATAGTTTAATTAATATGAGAATTCTTTGTAGTTTAGATAGATATACAGTACATATTACTATTTTTATTGTTTAGTTAGATAGCTGTTGTTTCATTTCTTTTTCATAAAAGTTATAAAAATCCAAAAATACTAGCTTCGCTGTCATAAGACAATTCATATATGATTTTGCAGATTTCGATCAAAATTTGCATTTTGTAAATATTGTATAGGTAACAGAGACTTAATCATATCAATACACCGTATATTTAATAAGTAGGATTACTGTCTCAGTAATATTAATTAGCGAACTGTGAATATATATTAGACTTGCATATAGTTGCAGCAGCTATTTTTTCACTTAGATAGTTTCTTTAGTTTAGTTTTTTCACTTTCCTAGGACTTAGATCGGCCAACAGAGCCGCTAAACCCATCGAAGTGGATTAATCCAAACGGCTTGGGTTATTTAGACAACCCCGGACCGGATTCACTCCTCCAATTGATGAGCGATCAATTTCGCTTGTCAACAAATGGCGCTAGAAGGAGGGCCTGAAAATTTTTAATGGAACGAGGCGGTCGTAAGACTCCTCCACCACCCAACTGCTCACCTATAGTGACAAGAAGTCATTCAAACGACAACATCGTCCCTCAAACAACAACCACATCAAAGGACGATCTACGAATCACAATTGAACTAGTAACCCCAAATCCTACAGGTGGTGACGTACAAGAGATTGTCTGCCAATATCTCTTAAGAACACATAGTGTCTTCACCCGTTTAAGACAACCAAATCTACCTTTAGACCAAACATTAGATTTCTCTGATATCAGAGAACAAATTGGAGGCACTAACCTCACTTTAAACCCTACAGATCGAATCCTCACTCCTGCTGCAGGAGGATCTGGAATACCACCCTCACCACCTCCACCATCCCCTTCTTCTTCTGGAGAAGACTCTTTTGACGAAGGCAATTCCTCATCCCATCCTTTGACACCGCCCACACCAATGGCCAACCAGAACAATCCTGCCAGACCCTGGCTCGACCAAGATGCAGTAGCCATACCCGGGCCTCAACATCCCTTACCCAAACATCTGGAGAAGTGGCTCCCCAAGTTTGACCCAGACTCTAAACAGATCGTTGAATACCACATAAAAAAATTTATGTTAGCCATTAGACTCCGTAATGTCGAGAACGAAGACGTAGTCTATAGATTGTTCCCCTATACTTTTGAGGGCAATGCCTCTACCTGGTACTTTGCCCAGCAGCCCCATACCATCGTGTCATGGAAGAAGTTTGAATCCTGCTTTTTTGAGAAGTTTGGAGACGATAAGTCCCCAGAAGTTCTAGTCATGGAGCTTTCTAGTTTAATAATGAACCCCAAAGAGAAAATCAAAGACTTTAACCAAAGATTCTTAACACTAAAGAACTGAATCCTTACAGATTCGATGCCTGCTGAGAATCTTATCATAACATATTATACGAAAGCCTTACATCAAAGTATAGCCATTTGGGTAAAGAGATCTAAGAAATCCACGTTGTTATAGGCCTTCGAAGAGGCCACTCAGATTGAGAAATACATCCTTAGCTTAAAAGACACTACTAGCAACGAAATAGAGACTAGTTCATCTTCCAAAAAGAAAATCGAAATCCTCCCTAGACCTGCCCAAAATAAAACGCAACATGAAAGCTCAGATTTAGAAAACTTAACAAAAGTCGTTCAAAAACTGTCAAATCAAGTTATATATTTGAAAAGGACGGCCGAAGAAGCTTCTTCGAGCAAAGGGCCTTTCAAACCCTCATTTAGGAAGCCTTTTCCCACCAACCGACCTAATTCAAAAACCAAAGGCTTAAATCTAGAAAGCCTGCAATTCGCTATTCAAATGATTCTAGAAGCCCAGGATAACTTGATTCCTCCTGAGATTTCTGAGGAAGTAGTTGAACAAGACACAGTTGAAGACGATGAATCTTCTCCGAACATTTTTGGACACTTCTCGGATAGCGTTTTTTAAGCTAATTTCGAGACAGTACACCCCTACAATACTAGGAGTAAGACAACAAAAAAACCTTCTTCTGAAAACACTACGACTTTACCCCCAAAGCAGTCTAGATCAGCTGAGACTAAACAGAGTCATGTAAACCCCAACTTAGATTATGATTTAGTTGAAGATCTAAAAAAGTTAAGTGCTAACATTTATGTTTATGAATTATTAAAATTTTCGTTTCTGCTACAAAAAATGTTACAGAATATCGCAGAGAATAGCAAAAACGGTAATCCAAGCAATAACAAAGCTTTTCAGAATAACCCAAAAGTTCCTCAGAAGGCCTCCGCTAAGAACAACTATGATCCTCATGAGAAGAGAGACCTTCCTGTAAATAATGTAACAAATGTAGATAAATTAGCTTTAGAGGCTACGAGTAAAAAGCCACAAGCTTCCACCATTAGTACTCGCAGAAATGTACCTCCATTTTTGTTAACTTTTGAAATCTTTAATAGGAACGTGCACAATTGTATGGTAGACTCAGGAGCATCATCCAATGTGATGCCATGGTCTGTGTGTTAGAAGATTAATGCTGAAGTTGAACCATCCACCTTAAAGATCATCCAACTTGATCAAACTAGTGTTAAGGTTATAGGCGAATTAAGGAACGCGCTTATAAGATTATCGTCTAACCCCAAAGTTCATCAAGTGATTGATATTATTGTTGTGGATATTCCAGAAGTTTATGGTTTGTTTTTAAGCAGAGACTGGTCAGAGCAGCTACACAGCTATTTCGCGATAGATTGGTCTCACTTGTGGCTGCCTGAGAACGGAAAGCCCAACAAAATCAAGGTAAATTGTGAACGTTACCTAAAGTCCACAGTGACAGATTTAAATGATCCCAATGAACCATTTACACCTTCTGCCGATTCACCCGAAATACAAGGGATGGATACATTTTTCGGCAATTTCATGGTCGAGACTTCAGCTATCACTAACCCGGAGCAACAGTCCGAGATTTTGGCATATATGCAGCCAACAGTTTCTACACAATGGTCTCATGCACCCGATAAAAATCAAATATGGTCTCTTTACTTTGACGGGTCAAAGTCCAAGGAAGGAGCTGGTGCGAGCTGCGTTATTATTGATCCAGCTAGTAGCAAAACCCTCATTGCATGCAGGTTAGAGTTTCAATGTACAAACAACACAACATAGTATGAGGCTTTATTGCAAGGCCTCAGGAAAGCATTAGATATGAACATTCAAAATTTAACTGTCTTTGGCGATTCAAAAATCGTGGTTAGACAGGTAAGAGATTCTATCCACTATTTGTCTCCGCATGTTAAAAGCTACCAATCTGAGGTATGGAATTTGATGAATAAATTTTCTGCTTTTAACATAAATTCTATTCCTAGATTGAATAATCCAGAAGCCGATTTGTTAGCTAACGTAGCTTCAAAGATCTTTCCTGCAGAAGGCTTGTCACTGAATGCATTCTCCGTCGAACTGTTGTTTAAGCCATTCGTTCCTGACAACATCACGAATTGGAGAGTCTTCGACGATGATCAACAAATTATTAGTTTCCTGCACATGGAAGAAACTTTCTAAGGCGCAGTGATCGACGAATTCACTCATGACGAGAATCTTCGCGATTTCACGGTAATACCAGATCCGAGATCTCCTGAATCTTCATCGGACATGGTAAATTCTATCCCTAAATCTGTAGTTAGATTAGAAAAATTTTATGATCTTTAAGACAAATTCAAAAAATCGGTCAAATGTAAAACAAATAGTTTCTCTTTATCGTATGAAAAAGTAAACTTGGGAGCTGATGATAATCCACAGTGCATTAATTTAGGGGTGGGGTGTTCTGAACGAGAGAAATCCGCGTTTATTAAATTGTTTAAGGAATTCAAAGATGTTTTTTCATGGATGTATGACGACCTAAAAACCTTTGACCCTAACATCATACAACACGTCATTCCTATGAAACCCCAAACCTTGTCGTTTCAACAAAAGTTAACAAAAATGCACCCTAAACTCGAACTGACTGTAAAAACAGAATTAAATAAACTCTTGAATGCTAAGATAATTTTCCCAGTTAGGCACACACAGTGGGTCTCTAATCTGGTCCCTGTCCAGAAGAAGAGTGGTGAAATCCGACTATGCGTCGATTTCCGAAACCTTAATCGAGTGTCTGATAAAGACAACTACCCTGTCCCACCCATGGAACAGATCCTTCAACAGGTATCTGGTTCTAAAAGATTGTCCTTATTGGATGGTTTTTCAGGGTACAACCAAGTCCTGATCTCTCCTCCGGACCAACTTAAAACTACCTTCCGCACTCCATGGGGCACCTACGCTTATAGGAAAATGCCCTTTGGACTCATTAATGCTAGTGCCACCTTCCAGAGAGCGATGGACATCGCTTTCCGAGGCTTAATCAATCAATCTGTCATAGTTTACCTAGATGATGTTACTGTATTCTCGAAAAACAAAGCTGATCATCTAGCTCATTTGAGAGCCGTTCTACAACGATGTCGTAAGTACGACATTTCCTTGAACCCTAAAAAATCTATCTTCGCAGTAGAACAAGGTAAGCTCTTAGGATTTATTGTATCAAGAAAAGGGATGATTATCGACCCTGAAATGACTCAAGTCATATCGAAACTCCCCCCTCCCTCGTCAAAAAAGTCTATGCAGTATTTCTTAGGCCAAATAAACTTTGTCAGGAGATTCGTCCCCAACTTCTCAGAAATGGTGAGGCCTTTACAGAATTTAATAAAGAAGGATGCACGATATCATTGGGGACCCTTAGAAAACCAAGATTTTAATTCAATAAAAAAGGCCATAATAGACGCTCCTTCTCTCATGAGCCCTAACTTTTCGCAAGAATTCATGCTCTACACATTTGCTTCTGACCGCTCCTACACTGCTGTCCTAACTCAAAAGAACGCTGAAACAATGAAGTCCCAATTGCCTTTATGAGCTCTATTTTCAAAGACGCAGAACTCAATTACCCAGCGGTAGATCAGCAAGCCTATGCTGTTTTTAAAGTAGTAAAGCACTTCCGATCATATCTTTTGAAATCTAGGATGAAAATTATCGTTCCCTGCCCAACTGTCAGAAATTTGTTAGTGCAGAAAGAACTAGGCGAAAAGAGGGCGAACTGGGTCACCTCCTTACAAGAGTATGACATAGAAATCACCCCAGCACAAATAGTGAGAGGCCAAGGGCTATGCAATTTAGTCACTGACTCAGCGGCAGGACAACAAGAAGAAAACGATGTGTCAAACACAGGACAACACAACCAAAATTCAATCTGCTGTGAACAAAACTCTGCCAGTCCCTAGTATGACGATATAAAATTCCATATTGAACATGGGTCAGCCCCTTGTCACCTGGATCCCACTAAAAGAAGAACGTTAAGGTTATATGCCTCCTTTCAGTTGATTAATGGTATTCTGTTTCATCAAAATTTTGATGGAGTACTAATGCGCTGTCTTGAAAAAGATGAAGCAGAAAAGGTATTATTAGAATTGCACGCAGGAGAAGCTGGTGGGCATTTTGGTGGGGATACCACTGCCCATAAAGTATTAAGAGAAAGTTATTACTGGCCTACACTTTTTAGAGATGCTCATGCCTTGTGTCGCAAGTGTATTATTTGTCAAAAATCATCCGGGCGGATACAAAAACCAGCCTTTCCTTTGCAACCTGTTTCAGTAGACTCCCCTTTTCAACAGTGGGGTCTCGATATTATAGGCCCAATCAATCCGTTGTCCTTACAACAACATAAGTTTATCATAATAGCCATAGATTACTTCACCAGGTGGTCTGAAGCTGCCCCATTAAGAGATGTAAATACCAGTCAGGTAATTGCCTTTTTAAATTCGAATATTATTACTCGTTTTGGTATCCCTGACTGTTTAGTATTCGATAACGCTTCTTATTTTTCATCTCTTGAGATGAGTGAGTTCGCTCTAGAAAAAGGAATTAAATTAAAATATTCCGCCAGCTATTAACCTCAAGGCAATGGATTGGCATAATCAACTAATAAGAATCTGATTAAAATCATCAAGAGAACGGTATATGAAAATCACAAAAATTGGCATAATGCACTGTTAAACGCAATCTGGGCTGACAGAGTAACTCTGAAAACTGTTGTGGGTAACTCTCTCTTCTTTCTCATCTATGGCAGAGAAGCAATTCTACCACCACATATTCTTCTTCCTTCATTGCAGCTATCAAAGAAAATACAGGAAGATGACTGCCCCCCTTTGGAGAATCGAATTAGCGCATTATTAAAACTAGAAGAGGTACGGGCTCAAGCAAAACGAAAGTTAGATCAGCATCAACTTGTGGTTAAAAGATGGTCTGATTCCAACTCTACCTCTGACAGAAACTTTGAAGTAGGTGACCTTGTCCTGAAATGGGACAAACCACACGAGGGAAAAGAAGAGCATACGAAGTTTCAGAACTTATGGCTAGGACCATTTTTAATTGCTGAGAAATTGGGTCCCAACTCTTTCAGATTACAGAGTCTAGAGGGACAGCCAGACGCCTATCCGGTGAATGGCCAAGCTCTAAAAAGGTATTTCACTTAAAGACGACCCTATGTACACTATGTAAATATTTTTCTTTTGTTTTCTCTTCTTTTGTTGTTTGGTTTTGATTTCTCCCTATGCTTATCAGTTTTTACTTTTGAAATACATATACCTGCATCATTAATTGTTCAGACTAAGAGAACAGAAATTTGTTTCCTCTAAAACGACTGCTGAAAGTTTGTCTAAACATCAATTGTGATATGATTCTGAAATTTACAGCCATGTTAAGGAAATCCTGTTGTTTGAAAAGAGTTTATTGATTCCAATCTGTAATTGAAGCCTGTTACGATCATCCATTTTCTTCTTACGTTGTCCCTGTTCCTTAAGGGAACAACTCAGAAGATGTATCCCTGCCTTCGAATGTCGGTTTATTAATAAACCATCTCTAGATCTTAATGAAGGACAGTTAAAGAATTCTCTCAAGGTTTGTAATTTATTAAAATATGTCCAAAATATCATAATTTTCAGCGTCACCCTGCTCAATTATATATCTTTAAAAATCAAATAAATCATTAAAGAGTTGTGGGAAGTGCTTGTAAACCCTTCGGGATACTGAACAGGTCTGCTGGCAGCGGGTAAATGCACGCATGACATCAAGATAACTTCACCGAGGTACTGAACAGGCCCGCTGACAATGAAGAAATGTCGGGTATATGAAAATTTACAAATATGGAATCTCTTGACATTAAAATGTCCTTTATTCTGATCTGGAACTTCTTGGCAGGATACAGATATCAGAGTGGGTTAAATGGCAACCCTATTGAGGCTATGGACGCCTGCTGGAAGCAGTGGCTCTGTCAACAATATTGGAGATTTTATCCTTAACTTCGTGACTCGATTTTATTAAGACTGTTATCAGTTTTCATCTTTTAAAATAACCAGCTGGAATTTTTATGATTGATGACGATGTTTAAACAATTTTCTGGTTGTTTTTGAGTTAGAATTATTCTCATTATCCTAATCTAGATTTGTTCGTTTGGCAGAGATAACTGCTTCTACCAGTGTGTCGCCATTGTTGGCAGCCATTGTTATTTCTATCTTTTCCTTACAAGCTGCTTACATAAGGGTTTTGAACCCTCATTACTCGTCACAATTTTTAAAAATAAAACGACACTATTATCTTTGCTTTCTCATATCTACTTCTCATTTTCATTTTCACGACTGCAAGCATGAAAACCTACAGTTGGGATTCATGTTGGTGGCATTAGAATGATCTTTTGGATTGTTACGAACCTATTTGTTTATGTGGTCATAATCCTTTTTACCTCCAAACTCAGCACTGCTCACACATTTACCAAAACACCAACTCACCACTCACTTTGCATTTGACTTTTGTTAATATGGTTTCGATTTACAAGTTCGTTGATGTAATGGTTATATGATATTTCGGTGTCTTTGATCAAATCCTTGGTGCCATGCTTTTATTGAACACATTAATTTTCGGCTCAAATCGTTGGTGCAATGCTCGACATATTGGTTTCTTTTAAATCATACAAATGCCATTGTTTATTTAAACATTTGGATTGAGTTTTGGTTATGTATTTTATGGTTTTCAATGATTATGTGATAATCCATTTGACATTTGGTTTACAATGCTTTTGATTGTGATTTAAATGAAACTTTTTACCAAGGCTCCGTCGATTGTACATGCCAACATGATATTGTTACATGGTTTCAATTTACTCCACCACCCTCGCACGCATAAGCATTAACGCTCTGTCGTGCATTGCGGGCTACCTCTGCTTGTTTTGGGGAAGCTGCAGGAAAATAGTTCTGTGTCTACCTTGTCAAACCCCCTCACCGATTACCCTGTTGACCGTGTGCTATCTGCTATGGCTCCTGTAGTGTGAATCAAACCCAACAACGTCCAAACGTTGTTGTTATTTGATAACGCCCGAGAGGAGTTGGAGAGGAATGGCTGGTTATTTTTCATTGAAAAATTCTAGGGTTTCAACCTCGCAGTCGCTCAACAATTTTTGCTTACATTCGATGCATGCAGGGCCAAAGTTGGGGACATCCAACTCGAATTAAATGAGGATTTCCTTTGCTCGACCACTAGTTTTCCAGCCAAAGGGCAGAAATGGTTTAAAAATTCGAAGGTGGATGGAGTACCAGGGCCGCTCCTATTTACCTCGAGGAAAATCAACAGTTGTGACAAAGGTATGCCAGTTACAGCTCTTAAGTCTAGGTGGCATGATTTGTTAGCCATTATCAAGCAATTCATTACATGCGAGGGTAGATACGGTTTAGTTTTTCTATACCACCTCCGACTGCTCATGAGTTTCATAGATTTTCCTTTGAATATGCCTCATTTCCTCCATCAGAGTTTGTATAAAATGGCTAAACGTTACAAGAGGGAGAAAGCCGACTCCAGCCTCTTCCACCACTGTTTAATTAAAATTTTTATAGTCCATCATTTGAGGTTGAGTAGCAACTATTGGGAAGCTTTCTTGTTGAGGAACGACTTTGCCAGTCCTGAAATTGGTCAAGTTGACAAAATCATGGTCACAGAAACCCTTGTCGGGCCTGTCGTGCCCCCTCCTACACTCTTACCCTCTGTTGAACCCTCGACCTACCCAAATGATAACCTATCCGACACCCTACCTGAATCATGCCTAAAAGACAATGCTAAGCTTGTCAAGAGGTCTGGAAAGAAAAAGGGTAAGGGTAATAATAATGATGTCAATGGAAAGGGTAAGAAGGCTAGATGCTGGGTATCAAGGTGTGCTCGCAATAAACCTAAACAAAACACAGATCAGAAACCAATTTTGTTGAGTGAAGATTCAGATTCTGAAATCGAGTGGTTTCTAACCGAGGAGTATCCATACTCACACGACCTCTGTTCAATCAAGCCCTATGACTACGTGTCGAACCTCCCGTCGTGCCTTAGAGATGACCCCAACTTCCCTGGGATCATGACTGACAGTGGAACTCCTGGTAATTTAAGAGATTCCTCACCTGTGATTACACAGCCTGATCAACCACAGTGCAATGAATGCAAGTCGTGGCTCGACCGATACTATTTATATGTCTCGTTGCTCCAATCCTGAATCAAGTCCTTGGAGGACCGAGTGACTGTGTTAACCAAAGAAAATGACAGATTACTAGCTAATGATAAAAGGCAGAAGACTACAGACTCTGTGGTTTTCAAAAATGTAGAGGCGGCCACTGCCATTGTTAATTCAAAAATAGCTTGAACGGATCGAATCCCTGAAACCAAGGTATGGTATTTCAAGAACGATTTCAAAATAATTTTTTTTTCTTTGAATTAGTATAAAGGTTACAATACGATTCTGTTTGTAAATAATAACTAGCTACAGAATCGTGAGATTCTGTAGCTAGTCATAAAATTTGAATTTTTGTTGATTTTACGACTAAACACAATCTGAAATCGTGTATTTTTGTGCATCTACAAGTACACATGAATTTCAAAGGAAATTGGATCGATGGTGGCATCTTTGAACATGCCTTTTTTTACATAGTTTTGGATTAGGCTGTTAGTCTTAGTTAGAAATAGGAATTTGGGAGATTGTTCCCATAATTTTTGCAAACAATTTTGATAATTTCCACAAGGAATATTTTCATCTTGTGGCCTTTATATACCTATTATTTTTTGTAAAAAAAACCATCATTGCTTGGGGAGCAGAGACTATGGACTGGTGATTATATAGACTTGAATGAAAGTGGATGTTTGTACGGCTTTAGATTTCAATACATTATACTTTTATTCAAGTTTTAGTTCCTTTCAATTTGTAATCAAATTATTGACTACTTTAGATATCAAAATTTGTTACAGGTTGATGTGATGCGATTTAAATAGTGTCCATATTTGATGTATCTCATTTTACATACAACAATTATCCTGTTTTAATTTAATGAACAGAAGGTTAATCTTCTTAGTTAAATGAGCAGTTATATACAAATCTTTGCAGTGGGATTTATCTTAATGTAATCATTTGTAAATTATAAAATTGTTGTTGCTACGTCCTTTACATGTTCTGTCGTTAGCATTCAAAATCATTGTTTCTTCATGTTTACGCAAAGTATGGAAAATCTGGTGTGGGTTGACCTCATCAAACAGTGAACGCAGATGCTATGCACATGACAAGTAGGAGATGATGATTTCAGGCTAGTTTGCTATTTAATTTTAATAGTTTAATTAATATGAGAATTCTCTGTAGTTTAGATAGATATACAGTACAACTTACTATTTTTATTGTTTAGTTAGATAGCTGTTGTTTCATTTCTTTTTCATAAAAGTTATAAAAATCCAAAAATACTAGCTTCGCTGTCATAAGACAATTCATATATGATTTTGCAGATTTCGATCAAAATTTGCATTTTGTAAATATTGTATAGGTAACAGAGATTTAATCATATCAATTTACAGTATATTTAATAATTAGGATTACTGTCTCAGTAATATTAATTAGCGAACTGTGAAGATATATTAGACTTGCATATAGTCACAACAGTTGTTTTTTCACTTAGATAGTTTCTTTAGTTTAGTTTTTTCGCTTTCCTAGGACTTAGATCGGCCAACAGAGCCGCTAAACCCGTCGGAGTGGATTAATCCAAACGGCTTGGGTTATTTAGACAACCCCGGACCGGATTCACTCCTCTAGTTGACGAGCGGTCAATTTCGCCCGTCAACAGGTGGCAGGATTGTTTTTTTCAGAAGTTGTTAAATCGCACAGGGTTCCAAAAACTATTACCTCTGATAGAGATACTCGGTTCTTGGGTAATTTTTAGAGGAATTTATGGAAGAAAATGCGGACTAAATTTTAATTCAGCAGTGCCTATCACCCCCAAAAAGATGGGAAAACCGAGATAGTAAATCAGAGTTTGGGAAACCTGTTATGGAGCATTGTTGGAGAGAATCCCAAGCAATGGGATTTGGCTTTACCTCAAGCATAATTTGCCTACAATATTTCAATGAATATATCTACAGGTAAATCTCCAATTTAGGTTGTTTACGGTAGAAATCCAATGTGTGTCCTAGATTTGGTGCAACTACCACTTGGGGATAGGATCAGTAATGATGGGGAAGCGTTTGCAGAACACATTCAACAGTTGCAGCAACGGGTGAGACAAAAATTGTAGGCCAGTAATGAACATAAAAAAATTATAAATGATGCTCACCGACGATACCAGGTACTCAATGAAGATGATATGGTGATGGTTTATTTACGAAAGGAACGGTTTCCTAAAGGAGCCTACCACAAATTGAAGTATAATAAAATTGTTCCTTGCAAGATTCTTAAGAAAATCAATGATAATGATTATAAGGTCGATTTACCAAATGATCTCGATATCTCCCCTATGTTTAACATTTCTGAATTGTATATATTCCATGGGGATGATCTAGGTGATGACAGTGAGGTAGAGGTGGATTGGAAACAGGGCATTCTAAGCAAGAAAAAGGAAAAGATTGTGCATATTTTAGACAAGAAGACCCTTCATACTCGGCAAGGCCAATACATTCGATATATGCTCCAGTGGGAAGGTGTAGCACCAACAGAGAGTACATGGATTACAGAGGGGGACTTGTTGAATCTAGATCTTGGTAAGTGGAAACAGATTGAAGACAATAAGTTGCAGGAGTTGTGTTCTTTTCAACCAGAAGAGAATGATGCAGGGATTTTTCGAGGGTCATAATTTTTGACTCGGTTATCTGTTTGGATTGGAATTTTATAGGGAGTTACGTCTCAAAGATTTCACTATCTAGTCGATGTGATCCTTCAAATCGAACATCATTTGGAAACTTTTTCGGGGCCAAATTCCTTCATATAAGGCCTCAAATTGGTGTTTTAGTGTTTTTATGGGATTTTTAAAATTTGTAATCATCAATTATCTCTTAGTTTATGAACTTAATCAAAAAATTGAGTTGACAAATATTGTTTCTCTAGTTATCTCTTAGTTATTGGTTAGTTTTAGATTCATGCAAGAATTTCATAAAATAGTTGTTTTCGAAAATCTTAGATAGTAATTATAAGGGGTTGAACTTCCATTGTAACAATTAGGATGGAGAAGGAATAAAAGAGAGTTATTTTCCATTCTCATGTGTTTGCATGGTTTTTACATCTTGTGAATGAATCCAATTTTATTGGTTACATCAATCTACAACTTCAATTTATTATCTAGAAGCCTTCATTTACCTTCAAGTGGGAGAATGTTACCAATGAAGCAAAATGAAGCTTCAAGAAACCGCTGGAAAAAATACCACGCCCTCGTCTCCGAGAATTCTAGAAGTTATTGCTAACTACCACGGCCAGTGAAGTAAAAAAGGTGTAGAAATTTCTCGACCAGAGATGCCCGAAAACTTTTCCACTACAGACCCATGTGTTTCTAGATTGATTGTATTATGATTTTTTTATGTCTTTGAAGGCTCTATATTCCCTAAATAAAAACTATAAATATGTAATGAATTCTTTTCCATTGTGCATTGAAATAAAGCAAGAAAAATTTAATAGTATATTTGTTTTCTCCTCCTATATTTTGCCCCCTTTGTTTTCTCTGCGAGTGTAATTTAGTTTATCTTTTCTCCTTCATTGTTGGTAGTGTTATAGTGCAAGTTGTAGGTTGGGAAAATCCCAACCCAACCACAGAACAAGTTCTACAACTTGGGAATCCTACACCCAATGTCACCTCAATATAGGTCCCGCACTTCAAGGGTGACTAGGTCACTCTAGGGAGGTGATCTCGGTGACCCCAGGGAAATTGAGATGGAGATGACGGGAAATGAAAATGAAGCCCCTAGAGGTCAAGCCTAAATGGAATGAAAGGTAGGGAGAGATCCCTTGGAAGTCAAGTAATGGCTGCCCCACAGGTATAGTACTTCTCCGGGTGATTGTACCTGCCCGAGACACAAGAAAATCCAACTTGCAATGATATATGTTAGTATGGATAGGCAAGTTAAGATTGTTGTCCCTAATTTGCAGCAGTAGATGACCGTTTATATCAGCAAGTAAGACATTCAAATCAACATGTAAATCAGGAGGTCAATCAACAATATTATCAATAAATTAGGCAATCAATTATGACTGAAAAATGGCACTATGAGGTTGAATAAAGCAAGTTGTTATAACATGTGTTTTCTGCAGAAAATTGCAGCCTTACAGATCTAGCATTTAATGGAAGGAAGAAAAAAATTAACCATCAAAATATGCCAATAATTATCCCAAAATATGTGCCCTACTTAGTAGAGTAAATGGACAAAGTTAAAGAGCTAGTCTAGGGTTAGTTTAGGAGTTATGAGACTGTTAGTGGCTATGGTTATGTAGCCCTAATGGTTGTAGGTTAAAGTTTGCAACATAAATTAGAGTGTTGGGAGAGAGGGGATGCCCTAGTGGGGGGAAGACTCCTCTCAATGAGACAAATCAACTTCAAGCAAGAGAACTTTCAAAAGGTCAAAAATTTTGTTTCCCAAGGCAATGATTATATATCTCCAATGAAAAAAAGAGTATGACTAGTGTCTTTACTATTAGGTTAATGGAGTCACAAGGAGCTTAGATACGCTACCTCCTTGGGGGTCTAATCCCTTTTACTCCCCAAGGAAAGTTTCCCTAACCTAGGGTTTAAGCTAAGAGGGTGTATGCCCTTATACTTCTCTTGGCAAACACTTAATCAATGAGATGAAGCAATAAAATGATGAAAGATATGGTGGGGGTGTATGCCCTTATACTTCCTACCTAGATCCTAGCATAAAAATACTTGAACTTGAAAAAATGATAGCATAATAGTAGAAGACCATACAAAGATTAAGAGAAATGCCAAGATAAATCACCACAAGAGCTAGAAATCATCATCCAAAGCTAGTGCTAGGCCTTCCTCCATCAACCATTCATAACATATCCATAATTTGAGTGCACAAGAGATAAAAGAGCCAAGGGGGCCAAAAATTTCAGACCAAGTCTCTCACAAGAGAGAGAGAGTTATGTTTAAAATGAGATCTTATGATCTGTATTTATACAAAATTTAGCTAACATAGTTTGTCCACAAATTAAGGAGTAAAACTAAAGATTAGGGGTCAACAGACCTAATCTTGCCCCCTTAAAAAAAAATATTAAACAATTCAATTAAAATTTCATCTTTTGCACAAATTAAACACTAATTTAGGAGGATGTCACCCCTTTAGGGGACGTTTTGCCACTTTGAGGAGGTCGTTGCTGTTGGAGAAGCACGGAAGGGACTCCAAAGGCCATGTGTCAAGAATATAGGAATTCATACCATGGTTAATACCCTCTTCCCTTCAAAACATCCAAGTGTAAATGAGTGGCACCTCACCACTAAATCCTAACCCCCAATATCATGACATCAAGCTAAAAAATGGAACGTGTTTCCCCTCCTGGGAAAATCGTTTAGCAAGTAGAGGGTGGGATAGGCTGTCCAAGTCATCATCAAGGCTATCCAAGTCATATTTTGCAAATATGGCATGCAAGCCCCTAACATCCAACATGTGGGATTGTGGCCCCATGGAAGCCCAATCTAGGCTTGTTCTCCCAAAACTGCCCACTAGCTAGGTCCTGCAAAGACAAATGAACATGCCCTCCAAGGATCTCAAGTCATAACATCATGATAAGTTAATCCAATCAATAAATAAGCCATCCAAGCATGTGCATCAAAGATCATCATATCAAACAATTAACAACTCAAAGACACTATGCGACTTGTCAAGCTTAAGTATGGGAGGGTTGATGAGGTGTCTTATTGGGTAGATCTTTCCCTAGGTCAAGGAGAGATTACGAGAGGTCCCTCTCTAAGACATGTAAAGTGTATGAGGTGGATGGGGTTAAGACTCAATGGGCATAGGGCTCATGACATACTAGGGGTCGTAATGTCTCATTCATGGGTGCCTTTGTAGAGGGTGTGTGGTACCTTCGTCTGCAATGCACTTTTTCCAAGACCATGAGCCATCATTTGCCTTTTATCTTTATTTATTTATATTTTCTTTCATAATAGCATAAGGAGAGTTTGAAGGTCACTGCCCTGGCATGGTGACCAGGTGGTGGTAATGTCACCCACAAATACCAAATGGAAATGAGAAGGTTGGCTCGTGATGAGACCCCCTTTCTCTCAGCCATGCAATTGAGAGTCACTGCCCTGGTTTGGTGGCCAGATGATGACAATGTCATACCAGTAGATATCCATGGACGTGATAGGTCGACTCGTGATGAGACCTCCTATCCTTCAACTAACCTTTTAAGCATTTCTTTATTATATTGTGGGTCCCATTTATTCAAAGATAAGTGTTTTATTTTTTTATTAGGTCATCCCTGGGTGAAGCATTTGGAAGGTTTATATAAGGATTTTATCTTTTACCCAACACCAATCCCTCTGGGACTTTATCCCCTTCTTCCCATAGAATGAGGGACAACTCTTTCTTGGGTCAATACACCTTAAAATCCCAAGAGATAAGGAAATGGAGGGGAATAATGATGGAAAATGGTAAGTATGGTCAGGAACGGTATGATGGCTCAGTAAGGGATTTCCCAGTAGAAAACCCATTCCCAAAAAAGACCACTTACTGGGGCACAATGTCAACCACCAAGGTGAAGCAGGGAAAAAGGCATAATGTCCAAGAACATATCATGAAATCTAGAGTAATCTAAGATACAACCTAATCAAATGGCCCAGGTATTGAAATGATGCTCACGATAATACTGACTTGTACCTCATGGAGCAAGGTCCACTGCCTTCCGAAAGCTAACTAGTGTGGTGGATGCCATGTGTAAACCTGTGACCATCTGTGGTGGTGAGTGGGTTTTCCATCTGTGGAAAGGGAACTATTGATCATGTAGTCTCTCAACACTCCATATCTGAGACCTGAGGGCCTCGAGACATCATCTCCTTACTTATCCACAAAATGGCGATAACATATGACTCCTACTTGGGGACATGTGCTCATCATAGAGTGCAGGAGAACGACAACATCTCCTGGTAGACCTGTGCCTAATTACTTGAGGCCTTGGGGCCCTGAAGATCACGTGTTGGATGATGTCAGGTGAAGTCATACAACCGGTGCAACAATTTGATCATTTCAATCAAAGTATCTCCCCCTGTGCCTAATCATGTAATACAACAAAGATAAGTTAAGCACATAATAATCATAAGTATAAACATATATATAATTGATCATGACATAAAACTCATGAAGATGGGTGGGAGGGAGGAAATCCTACTGGAAAGAGAAACCATCAACTCGATCATCCTACCTGAAAGTGTAGACACAAGACTGATCAATCCATCTTTGAAGGGGGCTACTATATGTAGACGAAGGCTCATGTTCATCTAAGCTCAAAGACTCATTGTTTGTCGAGGAATGAGAGGAAATGAGAGGTCGAAAGAATATTGCATGGTCTCTTGGAGAAGGGGGTAATAGGTAAGGATCAGTCTCAGGTGTAGAAAAACACTGCCTCTTCCCTTGTGAATCTCCATGGAAATATCCAAGATGAAAATGCTTCCACTTTGAAGAGCAAACCTTTGACTACTTTAAGGAGGCCATGCCCTAGTACTTCTCAAAATATAAGCACAATGGTTGGAAGTCCTCATAAAATAAATCTGCATCCTCAAAAGGGTATGTACCCAAGTATGACTGAAGATCTCTCTTAGTATGTTGTGATAAGTCATCCTCGAAGGGGCGGAACAAATCTGTAACCATATCATCACCAGGATTCCAAACATCTGAAACATATACGTATGAGGCCCACTCCTTTGATGATGACACCCCCCTGCTTGATAGTTATCCTCAATGTCATAGATGGGGTCTTTATCAAATTTGAGACAACTAAGATCCCATCCACATCTACCAATCTATATGAAAGTGTCTATAGGCTCATTAACCATATCAAAGGGTACTTTCATAGGATCATAAATATGACTGAAATTGACCATCTTTTTGTCTTTGTGTGCATGAGGAGTAGAGGCATGGACGTCTTCAACTGGACCTTCAAATTCTTCATCACCGAGACTAATCGCTTCTTCAACATTAGGAAGTAAAAAAGGTTGGACAACCTCGCCTTCATCAAACGAGATCAAAGATAATAGTGCCTCAATATGTTGTGCTTTATCATAATTTTTCTTTCTTTTTATAGACAAGCCCCTCCATCACCTCTTCATCACAAGAGGCTTGATTATGAGTGCATAGTTCTTTGCTTGCTTTTCTTTAAGGGGATCTATCATATCCAAGGTTTCCTCTGATACTTCTTAACTTTCAAGGTCATGGAATAAAGCATCATCAAGGTCTTCAAAAGGGTCACAACTCATTTTGTTCTCTTCTTGATGACTTTGTTCATATGTTTGTTCTTTGAATACTTCTTCATCGTCAAGGGAAGGAAACAAATCTCTTATGAAATTCATCATTTCCTCAGTAGCTTTATTAGCATCATTTTCCTTTTCCGTCTGTAAAAGTTCCTTCTTCGATGCATAAATTTTTTTGGATGGAGTTTCATCCCATGGTGCCATATTTCAACTGACTGAAAGGACACCTTAATGGAGTTGCGAGATGAGATCAAGGCTCATCAAAGGATGGAAAGGGAGAAAAAAGAAAAGGAAGGGTTCTAGAAAGGTGGAGTCACCAGATGAGCTTCAATATGAGCTCATCATGAAAAGTGGAAAGGGAACATCCCTTGGGTGGAGTCCCTAGGCAAGCTAAGGGAAAGGCTTTGGGATAACTTACCAAAGTGTCGTTAGGGTACAAAGAAGATTCACAATCTTCCCTAGAAACGACGCCAAAATGTTATAGCACAAGTTGTAGGTAAGGAAAATCCGAACCCAACCACAGAACAAGTTCTACAACTTGGGAATCCTACACCCAATGTCACCTCGATGTAGGTCCCACACTTCAAGGGTGACTAGGTCACTCTAGGAAGGTGATCCCGATGACCCTAGGGGGATTGAGATGGAGATGGAGGGAAATGAAAAGGAAGCCCCTAGATTTAAAGTCTATATGGAATGAAAGGTAGGGAGAGATTCCTTGCAAGTCAAGTAATGGCTGCCCCATAGGTATAGTACTTCTCTAGGTGATTGTACCTGCCCGAGACACAAGAAAATCCAACTTGCAATGATATATGTTAGTATGGATCAACAAGTTAAGCTTGTTGTCTCTAATTTGCAGCAGTAGATTACATTTTATATTAGCAAGTAAGACATTCAAATCAACATGTAAATCATGAGGTTAATCAACAATATTATCAATAAATTAGGCAATCAATTATCACTGAAAAATGACACTATGAGGCTGAATAAAACAAGTTGTTATAACATGTGTTTTCTGCAGAAAATTTCAGCCTTATGGCTGTGCATTTAATGGCATGCAACAACAAAATTAACCATCAAAATATGCCAACAATTATCCCACAAGATGCGCCCTAGTTAGTAGAGTAAATGCGCAAAGTTAGAGAGCTAGTCCGAGGTTAGTTTAGGAGTTATGAGAGTGTTAGTGGCTAGGGTTATGCAACCCTAATGGATGTAGGTTAAAGTTTGTAACAAAAATTAGAGTGTTGGGTGATAGGGGATGCCCTAGTGGGGGAAGACTCCTCTCAATGAGACAAATTAACTTCAAGCAAGAGAACTTTCAAAAGGTAAAAAATTACATTCCCAAGGCAATGATATTATATCTCCAATGCAAAAAAGAATATGAATAGTGCCTTTACTATTAGGTTAATGGAGTCACAAGGAGCTTAGAGAAGCTACCTCCTTGGGGCTGTAAGCCTTTTTACTCCCCAAGACAAGTTTCCCTAAGCTAGGGTTTAAGCTAAGAGGGTGTATGCCCTTATACTTCTCTTAGTAAACCCTTAATCAATGAGATGAAGCAATAAAATGATGAAAGCTATGGTGGGGGTGTATGCCCTTATACTTCCCACTTAGCTCCTAGCATAACAATACTTGAACTTTAAAAAATGATAGCATAATAGTAGAATACCATACCAAGATCAAGAGAAATACCAAGATAAATCACCACAAGAACTAGAAAGCATCATCCAAATCTAGTGCTAGGACTTTCTCCATCAACCATTCATAACATAGCCATAAAACAAGTGCACAAGAGATTAAATATCCAAGGGGGCCAAAAATTTCAGACCAAGTCTCTCACAAAAGAGAGAGTTATGCTTAAAATGAGATCTTATGATCTCTATTTATACAAAATTTAGCTAACATAGCTTGTCCACAAATTAAGGAGTAAAACACAAGATTAGGGGTCAATAGACCTAATCTTTCCCCCTTAACAAAATAATATTAAACAATTCACTTAAAATTTCATCTTTTGCACAAATTAAACCCTAACTTAGGGGGACGTCACTCCTTTAGGGGACATTTTTCCACTTTGAGGAGGTCATTGGTGTTGAAGAAGAATGGAAGGGCCTCCAAAGGCCATGTGTCAAGCATCTAGGCATTCATACCATGGTGAAGACCCTCTTCCCTTCAAAACGTTCAATTGTAAATGAGTGGCACCTCACCACCAAGCCCTAACCTCCAATATCACGACGTCAAGCTAAAAAATGGAACGTTTTTCCCCTCCCGGGAAAATAATTTGGCAAGTAGAGGGTGGGCTAGGTTGTCCAAGCCATCATCAAGACCATCCAAGTCATATTTCTCTCATCTGGCATGCGAGCCCCTGACATCCAACCTGTGGGATTTTAGCCCGATGGAAGCACAAGCTAGGTCTTTTCTCCCAAAACTGTCCACCAACTAGGTCCTGCAAAGACAAATGAACACACCCTCCAAGGATCTCAAGTCATAACATCATGATAATTTAATCCAATCAATAAATAATCCATCCCATCATGTGCATCAAATATCACTATATCAATCAATTAACAACTCAAAGACACTATGCAACTTGTCAAGCTTAAATATGGGATGGTTGATGAGGTGTCTTGTTGGGTATATCTTTCCCTAGGTCAAGGAGAGCTTCCAAGAGTTCCCTCTCTAATCCATGTAAAGTGTATGAGGTTGATGGGGTCAAGACTCAATGGGCATAGGGCTCATGACATACTAAGGGTCGTAATGTCTCATTCATGGGTGCTTTTGTAGAGGGAGTGTGGTACCTTCGTTCGCAATGCACTTTTTCCAATCCCATCATTTTCCTTTTATCTTTATTTCTTTATATTTTATTTCATAATAGCATAAGGAAAGTTTGAAGGTCACTGCCCTGGCGCAGTGACCATGTGGTGGCAATGTCACCCACAAATACCAAATGGAAATGAGAAATTTGGCTCATGATGAGACCCCCTTTCTCTCAACCATGCAACTGAGAGTCACTTCCTTGTTTTGGTGACTGGATGATGACAATATCATACCACCTGATATCCATGGACATGAGAGGTCGTCTTGTGATGAGACCTCCTATCCTTCAACTAACCTTTTAAGCATTTCTTTATTATATTGTGGGTCCCCTTTATTCAAAGATAACTGTTTTATTGTTTTCTTGGGTGATCCCTAGGCGAAGCATCTGGAAGGTTTATATAAGTATTTTATCTTTTACCCAAAACCAAACCCTTTGGGCCTTTAGCGCCTTCTTCCCATAGAATGAGGGACAACTCCTTCTTAGTTCAATACACCCTAAAATACCAAGAGATAAGGAAATGGAGGGGAGTAATGATGGAAACTGGCAAGTATGGCCAAGAACGATACGATGACTCATTAAGGGATTTCCCAGTAGCAAACCCATTCCCAAAGAAGACCAATTACTAGGGCACAATGTCAACCACCAAGGTGAAGCAGGGAAAAAGGCATAATGTCCAAGAACATATCATGAAATCTAGAGTAATCTAAGATACAACATAATCAAATGGCCTAGGTATGAAATGATGCTCACCATAATACTGATTTGTACCTCATGCAACAAGGCCCACTACCTTTCGGAATCCAACTGGTGTGGTGGATGCCATTTGTAAACATGTGACCATCTGTGGTGGTGAGTGGGTTTTCCATCTATTCAAAGGGATCTGTTGATGATGTAGTCTCTCGATACTCCATATCGACAACCTGAGGGCCTCGATACATCATCTCCTTAGTTATCCACAAGATGGGAATAACAAGTAGCATTAAAATTGTTTTCCATGAAGTAAAGGGAATTCTTGGGTTTTTTTTGCACGATTTCTAAGTTGATATTGAGTGAGGCGATTCTAGATCTAAATGGGTAAAATTGCAGGTCATAGTAATCTCCATTGAATATTGTGTAGAGGTTCTAGGCGGTGAATATAACAAAACCCCAACATAAATTACTTAAGAAGAAGACTTGTAGAGGAAGACAAAGGTAACCTGAACTAAGGTACTTGCAGTGATTTTAGCTACGTCACCCAAGATCTACTGACAGAAAGTGACAAATTGAGTAGACTAACACATTCAAGGTACATATCAAATCCTTATTTTTTACACTGCTTTTATGCTATTGTACATAACGTTGAGTGGCCTAGATGAAGCAATTGAACACTTCCAAGCATCTTTAATTTTTGGAGTGGCCTAGATGAAGCAATTGAACACTTCCGAGCATCTTTAGTTTTTGGAGTGACCTAGAGGAAGAAATTGAACACTTCCAACATTTACAAGAGCCTCCATGCCAAGGAGAAGCTTCTACGAGAGACTCCATGCCAAGGAGTCCAACAACACATGCATAAGGCATACCTAGTGTATTTGGAGGACCATATGTCTCAAGACTTATGCATATGTCTCAAGGATATATGGAGCATGGTAAAGGTATACATAGTATATTTGAAAGAGGACCATATGTCTCATGACATGTGCATATGCCTCAAGGATATGTGGAGCATGGAGCATGACAAAGAAATATGTAGAGCATGGAGCATGGAGCATGAAAAAGCAATATGTGGAGCATGGTAAATTTTCTTTGCATGTTGAGTGCATGACATAAAAATCAAAGACGGTTTGAAAATAATGTTTCGAAGATTGTGTCAACTAGTGGCTTCTTCTCGGGATGACGTCAAATAAGACTCATAATATTTCATTGGCCGAGAAAAATTTCATATATATCTAATTTTGGAGAGACTATTTGAAAATTGTGTTTCAAATATTGTGCAAACTATTGGCTTCTTCTCGAGATGAGGTCAAAGAAGACTAATAAGATTTCATTTGTCAAGATAAAATTCATATATGTCTAACTTTGGGTAACTTTGCGAAAATGGCTAATATATATTTAAATCTTCGTACAACTTTGGGGAACTTTGCAAAAATGGCTAATATATATTTAAATCTACATACAAGGAGATGGAAAAAATGGAAAGTCGTTTACTATAGTCTCAGATAAACTAAAATGGAGGGAATAATAAAGTAAACATTATTATAACAATTTAGCTAAATGGTGACAATGGAGATTCAAAGTTGAAATGATTTTGTTGGCGTTGGAAGTCACTCCTGGATTGCAGCAGGAGTAGAGTCCAAAGCCCATAAGTTTATGTCATGAATAATTTAATGGGGTGATCGAATGGATAGAGACTCAAGAAGATATCTCTCTAACTCAGAAAACCAGTCTTGGTATGTAGAAAAACACAGGAGGTCTTGATCTAACTTCCGTCAGTGAGTTGATTATAAAATGAGTAGATGGAAGACTTAGTGAGATGAGTGAGAAAGATTGCTTTGGGCATCAGGCCTTTCAACAGCTTGAGGAGGAAAAACTTAGAATACAAGATCCTCTTGGTTCAAAGTTTCGGGGAACTGAAGGGTGACTTGACTGGATCTTCCAATTCCAAATCATTTAGCATTGAGAAAATACAAGAACTGATTAGAAACAATATAACTATTATAGTGATCCAACATACATCATCCTATAACAACGTAACTTGATTGGATCCTCCAATTCTGAGCTGTTCTAACACAGTATACACAGAGAGATGGAAAGAGGCTGAAATTCATAAGGAAAGAAGTCTCAAGTGCCAATACATAACCAGAGAAACTAGTGCTTCATCAAAACTTTACAATCGAGAGCCTAGCTCAACCATCGATACCTTCAAAAATACAAAAAACTGAGTACATATACTCAGAAAAAATCGCCCAATAGAGGCGTGCTCGGACCTCCAAGGTGTGGCATCCCTTTAGTCAAACTCGGATGGAATTCCCTCGTTAGACGCCACCTTAACTGTGCATGGCTCTTGCAAGGGGGTATCTAAGCCATTAAACGCTGAGTTAGCATGTGCAGACTTCTCTGGTTAGTCGAGGGCTCGGCATGGCTTCTTTTAGAAAAACCAGCACACAGGATCGTCTCGGGTAGACTGCTTGCCAGATCCTCCATACCTTACATTTAATGAGTGAGGAGAAGTTTCAACCACCTCCTCCCACCTCCATTTACTCCTAGTAGGAACCAGGGTTGAGACTGAGTCGAACTGGAACCCGGAGATCACGACGATCCCTTCTGCAACTAAACTTGGCTCTTTTGGCCCTTTTACATAACTCCTTCTATTTCCCCGAGTGACCACGGGCCATGACCCTATGCTTATCCTCAAGGGTGCTTTCAGCGCTTCATGTCTTGCAGCTGGGAGGAGGCTGATCCTCGTTCTTCAAAGTCATGATGCACGAAGAGGCGATAGAGCCTAATCACGCACCACGTGTCCCTCTCTGATCGGATGGCCCTGAACTCCTTTGGTGATACTATGGGCCCGAGTCCCGAACGCCTTTGACATCTCACATTTTTTGGATGGGAGGAGGCTACTCCTTGTGCTTCAAAGTCATGATGCGCGAAGAGGCAATAGAGCCTAATCGCGCACCACATGTCCCTCTCTGATTGGATGACCCTGAACATCTCAACAATATTGTGGGCCCAAAACCCGGAAGCCTTCGGCACTTCACATCTCGTGGATGGGAGGGAGCTGATCCTTGCTCTTCAAAGTCGTGATGCGCGAAGAGGCGATAGAGCCTAATCACTCACCACGTGTCCCTCTCTAATCAGACGGCCCTGAACATCTCAGCAATACTGTGGGCCCAGAACACGAATGCCTTCGACACTTCGCGTCTCGTGGATGGGAGGGAGCTGATCTTTGCTCTTCAAAGTCGCAATGCGCGAAGAGGCGATAGAGCCTAATCGCGCACCACGTGTCCCTCTCTGATCGGATGGCCCTGAACATCTCGACAATACTGTGGGCCCAAAACCCGGATGCCTTCGGCACTTCACGTCTCGTGGATGGGAGGGAGCTGATCCTTGCTCTTCAAAGTTGCAATGCACGAAGAGGAAATAGATCCTAATCGCGCACGACGTGTCCCTCTCTGATCGGACGACCCTGAACACTTTCGGTGATACTGTGGGCCTGACATTAAAAACTCTTTGCTTTTCGTGACTCGCGAGTTCGTGGGTTGAAGACCCTCGGCTACTCTTTTCCAAACTCTTGATACCCGAAATGGCGATACGGGTCTGGCTCCTTTCCTTGTCACTGCCCTCCTCATGTAACCTTTGGCCAGGGCTCAAGTGCTAACGCCTCTCGCAGCTCGCAACCTCACGAGTTGGAGTGTCGAACTTTGGCATTCTCCCCTTGCGAAGTCCCGAGATGCGATGGTCAGCGATTGTTGACTCCCCTTGGAGCACTTCTCGTAACTCACGATCTCACGCAACCAAAGGATATGGTCCATCCTTCGAACTCATGAACCCCGAAGTTGAGAAATAATCCCACACTTAAACTAATCGTGATCAACGACCCTTGTAACTTCGCGAGTGCTCCACGGAGAATTCCGACCATTCACTTCCTTGAAAACTTCTGTGCTATACTTGGCACGAACTCGATTGACTGCAATTACCCATCGATCGTTGCTCTGCTCTATCAATGAATCCTTTCCATTGAAAACAAAATGCCCACTCGCTTGATTTTAAGCCCGAAAAAGACTTCTTTTGTGTGTTGCGCTTGGCGCTCATGACCGCGCCCTTTGAATAAAATGCCTTATTGGATTTTTAGGCCTTCTTCTTCGCAGCTTGGGCTATGGGATCAAATGAGAGAAAACAACCTGCCCCTCTTAACAAGAATTAATGTTAACATTAGGCTCCATGGGGGATAGAGTCGTCCCTGTGATGATCTAAGAACTCATTTGCAGCTTCAATGCCTTGCTTTGGGCTATGGAGTCATTTACTAAGCCGAAAAATAAAAATAAACAAAGAACCAAACGGACAATATTTACAAACAAAGGAGCCGTCTAAGGCTCAAACAAAACATTTCTTCAGAAAATGCCCATTTACTGGGCTATTAAAAACCTCTTCACCTTCCAAATCCTGCAACCTATATGTGTTATTTGAGAAAATCTCAGAGATTTTGAAGGGCTCGATCCATAGGGTGTCAAACTTGCTGTGTTTTCCCTTATCCTATCTGGGTGCATCCCACTTAAGCACCAAATCCCCGATCTCAAACTCCTTCTTCCTAACCTTCATGTCAAATGCCTGTTTGACCTTCTGTTGATGACTATGATCTGCGTCCATCACGTGTTCCCTGATCTGTTGTACTTCCACCATCCGATGAATCCTTCTGACCATATGATCCGGCTCTCCTTCATAATCTTGAAAGAACTTCGCTACAGGTAAGGCGAGCTGAGTGGGAAAAACTGCCTCTGTTCCATAAACTAGCTGAAAAGGCAAGGTGCCTAGGGACTTCTTCATTGTCACTCGATAGACCCATTGAGAAAATTTGAGCTTTGAATCCCAAGCCCTCTTATTGTCTTCCAATAATCTTTTAATGAGCTTGATTAGGCTTTTATTGGAATATTCTTCCAGTCCATTTCCTTGAGGATAATAGGGGGTGGAGTGAATTAGGGAGATCTGGAACTACTCACAGAACTTAAGCAGAGACTGAGATTTGAACGAAGCATCATTATCAGTGACAATCCTGCTGGGACAGCCAAATCTGGCTATGATATACTCCAGGAAGCTGATAATTACTTTGTGTGATGCAGTTCTGGTGGGGGCAGCTTCTATCCACTTGGTGAAATAGTTTGTTGTAGTCAGGATCCATCTGTGTTGGCCACTTGAGGGAGGATGGATTTCCTCGATGAAGTCCAACACCCACTATCGAAAAGGTGTTGAAGCTACTACAAGCTTCAGTGGTAGTGGTCTAAGCTGCTGCTTTCCTGAGAACTTTTGGCATTTGATGCAAGCTCTGATTTCTTTGCAGACATCAGTGAATAAAGTGGGCCAGTAATACCCAACCCTGATGATTTTGTGAGCTGTGGTCTTCCAAAAATAATGTCCTCTACAAAGGTCGTTATGGAATTCAAATATAACCTTCTAGGATTTTTGTGGGCTCAGACACCTCAACAACACCCCTAGAGGGTCTCTCCAGTACAAGACTTGGTCAATGAGGCAATATTTGAATGCCTTGAGTTTTAAAGATCTTGCCTTACTTTTACCCATTTCATCAGGGGGCCTCAACTCCTGCAGAAAGTACAAGATGTCTCGATATCAGGAACATTCTGTTAGTGGCAAGTTGTCCTGTGAACTTTGGCTGGGCGAATTAGCTTGCTGAGTTCATGAGCAAGTATTGATTAGACTAATCCCTAAGGCTCTGCAATTGGATTCAGCCAGTAGCTTGGCTAAACCCTGCCCCTTAACCAACTTGGTGGGCTTAATCTCTAGATCAAACTCCAAGATTTTGGCAATCCATTTACCTCTTCTCCCATCTATGTCAGGCTGTATAAGGATGTCCTTCACAGAAGCTGAAGGAATGTATGCAGTCACTTTTGAGTGCAAAACATAGAATCTGAAAGCTTTGAGAGCTTTCACCAAGGCATAGGCCTGCTTCTCTATGATCTCGTACCTAATTTTTGCATCTCTTAATGCTTTACTGAAGAAGGCAATGGGTTGTTCTCTCCCTTCCTCATTTTTCTACAATAAGACCGTTGCTACTATATCAAAAGAAGCGAAAGAAAAAACTAGGAAGTCTTTGGAATAGTCAGGACTGATCAGCACAGGTGCCTCAGTCAATGCCCTTTTTATTTGGATAAAAGATTCCCTGGGTTCAACAATCCATTTTACTTCTTTTCCTTTCCTGAGCATGGCTGTGATGTGTTTCACCACCTCAGCGAAATTTGAGATGAACCTCCTCAGAAAGTTAATCTTCCATAAAAAGGCTTGAACTTCCTTTCTAGACTAGGGAAGTGACAGAGTCTGAATTTCCTCTACCCTGCTGGGAACAATCCTCACTCCTTCTATTGATACTATATGACCTAACAATTTCCCCTCCTTCATAGCAAACACAGATTTCTTAGGATTTAGGGAAAGACCAAACCTCCGGAATTTCGAGAAAACTTTCCTTAAGTGACAACAGTTCTCTTTATCAGACTTGGAGAAGACTGTGATGTCATCTAGATAGATCACCAAAAACTGATCTTTTTCCTCGATGAAGGCTATATCCATGGGCCGCTGAAATGTTGCTCCTGCATTCATCAATCCAAAGGGCATTTTGGCATACATGAATGTGCCCCAAGGAGTGGTGAAGGTCGTTTTTTATCTGTCCTCAAGCATGACTGATATCTGGTTATAACTAGAAAAACGATCGATCATGGATATCCTAGATGCACCAGTTACCCTCTGCAATATGTGTTCCATGTTTGGTAGGGGATAATTGTCTTTCTTTGAGCTCCTGTTCAGGTTCCTGAAATCGACATAGAGCCTGATTTCTCCACTTTTCTTTCTTACTGAGACCAAATTGGCCACCCATTCATAATATCTCAAGGGGACAATGATTTGGGCATCTAACAGCTTCTTCACTTCTTTTTCCATGACAGGCAGCAACATGGGATTTATCTGTCTTAGCTTCTGCCTAAATGGCCTAGCCTCTTCCTTCAATGGGATCTTGTGTTCAATGACATATGTGTCATATGTCTTGAGGTCTTCATAGGTCCATGCAAACACATCGACAAATTTTCTTAATAACTCGATATATTCGGCCCTCTGTTCTCTGGTCAAACTGCTCGACAACTTGACAAACTTAGGCTCCTCCTGTGTGCCAATGTTGCACTCAGCTGTGTCAGCCTCTTCATTTGAAACCCTACCCTTTACTGCCACATCATTCCCATAAAAAAATATTTCTAAAGGGACCAGTCCCCTCGGAAAGTGATTGCTAAGCAACTGAATAATCTGGTGATTAACAATTTCATTTAAAAACACCTCAGGGTAATGGTCACCTTCAAGGTCAGGATCTTGATCAATGTGCAACGCCGAAAATTCATCAACAGATTGGAGAAATTTTTCGATTTCAAGATCATCATTGAATACCTTCCAATGCTTGACATTGTCTGGTACAGAGGGCCTATATTTTATCTCAACATCATATTTGACCATAGACAATAGAGGGATCTTGAACCGGCTAGCTGAAACAACTAAAGAATCGACCACAACATTATCTCCCTTGGGACAAAAGAAATGTTGAAAGCTGAGAATAAATTATCAATCAGGTCCCATACCTCGTTTCTGTAACTTCTGAGTCGAGGATGCTTGGTCTGATAGACATTCTTGACTTGTTGGATTATCAATTCCGCATCTCCGAACACTGCCATCTCCCTTATTCCCATTTCTTTTGCGGCCCTCATACCCAGAACAAGAGCTTCATACTTTGCCACATTGTTGGTGGTTTCAAATTCCAGCTTGTATGACAGGGATATGGTCTCTTTAGAAGGTGACATGAAAACCACTCCAGCGCCAACGCCTTCGCTAGAAGAAGCTCCATCGAAAAACATTTTCCAAATGTAGGTGTCTGGAGGAGGTGTCCCATGATCAAATAAGGGTTGCTTTCTGATTTGGAAAGGGACTTCAGGAGCATCGGTGATCTACAATAAACTAGACCCCAAATTAGTGTCCAGTGCAAAGATGGGATGATTGGTGGGGTTTGCTTCATCACTGACAATATAGGCTAGCTGGGCTTCTCTATACAACCTCCTGTGTTCCCCTCCAAAGATTGGAATAGTAGCATATGTGAGATCCATCTGTAATGTTCCTCCAAGTCTTTTAATCCAAGATCTAGACAACAACATGCCAAACTTGGGGGGAACATCAACTACCACAATGTCCATGACCACACTCTTCATTGGCAATTGAAATAAGAGACCACCAAGTCTTTGATGACTCCAAGACATTGCACCCTCCTTGAATCAAAAGAGTACAAATCATGATAAGCCTTTGTCACTTCCAGTCCCAATTATTCCATTACTATTTTGGGCATAAGGTTATGGGAAGCCCCTGAATCCATGAGGTAGTTATGCAATAGTTTATCATGTATGTTAAGGGATTTGTAGAAATGAGGGGATGAATCATCTCTATCTTCTACCATGGGACCTAGGACAACTGCTGGCTTTTCATCTTGGAGATTTATTGAGTCCGTGGAAGGCTGGGGGGGCTCAGATTGTAGCAGCTTAGAGAGGGACCTTTTGAAATCTTCATTTTTAATGTGTTCGGATAGGGGTATAGGGATTCTAATCTTCTAAATCTCATTCTCAAAACTAAAGGAGGGGAGAGACTTAAGAGCTTCCCTTACCTTGGAGACAGGTTCCTTGGCTACTGGCGAAGAATTCTGAGTTTTCTTTTCTTTAGTAGTGGTTGTTGCAACTTTAGTGGGCCTTTCCACTATGAGGAGTTGATCCTGGTTATCAAAATTCCCTTCTTTCTTTTTTGACCAGAGATTGTATCTATTAGGAGTATTGTTGGCCTTTTCCCCTTTACTCAACTCGTTGATTTGAGTGTTGATAAGGGATTCTTCATATGCAGATTGAGTCAAATGAGGAAACGGGGAAGTTTCCTCGATGTAGTGGATCTCAGGGTCGAGTTCATCCACCTCCTCCCCTTCTTCATGAGCAACTAGGCTATTCTGGAGAGGGGTCTGAATCCTCTGATCATCCCTGTCTCTGCTTCTTTGTTCCCTTGGCAAAGTTTGTGGCATATTGTTACTAGGCCTCCTGAAACCTCTGTTATCGGTCTTCTGGGGGTTTCTGTATGTGGGCTTCCCCTCTAATTCCCACTTCTCCATCCTAGCCGAAAGGGATTTTAGTACTTTAGCTACCTCATCTGTCTGAAGGGGAAGGGGAGAGGAATGGGATGGGGAGGCCTCTGTTCTTCTCCTAGATACGTCTCTGTCAACCTTATTCCCGAGTCAGTCAACAACCAATATGTTAGAATCTACTTCTTCGACTGTGTCCTACATGTGAGCAAGAGTGGTGGCTCTCCTTTCCCTCAACAGGAGGAAGAAATCAGGATCAAAAGCGTTGGCATAAGTGATCTTTGCAGAGGCTTCGGAGGGCTTTATCTCGGTGGGGATATTATTGTACATTTTATTAAATCTTTTGGAGAAGTCAGAGATAGACTCTCCTTCCTTTCTCTTCAAAGACCTGAACTCAGTCATGTAATACATGAAGTCCTTTTTGTCTCCCCATTGTCTCAAAAAGGCACTATCCAAAGCCTCAATCCCATCAATAGATCCAGGAGGTAGGGCCCTAAACCATTTTCTAGCCTCGCCTTCAAGACTATGGATGAAAATCCTCATCCATACATCTGCATCCATGATAACATGATCGTCTGTAAAACTATAGAAGGCTTCAAGGTGTTCTTTTGCAGTTATGTCCCACAGCTATAATAGCCTCCATTCTAGTCATAGGGGGATTTTCTCTTGCCATAGGGATATTAGGTGGAGGAGAACTCGGAGGGGAAGGGGCTCGAAAAGGGGATACTGGGAATGAGCTTCCATAAACAATGGGGGATTTAGGGAGAAGGCTAATGGGCTTGAGTCAGCATATACTTCTCTCTGTACGGAAGTGGCAACAGTAACAAGAGGAGGAGTGGTAAAGCTAGGAGTGGGAAAGTCTTTTTTGGTCCTGGGTCCACGCCAAGGTACAGCTTCAGGGGAAAGGGGAGTGACAAGGATTTCTCCCTGTAATCCTAGACCGGGAGGGGAAAACTCAGCAGGAACACTCACAAAATTCAGGAAACGGGAGACTTCAGAAAAAGGTCTGCTAGAAAGCTGAGGAGAAGAAAATGGAGTTTCTATAGAAGGAGATGGTGGATTACCTGGTTCGATGGTGGAAGTTTCTCCTTCAGAGGCATTTCCTTTTCTGAAAATCACCTCTGGATCAGCTACAGGTGTAGCTAGAGGCAGTTGTGGATGGGACCACGTGTGTCTGCCTCTGAAATCCACAACTAAAACAACAGGTTCGTTCCAGTGGAGTCGTCACAATGGAGTCACCAGGTGCACAGTAGCAATATTCAAAGGCTCTAATGCCTGATACACCTGCAAAATCAGAGGCTCAATGTCGTTCAATCTCGGGGAAAATATTCAACTTCGTCCCCGACAACGGCGCCAGAAATGTTGGCATTGGAAGTCACTCCTGAATTGCAGCAGGAGTAGAGCCCAACGCCCATCAGTTTATGTCACGAATAATTTAATGGGGTGATCGAATGGATAGAGACTCAAGAAGATATCGCTCTAACTCAGAAAACCGGTCTTGGTATGTAGAAAAACACAAGAGGTCTTGATCTAACTTCCGTCAGTGAGTTGATTATAAAATGAGCAGATGGAAGACTTAGTGAGATGAGTGAGAAATACTGCTTTAGGCATCAGGCCTTTCAGCAGCTTGAGGAGGAAAAACTCAGAATACAAGATCCTCTTGGTTTAGAGTTTCGGGGAATTGAAGGGTGAATTGACTGGATCTTCCAATTCCAAATCATTCAGCGTTGAGAAAATACAAGAACTGATTAGAAACAATACAACTATTATAGTGATCCAACATACATCATTCTATAACAGCGTAACTTGATTGGATCCTCCAATTCTGAGATGTTCTAACACAGTATACATAGAGAGATGGAAAGAGGCTGACATTCATAAGGAAATAAATATCAAGTGCCAATACATAACCAGAGAAACCAATGCTTCATCAAAACTTTACAATCGAGATCCTAGCTCAACCATCGATACCTTCAAAAATACAAAAAACTAAGTACATATACTCAGAAAAAATCGCCCAACAGAGGCGTGCTCGGACCTCCAAGACGTGGCATCCCTTTAGTCAAACTCGGACAAAAATCTCTCATTAGACGCCACCTTAACTGTGCATGGCTCTTGCAAGGGGGTAGCTGAGCCATTAAATGATGAGTTAGCGTGTGCAGACTTCTCTGGTTAGTCGAGGGCTTGGCATGGCTTCTTTGATAAAAACCAACACACATGACTGTCTCCGGTAGACTTCTTGTCGGATCCTCCATACCTTACAATTAATGAGTGAGGAGAGGTTTCAACCACCTCCTCCCACCTCCATTTACTCCTAGCAGGAACTAGGATTGAGACCGAGTCAGATTGGCACCTGGAGATTGTGACAATCCCTTCTGCATCTAAACTTGGCTCTTTTTCCCCTTTTGCACAACTCCTTCTATTTCCCCGAGTGACCATGGGCTGTGACCCTGCGCTTACCTCAAGGGCGCTTTCGGCGCTTTGCTTCTCGCAGCTGGGAGGAGGCTGATCCTCATTCTTTAAAGTCATGATGCGCGAAGAGGCGATAGAGCCTAATCGCATGCCATGGTTCCCTCTCTGATCGGATGGCCTTGAACTCCTTCGGCGATACTGTGGGCCCGAGTCCCAAACGCCTTCAGCATCTCGCATTTCGTGGATGGGAGGAGGCTGCTCCTTGTGCTTAAAAGTCGCAATGTGTGAAGAGGCGATAGAGCCTAATCACGAACCACGTGTCCCTCTCTGATCAGATGGCCCTGAACATCTCGGCAATACTGTGGGCCTTGTTAGCACTTGGTAAATTTCCTAGAGGTTGAAAAAGAAGAAATATACAAAGGTAAATTTATCCAACCGCTTTCAAAGATGGGATCTAGCCCTTCCAGATTCAGAGAGGGATCTCTCTATATGATTTAGCTTTGTTTTTAATTCAGATGCTAGGCTAGGTAAAGGAAACTATAGGTTTTTTTGTCAAAGAGTTTTTAAATTGGTTGAGACAGTCTACACATCCATTGGGCTATGGGGTCTGTGTTTAATTATATATGAGATACAACTAGAAACGCCAAAAGAAGACTTTCACAGGGCGAGATAATATACTCACTGGATCTTTTAGTAATTTAAATGATGGACAGAAGAAAAGATAAGAAAGATAACTTCAACTAACAAGCAGTTAAGAATTTCTCAATCGAAGATATCAGAAGATAAACATTAAAATCTTTAGAATCGGAAACAGGGTATCAAAGATAAATCCTGCAACATTACGCTACTCTTAAAGATTAGTTCCAGAAAACAAAATGATTACAGAGAAAGAAAAACATTCAACTTAGAAAATCAACATCACCAGTGAACACACGCAAGAATCATGTAAAAGTGCCTCCTCTTTATTAATGGCAGATCTCTTCAAAAATAGTATAGTTTGATAGCGAGAGGGTGTGGGAATCAACAACCCTCAATACTTCGAAAGGTGAAGTATTTATAATTCAAATTACAAACGTTCTTGTCATAACTGATCAGGACGTGCTCGTTCTATTTTTAGCCTAACTGATTTAACTAATCAAAACTGCTTGATGACTCGGTACAACTGCATGCGAAATTTCTGGGGTAGGCCATTGGCGAGGTTCCTGTGTAACCTCTTCTGACTGGACAGGTGACTGGAACTGGACAACTCATCTGCTAATCAAGAAGATCGCAGAGTTCCTCCCATCTGATCTGGCTAGGCACAATGACCTTGATTAGTCTCCGATACACTTCATCCATTTCCATATATTTAGCAAACGTGGGCTTTGTGAGGAAAATGTATCGAATCTCATGTTGGATACTGATGTCCAACTGAAGGGTGTCCAGGAATTCTTTGCCAGTGATGCTCCCTTGTATGCCAGCAAACTTCGAACTATATTTAGACACATTAGACAGTCTCTTTTTATAATCTGGGAGTGTCATTAATTTATCATTAATGACTTTCAGACCAGATAGACCTTTCTTTTGGAGAGCATCAATTTTATTGAAGAATCTTTGTACTCTTTGGTCCATGACCTGAACCTTTTCTTCCAGCTGAAGCATTAGACTTCTCTTAGTCAAAACCCTTTTTATCTCAATTATGGTCTTTGTTCTGTCCTCAATCTTCAATTCTTCTAGCTCTTCTCTGTTCTTAGAATTTAAGAATCTGATGATCTCATTTGCTTGTGTGGGCATGTCTCCCAACTCTATTCTAATCTTCTCAATGGCCTGTTGGCTCCTCTAGACCAACTCATTCTGTTCAAACATAATCTGGATCATTGGCCATATTTCATTTATGGACTTTATGATGTCTGTCCATACATTCTCTTTGACCTCAGCCAAAGTCTTCCCTGCCACTGTTTGTTTCTGGAGCTACTGTAGTTCCTTCTTTAGCTGCTCAGTTACCTGCTTCTCTTTGGATAAACTGGTTTGGAAAGAAGTTTTGAGTTCTTGGAGGTTCTCAACTTCCTTCTTCAGCTTGCTGATTTCTATCTCCTGCAGGTTCATCTTCTCCATGGATTTGGCAAGGTCAGTTGTCCCTTCTTGTGGTGTCACTGGTGTCACAGATGGGATTGTTGTTACTGCTGCTGTGCTTGCTCCTGAGATAGGAATGGAACTCAATGGAATGACTTCCATTGGCTTCATCTGCTCCTTATCTTTTAGTAATTTCTCCATCTCAGCTTCCATCTCCTTGAGCTGAGCATTCTGCTCCATGAGCAACTTTAGCATCTCATCCTTCTCACCTTCTTTCTCTACTATCTCCTTCACCTATGAGTCCTCTGTGGGTGGGAGTTTCAACTATTTTCTTAAGGATGCAATGTCTGCATTATTTTTCTTTATCATCTCTTCTACAGCTTTGACGGTTGACGGATCATAGTCAATCTTTAAAACCAACTCCTCCAAGGTCTTGATTCTGTTGTCCTTCGCAAAAGATGATATTTTCTCCAGCTTGAGTTGTGTCTGAGCATTGTTCAATGATACCTAAAATTTTGCTGCAGAAGCTGAAGCGTGTGCCAATGTGTGAAAAACCATCTCCCCTGTTTGTTTGTGCAGATCCATATGATCTGCTAGATGCACATCCTTCGCCTGAAATTCGAAGGTGGCCCTCTTATAGTCTGAGATTACCTTGGGATCCGGTACCTGAGCTTGAAGGTAGGCCATGTGCATCCTACCCTTTTCTGTGTCAAATCCTGATAACAGTCTATGCTGAGCGGTGGACGACTGCTATTGAAACTTGGCGTATGTACTGTTGGTGAGGGTCTGGTTCTTTTTCTTGATCAACTCGTACTTCTTGAAAATGCCCAACTTGGGCCCAGTCTTGCCTGTCTGAGTGTCCAGGGGAGAATCTGTGGATTTATTCGATACTGTTGGGGTGATTTCTTTATGCTGGCTCGAACTGAAAAAAAGAATGACATGTTTGACCCCTGTGGTAGGTGTTGTGGTAGGCGGGACTTCTTGTTCTACTATCGTGCCAGGCGTTGAAACTGTCTTTGTCCTCTTGGTGTGCATCTGGAACTCTTCTAATGAAACCTCTGTTACAGGTGGAGACAACTTTTGTCGAGGCCTCTTCTCCTTAGGGACCTGTGGCATGGTAGTTTGTTTCACAGTTGTTGGGGGAACCTGCTGCTCCTCTTCAACCTACTGTTCCACTTCAACCAAGATGTCAGGCATCCACACTGTCTGATTTGAAAATTTTTCGATCTCTGGCTTGGACTCATGAACATACGAGATGTTTTTATTTTTCACCCACATTTCTGAAATGATCCTGCATGGATCATAGTGCCATGTGAAACTCGTAAAGAATTTCATCTCCTTCAACATTCTGTCAGCTTCTTCCCTGGCACCTCGACTATTGCAGATGAAAGAACCAATCTGCCCCTTGATTCTCAATTGTTGCTTCTTCTTTAGGGAAACAAAATGAATGTCATATGAATTCATTATCTGTCTAATATATTCTAACGCAAAGATTCTTACCGGCACATATTGAGGTAGTTTGTAAGGTGCCAATTCGCACCCGAAAACTCTGATCTTGGTGTGGTTTTGGTACAGGTACCAGTCTCCTGTCTTTGCATTGTCTGAGAGATGCCGAATTCTCTAGACTTCATCGTTTATTCATGGCTCAGGCCTTCCACTCAACATGCTTACCACCGGGTGGTAAAACTGATCAATGAATGCTTTGAAGTTGTATTCAGCAGAGTTACGCTTCAATAAAGAGGTCCATGCTATTACTGGCTGAGGATTTCCATCTGCGTCCATTTTCTGCATAGAAAAACTGAATTTATCGGCTTGATAAAAAACAAACATGTAGGCCAATATGGACGAATATCTAAACATGCCCTC
>JZKD02S1871394.1:187589-202874 GCA_000966675.3 Picea glauca
AGATAACTTCAACTAACAAGCAGTTAAGAATTTCTCAATCGAAGATATCAGAAGATAAACATTAAAATCTTTAGAATCGGAAACAGGGTATCAAAGATAAATCCTGCAACATTACACTACTCTTAAAGATTAGTTCCAGAAAACAAAATGATTACAGAGAAAGAAAAACATTCAACTTAGAAAATCAACATCACCAGTGAACACACGCAAGAATCCTGTAAAAGTGCCTCCTCTTTATTAATGGCAGATCTCTTCAAAAATAGTACAGTTTGATAGCGATAGGGTGTGCGAATCAACAACCCTCTATACTTCGAAAGGTGAAGTATTTATAATTCAAATTACAAATGTTCCTGTCATAACTGATCAGGACGTGCTCATTCTATTTTTAGCCTAACTGATTTAACTAATCAAAACTGCTTGATGACTCGGTACAACTGCATGCGGAATTTCTGGGGTAGGCCATTGGCGAGGTTCCTGTGTAACCTCTTCTGACTGGACAGGTGACTGGATCTGGACAACTCATCTGCTAATCGAGAAGATCGTAGAGCTCCTCCCATCTGATCTGACTAGGCACAGTGACTTTGATTAGTCTCCGATACACTTCATCCATTTTCGTATATTTAGAAAACGTGGGCTTTGCGAGGAAAATGTATCGAATCTCATGTTGGATACTGATGTCCAACTGAAGGGCGTCCAGGAATGCTTTTCCAGTGATGCTCTCTTGTATGCTAGCAAACTTCGAACTGTCTTTAGACACATTAGACAGTCTCTTTTTATAATCTGGGAGTGTCATTAACTTATCATTAATGACTTTCAGACCAGGTAGACCTTTCTTTTGGAGAGCATCAATTTTATTGAAGAATATTTGTACTCCTTGGTCCATGACCTGAACCTTTTCTTCCAGCTGAAGCATTAGACTTCTCTTAGTCAAAACCCTTTTCACCTCAATTATGGTCTATGTTTTGTCCTCGATCTTCAGTTCTTCTAGCTCTTCTCTGTTCTTAGAATTTAAGAATCTGATGATCTCATTTGCTTGTGTGGGCATGTCTCCCAACTCTATTCTAATCTTCTCAATGTCCTGTTGGCTCCTCTGGACCAACTCATTATGTTCAAACATAATCTGGATCATTGACCATATTTCATTTATGAACTTTATGATGTATGTCCATACATTCTCTTTGACCTCAGCCAAAGTCTTCCCTGCCACTGCTTGTTTTTGGAGCTGTTGTAGTTCCTTCCTTAGCTTCTCAGTTACCTGCTTCTCATTGGATAAACTAGTTTGGAAAGAAGTTTTGAGTTCTTGGAGGTTCTCAACTTCCTTCTTCAACCTACTGAATTTTGTCTCCTGTAGGTTCATCTTCTCCATGGATTTGGCAAGGTCAGCTATCCCTTCTTGTGGTGTCACTGGTGTCGCAGATGGGATTGCTGTTACTGTTGCTGTGCTTGCTTCTGAGATAGGAATGGCACTCAATGGAATGACTTCCATTGGATTCATCTGCTCCTTATCTTTTAGTAATTTCTCCATCTCAGCTTCCATCTCCTTGAGCTGAGAATTCTGCTCTATGAGCAACTTTAGCATCTCATCCTTCTCACCTTCTTTCTCTGCTATCTCCTTCGCCTGTGAGTCCTCTGTGGGCAGGAGTTTCAACTATTTTATTAAGGATGCGATGTCTGCATTCTTTTTCTTTATCATCTCTTCTACAGCTTTGATGTTTGACGGATCATAGCTAATCTTTAAAACCAGCTCCTCCAAGGTCTTGATTCTGTTGTCCTTCGCAAAAGATGATATTTTCTCCATCTTGATTTTTGTCTGAGCATTGTTCAATGATACCTAAAATTTTGCTGCAGAAGCTGAAGCATGTGCCAATGTGTGAAAAACCATCTCCCCTGTTTGTTTGTGCAGATCCATCTGATCTGCTGTATGCACGTCCTTCGCCTGAAATTCGAAGGTGGCCCTCTTATAGTCTGAGATTACCTTGGGATCCGGTACCTGAGATTGAAGGTAGGCCATGTGCATCCTACCCTTTTCTGTGTCAAATTCCGATAGCAGTCTATGCTGAGCGGTGGACGACTTCTTTCGAAACTGGGCATATGTACTGCTGGTGAGGGTCTGGTTCTTTTTCTTGATCAACTCGTACTTCTCGAAAATGCCCAACTTGGGCCCAGTCTTGCCTGTCTGAGTGTCCAGGGGAGAATCTGTGGATTTATTCGGTACTACTGGGGTGATTTCTTTATGCTGGCTCGAACTGAAAAAATGAATGACAGGTTTGACCCCTGTGGTAGGTGCTGTGGTAGGCGAGACTTCTTGTTCTACTGTCGTGCCAGGCGTTGAAATTGTCTTTGGCCTCTTGGTGTGCATCTGGAACTCTTCTGATGACACCTCTGTTACAGGTGGAGACGACTCTTGTTGAGGCCTCTTCTCCTTAGGGACCTGTGGCATGGTAGTTTGTTGCACAGTTGTTGGGGGAACTTGCTGCTCCTCTTCAACCTGCTGTTCCACTTCAACCAAGGTGTCAGGCATCCACACTATCTGATTTGCAATTTTTTCGATCTTTGGTTTGGACTCATGAACATACGGGATGTTTTTATTTTTCACCCGCATTTCTGAAATGATCCCGCATGGATCATAGTGCCATGTGAAACTCGTAAAGAATTTCATCTCCTTCAACATTCTGTCAGCTTCTTCCCCGGCGCCTCGACTATTGCAGATGAAAGAACCAATCTGTCCCTTGATTCTCAATTGCTGCTTCTTCTTCAAGGAAACAAAATGAATGTCACATGAATTCATTATCTGTCTAATATATTCTAACGCAAAGATTCTTACCGTCACATATTGAGGTAGTTTGTAAGGTGCCAATTCGCACCCGAAAACTCTGATCTTGGTGTAGTTTTGGTACAGGTACCAGTCTCCTGTCTTTGCGTTGTCCGAGAGATGTAGAATTCTTTGGACTTCATCGTTTATTCGTGGCTCGGGCCTGCCACTCAACATACTTACCACTAGGTGGTAAAACTGATCAATGAATGCTTTGAAGTCGTATTCAGTAGAGTTACGCTTCAATAAAGAGGTCCATGTTGTTACTGGCTGAGGCTTTCCATCTGCGTCCATTTTCTGCATAGAAAAACTGAATTTATTGGCTTGATAAAAAACAAACATGTAGGCCAATATGGACGAATATCTAAACATGCCCTCTGTGCCAAAGTTCATGAATTGCTCATGAATATTGTTGGCTAGGAAGGTACTGAAATCGAACTGGGTGGTGGATTTTTCGTCAGTGGAGAAAATGGATAGAAAACCCAGAATGGGCTCATCTACCCACTGGTCGGAATAATATCCTAACAGAGTGCAAAGAGAGGAAATGATCTGGTTTCCCTTGGTGGAGAACATGGATTACGGGTAAGGTGGATTGGTGGAAGGGAATTGAGCGGAGGTGGGAAGGAACAACTCGAAAATTTGAGCTCTCTGTGGAAAGGTCATCTTTTGATACAACTCTGTAAGGATCTCTAGGTCGAAAGGAGAGAAAACAACCCACCCTTCTTAACAAGAATTAATGTTAACAGATTGCAACAATATAAGTGCAATTATGTGGGTCATCTTTAGCTTGATTGTAAATTCGGGCCAACCATAAAGTCAATCATTAATTTTGTGGTTGGGCCCTCAATGACTCCAATCTACAATCACATTAAGCTCAAGTTGTTGTGTGTGCAACCCTGGAAAACCAAGAAATTGATTAAATCGTTTATTTTAGTTATTGTTTTTTACTAATGAATAGTAAACACTTTGTAGATGTTTTATGTTTGGACATTTTTTATTTTCAAATTTACTTTTATTTTAAATATTATGGTTAAATTAAGTATAGACAATAGAATCATTAATATTTTTTATAAGGATATTGTTAATTGATATGTAAGTGTTTTTAAATCATTTTTTTAATAAACAATTTGTAGATGGTTTATATTTGGATATTTCTAATTTTCAAATTCACTTTTATTTTTTATTTTAAAGATTATGGTTAAATTAAATAGAGAGAATATAATCATTTAAGATTTTTTATAAGGATAATGTTAATTGATATGTAAGTGTTTTTAAACTATTTTTTTATAAACATTTCTAATTTTCAAATTTACTTTTATTTTAAAGATTATGGTTAAAATAAATATAGAGAATATAATCATTAAAACAATTAGTAAAGATATTGTTAATTTTTTTTTTTTTTGTAAGTGAGTTGAGATTTTATATAACTGTAAAAACTTATAGTAAAAAAAGGAAAAGTAGGGAGGGATCCTTGGATCTGCTCGAAAAGGAAACCAGATCAGGGCCCTCGTATATGCACTATCAACAAAAACGAGGGAGCTGGGACGCCACCCTGGGAAACCAACCCAGTCCTCTTAAGCCAGTTTGCAGAAAACCATAACTTAACATATTCAGTAACAGATAACAATAAGCAGTGCATAAAAACCATGGTTTGTGCTGTGTTAGTTCAGGATGATTGGCTAGTTATTGTCTCCTTTCTTATTTGCTGCTTTTTCTTTATCTGCTCTACCATGCATGTCCTTCTGATGTTGGCTGGAGTTCCTCGTCGGTCCTCAGGAGTTATGTCTAAATGGTGGACGTAGCAGAGATAGATGTGAAATTGTTCCTCCAGTCGCTCCAACTTTATGTTTTGACTCCTCTGGTCCTCCATTATTCCTCTGGCAAGGGTCTCCAAGTTGCTGAGTCGGTTCATGATTTTTGTGAGCTCCTTCTTATGTCCCCTAATTGCTTCCTTATTGGTCTCTTTCCTGTCAGATTTCAGCTTGCCTATCAACATTTTAGTGCTTCAGGCTTCTTCCACCATCTTTTGGTAGAGGGTCTTTCTTGGTTGAGTGGTCCTTGGGTCCTTAATCCCGTTGGCTTCTTGAATGAGTTCATCCCATTCCTTGCCCTGGCATTGGTTGTTGACTTCTCTTTCCCACCTGTCTATGACTGCTTTCCCTTTGGGGTCAACCTGCTTGAGGAAGGTTTCCTTGGCCTCTCTAACCGCTTATTCCACCTTTGTGATCTTCCGGGCGCTTTTTGAATGAGCCTCCCCCTGGGGGCCTCTCTTGCTCTAGGTCTTCTTCAGTCTTGTCATCTCTACATGTTTATCGACTTTAGTTTGTCCTCTACTTTTTTCCATTACTTCTTGGTGCTTAGTATGGCCTCTGTGATTTCTTCTCTCCGATCTGTGGTTTCCTTTGGTGATGTTTCCTTTATTGGGTTTCCCTGGCTGTTGGCTTCTCCTGGAAATTATTGATCTCCTATAGAGGTGTCCTTTTAGGTTCTATCGCATTGATTTGGATCATTTGTTCTTGGGATTCCTATCATCATCCCTGCGTCGCTCCCCTGTTTTTCACCTTGTATGCCAATCATTTCCTCCCCCCTTACCTATGTATAGGTGATGCGTACTCAACCCCGCCCATGTCCAACCGTTTTGTTCTGTGTACTTTTCCTCCTACTGGATATCCCTCCTTTGCTCCCACGAGCAGTCCCTGCACTCCTTTCTAGTGATAGGGCCACCGTATTGTATCTCCTCCTGTGGTGTGACTTGGGTCTGAATTGGAATTCGTGTTGGCATGTTGGCCTTTCGGATTTTGACGGGGTCCTACGTGCCTTTCGAGTACTTCTGAGCCTCCAATCTCATTGTGGTCATCCATACTTCGGCTGCCACCATAATCCTTTACCGCTATTTGAGTGCAGTCTATTCAAAACTGACCACTTGGTATGTTACTCCATATTGTGTCTAGTCCTGGTTTTGCTTTGTCTACACCTTTGTTAGATATCCTATCCACTAGGCCAGTGGTTGACCTTCGTACCTAACGCATCTCTACTTCGATCCTCGATTTTATGTGCTCCTGAATTCTTTGCAGGGTCTATGTCGAGCGCCAATGTTTCTGGATTTTGCCCATTCTGGTGTTGTTTTGGAGCTTCCTTACTATGTTGATTACTAGTATGGAATCTCCTTCCACTATAGTATTGGTTATTGCTTCCCGGCGTAGAATCTCTAGGCCAGTCTCCAGGGCTCCAAACTCCGCGGCATTGTTGGTTGAGTTCCCCAAACTCCCAGTATATGGCCGAATGATATTTTCTTGATTGTCCCTCATAACTCCTCCTAACCTTGTCTGACCTGGGTTACCTTTTGATGCACCATCAAAATTCAGCTTGAGGGAACCCTATGGTGGAAGTTTCCAGTTGTGCTCACCTATTTGGAGTTGTGTTGGTCGTCTCACTTGAAAGGGGTTTTATCCATCCTTCAATCGAAAGGCCTCAAGGATTCTGAGATCTTGGGTTGTGTGTTGTGCATTGCTCGAGTGGCAGTTGTGGCTCTGTACCATTTCTCTTGTCATGGAGATGATGGTTTCCTTGATCTTTTCTACCATCCATTTTTGGTTCTTGAAGATGCGTCAGTTCCTTTCTTTCCAGATTGCCCAAATGATCATTCTGGGGATGAGGAACCAGCTGAGATTCACCTCTTCATTATCGTTGTAGTTCTCTTTTCAAGTATTTATAGTTGTGGATATATTCCCTTTGATCCTGTTAGATTGTTAGAAGATGTTGGTCTCCAGTCCCAGACTTCTGTTGTGAGTGTACATTCATCTAGGAGATGGTTCATTGTTTCCTCTTTTTCTTCACATAGGGGACATCTGGAAGGTCCTATGAAACCGTGCTTCCTGACGTTCTCCCATGTTAAGATTCGATTGTGGAGTATTACCCACTGGAAGATTTTTATTTTTGGCCATTGTGGGATTTTCCAGATCTTAACCCATTGTTGTGCGGGGTCTCCTTGGTCCTGGTTCGTAATGTAGTGGTGTACTTCTTTGAGATTGGATTTCCCACCGTCCTTGTGCCCCCATCGCAGCTGTTCCATTCCTTCCGCAACTACTATTTTTCGTTTCCCTAGTTCCTCCTCCACTTCTTGTATTGCTGCTACGGTTTGGTCTCTATTATGTGGGGTAAGAGTGTTCCAGATTCTCCATTTGTTGTGATCTGTCTCTTGCTTCTAGTATTGGTAGACTCTGGTTTTTCCTTACGCAAGCATCTCCTGTTGGATTTCCTCTCTTCCGGGTTTTTCCAGTCTAGGTTCTTGCTACCAGGCGTCCTCCCAGAATCTGGCGGTTTTTCCATTTCTGACCTCCCAAAAGCTGTGTGATTGAATCCAAGCCTTGTTCCGCCATGCTAGGTTCCAGATAACAGACCCTGCCTTGGTGCCTCTGAAGCGGATTTTGTCCTGATCGCTTATGTTCAGGGCATATTTTTCCTTCCATAGGTTTACCCATGGCGTTGTGGTTTCCTTGACCCAGAGCCACCAGAGTTTCGCCCCATATGCATCATTGGTCACTTGCAGGTCATGTAGCCCTAGGCCTTCATTGTTTTTTGGTTTACAGATCTTCTCCCAAGCCACCAGTGCCCATTTTTTCTTTGTTTCCGCTCCTTGCCAGAGGAAATATCTTTGTATTGTCCTTATTTTTTGTAATATCCCCTTGGGGGTTGGGAATACCGACATCATGAAGGTTGGAATAGCTTGTAGCACTGACTTGGTTAAGATGAGTCTTCTGGCTAGGTTGAGGGATCTGTATGTCTAGTTTTTGACCCGATTTTGTAGCCTATTGATTACTCCCTCCCAAGTGGACATTTTGTAAGCTTTATCTATTAGCGGGATCCCTAGGTAATTGGTTGGAAGTGTTTTGCGTGCAAATCCCAGAATGTTGGCCAGATTTCTTTGGATTGTGGGGTTGGTATTAAAGAAAAAAATCATAGATTTTGACTGGTTTATCTCAGCTCCCGAAGCTTCCCCAAACTCATTTAGGATTCGTTTGTAGGCTTTTTCTTCCTTGACCGTGGGTATGCCATGAAGTGTGGTGTCTTCCACAAATTGTTGGTTTGTGGAGGTAGTACAGGTCGCAAAGGGTTTGATCCATTTTATTTCCCTTGTTGCGGTTTCCCTCTTTATGCTTCGGCTGAGACCTTCCATCATTAGAATGAAAAGGAAGGGGGACAACGGATCTCCTTGTCTAATGCCTCTAGTGGGCTAGAAAGGTTTGGTAGGGGCTCCATTGACCAGGAGCGAGTAGCTTGTAGTTGAAACTAGGTCAAGTATCCAATTGATCCAGTGATGGGTGAACCCGAAGGCTTCCAGGGTCTTGACCATATACTGCCAGCTAATTTTTTCATAAGCTTTAGCTAGGTCCAGTTGTATTATCATTCCACCTTGTTTTTGAAGCTTCAGGGTGTGGATGATTTCATGGGCATGGATGATATTGTCCATTATTTGTCTTCCCTCCACGAAACCAACCTGTTCTTGTGAAACCAGTGTGGGTAGGAGGGGTTTCAGTCTATTTGCTATGACTTTGGAGATTAACTTGTACACCACATTGCAGAGTGCTATTGGTCGGTATTTGTCCGGGGTTTTGACTTCATTTTCTTTTGGGATGAGTGTAATCATTGTGGCATTTAACACTTTGAGAATAGAGGCTGACCTTCTAGAGTCTTCCACTACTCTATACACATCATGTTTGACAACTTCCCAACAGGATTTGAAGAACTCCACCATGAAACCATCCAAGCCTAGGGCTTTCCCATTGGGCATTTCCTAGAGTGCTTGGTTGATTTCCTCCTCCGCTATGGGTTTGTTCAAATTGTTATTTTGTTCCTCAGTGACCAGTCGCAGGATGTGCTGTATTATCCTTTGTATGGCCGTTGTTCTGTCTTGGTTGGGTTCCTGGGATATCCCCTGGAAGTGATTTACCAGAGCTGTTTCTATGTCTTTATGTGACCCTCTCTCTATTCCATCCTAATCCCTGATCTTCAGGATCTTGTTGTGGGCTCTTCTGGCCATCATTGTTCTGTGAAAAAACTTGGTGCTCCGTTCCCCTTCTTTTATCCATTTGATCCAGGACTTTCGTCACCATAGGGTTTCTTCTTACTGACATCATTGCTCCCACTCCTGGGTTAGTTAGAGCTCTTCCTTTTTCTGTTCCTCCGTGTAGCCCTCCAAGATGCAGGTTTCCTGGAGTATTTTCATTTTTCCTTCTATATTGTTCTTTTCTTGGTTTATATTCCCGAAGGTGTCCTTGTTCCACTCCTTGAGCTTATGTTTTATGTGTTTGAGTTTTTTATAGAGTTTGAACATCCTTGTCCCTTACTCTGGTTGCTCCTCCCTCCACCATTGTTTTATTCTTTCTTGGAAGGTTGGGTGTTCCAGCAAGAATTTCTCAAATATGAAGGGCCTGTTTTTTGGTATGGTCTAGAATCCTGCTTCCAATTGCATCGACCAATGATCTGATCCCCCCCAGGGGAGGATATTTCATTCTAAGGTCAACCCTTGCATTATGATTGACTATGACACCAGGAATCTGTCAAGTCTTATTGCTACCTGATGTTGATTCATCCTTTTATTATTCCAGGTGAACTGGTCGTTATTAGTTTGTAGGTCTACCATCTCCATTGTGTCAATGAAGTTTGAGAAATCCTTTGCATCTCTGTCCCTCCTCTTTTCTCCGCAAGTGATAAGATGATGTAGAAGTCCCCTGCTAGAATCCATTGTAGGTTGTCTGATCTGGATTTGGCTCTTCTAGGTCTCTGATCATTCCTTTTTTTTTCTTTGTCGCATGGGGACCATACACATTAGTGCATATAAGTTCCTTTGTGTTCCCAATGATTTGCATGCGCATCGTTAGAGTGTGCCTGGTTGCTTCAGCTGCTATTAGGCTAAGTAATTGAGGGTTCCACAGGGTCAGGATTCTCCCTGCCATTTTTTGGCCTCTAGTGGCCATCATTTTGTACTTGCGCCAGTGTTATTGACTGATGGTTTCGATTCTATATGTATTACACTTTGTTTCTTGAATAAAACAAAGATCTGGTTGTTCCTGCTTTAGTCTATTCCTAAGGATTCGTTGTTTTCTTGGGCTGTTTAGGCCTCTTATATTCCAGGTTATGACCTTCATTTAAACATGCGTGGGGGAGTTGGGGAAGAGTTTCTTGATCTTACTCGAGTTTATTAGTAGCGCTCCAAGCTCCTGTAGGGATACACTATTTGATTTTCTGCCTTTTTTCCTCCGTGTCTGCTTGGGTGATAGTTGTGTTTGCCCTTCACCTCCTTTAACTCCTAGGTGTCCAATCTCCCCATAAGTATGCTTTTGGCCTCAGGCTTTGGCTTCCTCCCTTTGCAGGAACAAGTATTGGATGCGATCTAGTTGCTCTGTTGGTACATTCTCTACACCCTATTTTTTCCATTGTTCCAATATATTTGTAAGATCTATCCCTTCCCTTTCCATAAGTTCTCTGAGATCAGGATCTTCTGTGCCTATTTCGCTTAGGGTCATTTCCGCATCTCCGCCGGCTTCTTGCATGGGGGTGTTGTTGTCTTTGATTTTTCCCTCCAGTGGGGTTGCACAACTTCCTTGTCCCTTTTGAGTACCTGGTCGTTCGTTGGGCTCGTTTATATTTTGTTCTCTGACTTCCTGAACTGTTGCCTTATCTTGATCACCTTTCGCTTCTTTGGTAGATCCATCCTGTCCTTCCATTTTGTTCCGAGCCTCCAGGTTAATCCCTGTTGAGGCTTTGCCCTGCTTCTTGTTTGCTCTACTCCTAGGATTTGGTTTTACAAAACCTTCCTCATCTGGCTATTGTTTGGGATTTTCCGTTTCTTTCTTTTTATTAAGAGGGCATTCCCTGATCAGATGACCATGTTCATGAGATCTTCTGCATATGAACGGGATATGTTCGTAATCAATGTTTTGGATCCATTCCTCGTCTCTGAATTCGAGGCTGATGGCTTCTGGAAGTGCTCCCAACACATCCATCTCTATACATATTCTTGCGTAAGATGTATATCTCCCTCTTAGGGTGGCTTTTGTTGTCTTTATGTATCTCCCCAATTTGTTTCCTATGGCTTCGAAAGTTGAGGGTAACCAGTAGTCTAAGGGTAAGGAGTAGAGTCTCAGCCAGACTGGTACCTTTTTGAAGGTTTCTTTTTCCAAGGAAAAATTTTCCTTCCATGGTTGCATGTAGAGTCATGCTGATGCATGGAAGTATGGCACTCCTTCAAAGATTCTATCCCTATCCTCTAGGTTTATGAAAATAGCTGTGAAGAAGCCTTTCAAGCCCAGATGAAGTTCCACGTCCCCATTCAGCTTCTAGTGGTATTTAATCTAGTTGCACAACGTTCTCTCTGTTGGCCATAGGCCCATAAACTTGCAGATTAGCGCATGGGCTTTCATCTGATCTATTTAAAGTTGTGTCTGCGGATCTACCAGTACCACCTTTGGTATCATTGTTGTTTTGGGTTTGCATGGGTTGCGCCCTTCCGTCGGGTTGGTCTTCTGTGTGTTTGGCATTTCACTCTGGGTTTCTTTGGCTTCCTCTTCCATGCTCTCGTTTGTGCCCTGGTTCCTTTCACCTTTCCCTGGGTTTGATCCCGAGGTGCCTGTCATAGGTGTTTTGAAAAATACGCCCCTTGGCCCCTTCCCTCTGTCCACCACTACCTGTTTGTATGAGGGGGTACCCTTACCCCCCCACTGGTGCTCATGCCGTAATCTGCCATGGCTGCTACTGTCTAAACCCTAGCTTGTTGTTCCGTAAAGATATTGTTAATTGATATGTAAGTGTTTTTATAAATTAAATATAGAAAATAAAATCATTAAGTTTTTTTTATAAGGATAATGTTAATTGATATGTAAATGTTTTTATAAATTAAATATAAAGAATAAAATATTAAGATTTTTTATAAAGATTATATTAATTGATATGTAAGTGTTTTTAAACCATTTTTTTATAAGGTTAATTATTCAACAAAATTTTGCACTCCAAATATTTAAATTTTTTCAAAAATTATAAAATGTTAAAAAACATTGAAAGTTTCATGAATCCTATAATACACTAACACTTATATAAGTACTTAGTTAAAAGCTTTTTTTTAATTAGGAGAATTTAAATATATTTGATATAAGTAATTACTTAGTTAAAAGTTTTTTTTAAATGAAGAGAATTTAAATATACCTGATTTTCAAAGGAAAAGAATAAAAAAATTATAATAAGATTTTTAAAATTATAGATAAATGTGAATATTTTTTATTTCTTCATTTAAATATATAATAAAAATAGATTTTTTTTTAATTTCTTATACAGATAGGGAATGTTTCTTTTATTAGCAAGATTATAAGATTATATGTTGATGAATATAATCATTTTTCTTTAACCACAATGTGTTTATAATTTATATATTATGTTTTTATATAAAAATAAAATTTATATATTTTAAGGGACGTTTCTTCCATTTGCGAGGTTATATGTTAATGGTTGTAGATTCAATTTTCAATGTTACTCTTAAAAACCTAAAAGTGTTATATTAATTATTAAACAATTAAGGTTGTTTTTATTTTTAACCCTTAACTTATATTTGTAATTTTAATGATTATAAAAAAACTATCTTGATATTTTGGTTATTATTAATAAAATGGTAAGAAATACAAGATATGATATTTTATTTATTTATTTTAATTTTGATTCATTATATTGTAGATGTTAGTTTGTAATTTTCGCATTATGACATTTTAATTAATGAATAAGAAAATTTATATAAAAAAATCGTAATTATTTATTGGTATTGAAATTATTGATGATTTTTAAGCTTTTTAGTTACTTAAAAAAACTGGATTTGACTTTACACATAACAATGATGTGAAACAAAGACTCTAACACTACATATTGGAGACACAAAGGCATACAAAAAGACAACACACAAAATATGTCAAATTTTAAATAATACAAGATGTTAATGATTAAATTCTAAAAAGATATACTACCATCGATTGATAAGCTCATTTTACAAGGAAAGTTCGAGGTAAACTAGTATTCTTGCTCCATAAAATCTAGTTCTAGACAAAAAGATTTCCAGTTCTAGAAAAAAAAAAGCAATATCAAAAACTCTTTTACATTATCATACTATTTCCGCCTTTATACACACCAGAGTAATGTGGAAGAAATCTTGAATCCACTTGATGTGTCCTTGGGGGCAAGTTTCGAGTCAAGGTGTTGTCACATGATCCTCAACTCCTCCGTCTAGGCCAACTCCTAGTGAAGCCAAGGGGGGTAGTCCCTAAAGAAAATAAACTAAGGCTTAAAACTAAATCTAAGCACAATTAGTATTCTAGGAGTTTATTGCAACAAGAACAAGATAATCAAATAACAATCTACACTAGCAACATATGTTTCATTCACTTATCGTGAGATATATTCAATATCCATAAAGCAAAAAGATACATACATCAATGATATACTTCAAAGGAAATGCTTGCAAGATATAAATGCTTTGAAGTAAAAGGTTTGAAAGTAAATATGATTATACTAGTGCCAAGAGTCATGTATGTAATGTTGTTGGAAAAGGATATTGTCATGTGAAAATGTCCTTGAAATTTTTAGATTAAGGTTGGTTAGATTACTTTATTGCTTGTGTGAAATTGTATTGCAAGAAAGAAAAACTAATCTAGGATGTGGCCTCTTGAGAGGTTATCCCTCGGAGAAAAAATTTGCAGAGAGCTTTCTGAAACCCAAATGGCTTCACCAACAAACTCAATAAAGGTGTTGGAGGTCCAACATAGAAGGGAACAAGCCCGAGGTGTTATGTATGACTTCACACACTCCCTTTATGCGGTTTTCCAAACCAAGCAATAACTTCTTTTGATATTATCCTAATTATACTACTCCACACTGACCAACCCCAATTTTGATGAGTTACCCAGATAGAGATAGGCTCGCAAGGGTTCAGAGCACACACCGGGGAGTTGAGGGGAAATATTTATTTTCCAAATTTGAAATTGCATAAAATTAAATGTTTTCTATTTACTAAGTCCACACTGACCAACCTCCTTTTAGCATAAATCTTAATCAGACAAGATGAGGGGACGAGTTTATTTACAAGAAACTAAAATTGCGAAAAATAAATATATTCTATCAATTAAAATATTACTTTGCAAAAAAGGAAATCTAAGCAAAATATTGTTGTGCTTTGTGATGAATTTTTAAGTTACTTTTATCTTAGCTTTATATGTGAAAAGTAAACTTAAGCCAAAAATGCAAAAATGACACAATAACCAAAAACATTGTTCTCCCCAAGGGGGATGAAGAGTGGGAGCTTGTAGCCCCACCGATTTTATTAATGGAATTACAAAGATATTTTTTGGAGTGACTTGTGATCATTCATTCGGGGGATCATAAGTCTTTACAACGTTTACAATGAGTTTATTAATCAAAAGGGTGCTCCCGGGGGTCCCAGAATGTCCAAATCCGCCCAAAACGGACATAGTTTCCCCTTAGTTTTTTGCTAAAACTGAAAAAAATCAAGCAAACAACAATGAAAAATGCCCAAAAACACTTTGGAAGTGTCTTGGACTTATGTTATAAAAACCCAAAAAATTCTAAGTAAATTGCTAAAGAAAAAGTGCAAAAAATGAACTAAGGAAAGCAAGCTAAAGAGCTTGTTTACTTAGGGTATTTGAATGTTATTTCAAAACAGTAATAAAAGGGCACTTAATTTTCCAAATATGAAAGTGATAACTTTTAAAAGAAATCTACTTTTAGCCTTTTAAAATTTTAAAGGAAAAAACTTGCTAAAACTAAACTTTCTTATGATAGATCTAGCTTAGAATAATGAAGTGAAATTGAAATATAGATCCAACTTCTTTTGCATGCTAACTTAGACAAATAATAATTTGAAATATTATCTAGATCTAATTAGTGCATGCAAATTAGTAAACAAAATAGAATTTAGGAACTTTATGAGATAAGAGAGAAAGAGTGTCAGATGGAAACCAATCTTGGGCTATGGGGTGTATTAGTGTGTTGTAGAGGAAAAATGCTTCGATTGAAAGGATTTGAAGGTGTTGGAAACTCAAGCAAGAGATTTCCACTCCTCTAAACTAGAGGTCCTGCAAACTTGTCGAATTCCTGCAAAATACTTGTTAAAAGTGGATGCATCCACTTCCTACATATAAAATCTAGAAATCATGCAAATCAAGTTAGAATAACATGAGATCATAGACTAAACATGTGCTATAAATAATAATATGTAGTAATACAAACAAGTTCACTAATATCTTACTACTCAAGGATAAATTAAAAATGAAATTTTGCAAAAATAAAATTTACCATAACCTCAACACTTCAAGATGGAACAATAACATCCACACATTGACACAAGATAACAAGATTGACCTCCAAAGTCTTCAAATATTTATTCCACAATATATTGAGAGCATATTACAACAACATAA
>JZKD02S1871394.1:203084-282397 GCA_000966675.3 Picea glauca
CTTAGAAATTGGCTTTGTAAATTGCAAATAGTCCTCTAAAGTCAAATTTTGTTAGTTTCTCAAGTGTAAGCAGTGCCCCTAAATCACTCAAAAATCCCCTCACATAAACAAATCCTAAGTCAAGATATCATTTAGAGTGACAATAATAAGATTTAAACACAATCCTCTACTCAACCAACAACATTGTAATTGATGAATACAACTTGCTGCTTTAGGCTCAATCTTGTTTGCTTTGTTATTTGTCCGTTTGTGAGTGAAAATTTGATGCTTTTACAGTGTCTTTGTATGGATTTGATCTTTTTGGTTTTGATGTCTTTGATCTCTTCAACTTTGATGTCCTTCTATGTTTTTATGTCTTTTTTTATACAATTTTTAAAGTTTTGATGCCTTTAGGTCTTTTGTTTGTACAAATTTGTCTTGATAATAGTTCACATGCACAATGCGTCAATTTGGTTCTTGCCTTCTTTACGTCATAGCTGTAGAAATTGTTAATTCCTTGTGTTTTTTAGTGATGACCATCTTTATTGCATGATCATTTAGCGTGGATTTAGGTACCCTCACGCTATCAATTTATTTCAGTGTAATAGTTCTAGTTTTGTTGATAAAAAATAAATTAGTGAAATCTTTGAATGTGATGTTGGTTTTTTATTGTCTTTTTGGTAAATATTGCTATCACTTGTGTGTTTTCCATTCACTTGCTTCAAATCTTATTGTTGAATATTGATTGCCCGTGCCATTCTTGGTTAGTCCACTACTTGTGTCAAGTTAGCATTGGAATTATTTGTTTAGTTGTATTTATTTGACATAGAATAAAATACTAGGATACCAAACTATCTTATGGTTAATGAATATACTCCACCTGCTACTAGCATTGAAATTATTTGTTTAGTTGTATTTATTTGACATAGAATAAAATATTAGGATACCAAACTATCTTATGGTTAATGAATATACTCCACCTGCTACTTTTAATGAAAAATAAGGTTTGTCTTGCCCTAGATCAAACAATAAAGTGTCTTGCTCTATATTTAACAATATATCTTGTCTTCACCGGGATTTCTCTCTTTATGTAATGCATTTTTTATGGTGAAAGTATCAAGCTTCTATTGCATAGTTGCATGTATTTGATATCTTGAGTCATTATAAGTTTCTCTCACAAACCAATATCATAACACATGGATTTGTATTCGAGGTTTAAAAACAGTTAAAATGTAATTGAATGTATTACATGGTATTAAGGGGGTGGAAAGGTTTTTAAAACTAAACTAGGGGTATACATATTGGGGGGTTCAACCAACCAACTTTATTTTTGTTTGTGGGGAAAAGGGTTGGGAGGAGAGTTAACAATGCCAAGAGATTTGTATTTGTGAGGTGTTTTTATGGAAGTGAAGCATCTCACAAATGAGCACAATGATATATCTCTGGTCCTCGTTCCTTATATAAATTCTCAATGAACCCAATGAACCAGGAAATTCTCTAATCAAGCAATGACAATGACCATAAATTTCATAATAGAGGGATTTACATATGAAATGGTTTTGTGATTCCTAAAGAAAATGTTTGATACTTTTGATTGAAAGCTAAAATAGCATAAAATAAACAACATTTTCTAAAGTATATAAGTATATATATAACTAGTATATTATGTATTTATTTTTATTTTTTATTCTAGATATTTGAAGTTTAAATTATTTATAGAAGTTTTTATCTCGTTGTTCATGAATATACCATGGTGATAATTGTTGGAATTATTGATTGTGTGTTGTCATTGATGACAACACGAGTCAAACATGTATAGTAAATAGAGAAAAATGAAGATCACCTTGGGGCAAAAGCAATCTGTGTTCATTGTTGATCATGATAGGATCAACAATGATCCTATGTTCCTAAAGCTCAGGAGAGGTAGCATGCAGAGAATCCACATATAGAAGGAGTAACAAAGCACAAGGAATTAAGAGCTCAGGATGGTTAGCGACTAAAGATCAGTGCATAAAAGAATGCACAAACAATTATTAAAAGATCAGGAAAATAATGATGAACATACCAGAGAAAAGAGCACTGAAACCCTTCAAGAATCGTAAGGAAACTTTGTTACAATTGAAAAATATGTCAACCGTCAATCAAAATACCATAGAAATCCAGACAACCATCAGATCGATGTGAAGTTAGAGATTGGGAAGGATTAAATCTCAACAATCATATCTGGAGTAGTAGCATTATGGACAATCGGATCAAGCCAGAATCATAGATCGAGAGGGATTAAATAAGAGCCATCAGATTTTGTGGAGGAAATTGAAGTGAGCTCTCAAATGTTAGATCAGTTCGGGATCTATCTTGATTGTCAGATAGAACCAAGTGGAAGTACAGGATAAGTGGACCCCATAAGACACAAAGTCTTGAAACCGTCGAATTTCTAAAGTGAATAAGGGTCATCAGATCTAGAAAATGCATGGTGACCGTTGGATGAGGATAAGCATTTCAATTAGTGGTCAACTTCGATGCTGACCACTTTAGCTAAAAATATTATGAAACATGTAAGTTCACCCAAAGGCTGGAGCCCTGAAGTCCCAAAGTGAATGAGGGCCATTAGATCTGGGCAATGCATGTTGACCGTTGGATGAGGATAGGTGGGTCCAATGGTGGTCAACTTCAATGCTAAACACTTCGACGAAAAGGAGCTTGAAACATGTAAGTTTACTGGAAGGCTAGAGCCCTGAAGTCCTGAAGTCAATGAGGTTCATTAGATCAAGAATTTGGGTGAAAACTAAATCATCCGATATAGAGTAATGATCCAAAGGAGAAATACATATAACAGTTCAGGAGATCCACATCAACAAGGACATGTGGCCCAATCAGATGGTGACAAGTGTCAAGGTCTAGTTGGCACTTTAGGTATACGAAAGTCATGAATCTAGGTGACACATGGCAACCACTCAGCCAGTGTCACGTCAACAATGATGTCAACAAGCCAAATCACTTCAGGATTACTAACTTCAGGGATATCTAAGCTTCCTTTATCAACTAATCATCGAAGTCTGAAATCGAGAAGTAACGCTAAATGTTGATCTACTTTGGGAGCATTCTCAACCATTGATCAAGCATAGCAGAAGAATAGAGTAAGCATGAGGAATTAACTGACAACAAGTGGTCACTGCAACTTTATGACTTATTTGGTAGGTAAAACCTCTGGAGGGATTGAACTAGTTCGGAGTTTGAGTAACCCAGAGTCCCAGAGTCATGAATAGTCGAATATCCAGAAATCGAGAGCTACCTTTCGCTTAAGCCTATGGTCCTAGCTTTTGGACATGTGAAGGTTAATAAGCAGAGAAGTGTTGATACACACTCCGATGGAATTTGCTTTGGGAGAATTGGAAGACTGCAAAGTCCGGAGTCACAAATCATCGAAGTCTTGAAGTGAACGAAAACCGTCCACTCAACCACAGATTAAGTCTTGATCATTGATTTGTTTTATTCTCGAGGATAATGTTGAAATCACCAGATTAGCATCTGTTAGGACTTGCATTTGGTTATGGGTTATGGTCTCATCATAGAGGAGTAAGGATGAAAGAAGAAGTGATAGGAACAATGCTTAAATGGATAAGCCCATGGTCATTTGAACATTGAGTTGAAGGAAGCGCCTCATAAATAATTCATTTATGTAAACAACTTAAGGCATGTAGAGTAATTTAACAGAGATTAACACCACAACAATACAAAGAGTAGGTAAAAGCTCAAATATGATCTGTTGGTGAACTGGGGACACAGTATAAGCATGGGAACGATATAATGAGTCGATCTATATCTGTGATCAAATCATGAGGACAAAACTCAAATCAAGATTAGTCTTCTAATTAAATTGAGAAACTTACATGATAATTAATGAATAAAAGGAAAAGATTATTTATGTTAAAATTAAATGAAGAGGTGCAATGGTTCATGTCAAAAAGACATTGGTTCAATCCTATACCTATTGAAATACTATATAAACTACAAGTGGTGGTGAATCTAAGGGTGTCTCGGTGGATATATATATATACATGAAAGTTCATTCTATCAGGTTGGTGCATGTTTACAAGTTGAGTCTTGTTTTGAGGGTTGGATTCCTCACATCTCAGTTGGATCTGAGATCAACAAGTCAGGTATTGTTATGAGGGTTGGATTCCTCATTTCTTAGTTGGATATGAGAACTACAAGTTGGGTCTTGTATCATAGAGTTGGATCTCTCATATTCAGTTGAAGTTGAAGTTGAAGATATTAAAAGATTGATTTTATTTGTATTCATTCAAGTTAAATAAATAAAAGAAAGATATTTTATCTACTTCATACAGTTTGTGTTATACATGTTTATGAATTATTAATTGAGTGACATATCTTATTCAGTTAATTCAGTTAATCTATGAAAGTGTGAAAAGCATTCAAAAGTTCCAGACATTGATTCACCCCCCTTCTGAGTATCAGTTTGTGTTTCGACAACAATGATCTTTAGTTTAAACAATATATATTGCTTGTTGCTTTTAAATACCATGAAATATTACCTTCGCCCAGATGTTCTTCATTATTCGATTTAGTTACTTGTTAATGAAGTTATGAAACTTTTATGCTAACTTCATCCTTCTAAACCAAAACATAAAAAAATGATGTCCCATCCTAATAGCAACATGATTGACGCTTGTTGTATTACAACATCTTCATGATGTTGTAGTCTTGATTGATCAATCTTAAATGATGTAACATGTCTTTCATACGTTGAGTGTGTTCAAAGATTACATATTTATTTTATTTAGTTTTTTTTTTCTTTAGATAAAAAAAATAGTCTTAAGGACCAAAATTCAATTCTTTAAGTTTGAATATTTTAAAGGGGACGTTGAAGACTTTGACACTTTAAGTTATGTGGAAACTTTGAAAAACTTAGATTGAATTCTTTGTGTAGTTATTTAAAGCGTAGCTTCATTGTAAGTGGTCTATAACATATGGATTTGATTTCTTGGATGCCACTAATGGTTCCCCCTTTCTATTGCAAACAAAAGTAAATAGAACTTGAATTTGTAGTGTCGTACTTAAAGAAGCAAGAATCATATTTTTTTATGCTAAGTTTTAATTTGGTCCATGGTGTAACCTGACATCTACATTACTTGGTTTCTTTGTTCTTGTTATCTTGCGACTTTTTAAATTTTGAATACCCTCAACAAAAGTCCTTCTAGCCACATAATTATTTAGAAATTTTATTCTGACTAGTTTTGAATTGCATGGCCATTGTCGCATGCATAATATATCATTTACTTAGTCTTTAGACTTGTAGAATTCCCTTGGCCAAGAACATGCTAGAAAGTCACTATTGATACCATGTTGCCATCATTTACATTTTCTTTTGATATAGCTTGCTTGAGAAAGCTGGTTGAAACTTAAGATTTAAATCGTATACCTATTCTTTGGTGCCTTTTGCTTGTTGTGTAGAATTGCATGCCTTTGTGATTTCTCGCACATTGCAACTCAACACTTTCCCCTACTGCATGCATTGCTTTTGGTAGCATGTAACACCACCATGCAACTGTGGAGGCATTAGAGGAGCATAAATTGTCATGTAATTTGAATGCATTTGTAGTTCATGGCATGGGAGCAATTGACATAAATTGTGTTCTTTCTCGGTATTCTCTATTCAAAATCAAAATGTTTTTCTATATCCTTATAGATTGTTTGTTTGACTCATTTACAATCTTGCTTCAATTCCATTACACATCATTGCAGATTCATCAAGGAATTGTAGCACATTTTCAAAAATGATATTAGAATGCAAATCCCCACCATTATCTCAATGCAAAATGAGATGAGCTCCAACTTATTAGAAGAATTGCATGGTGTTCATAGTCATGAAACTTATTTATAGAGAATGGAAAAATCAACACCATCTTGGCTTGACAATGGTGCCCCTAGCCGACGTAGGGATGTTTTTTTTGCATCAAATGGCTATCAAAGTGGTTGAACATTCATATGTGTGTTTGATCCTTTACAAGGGGTGTTAATATACCTTCACATAGATATAGAGAACCCTTGATATTGTTATAACATATTGTTCCCTGATTAGAATGGTGTAGTCTAAATGTTCTACGATTTGGAATTTTCTGGAACCATCATTGGAATTTGACTATACAATTCTTGGTGAAATCATGTTTTTTGTTACTTAAATTGCATTTTTTAATGCATAAATGGATTCGTCATCCTGAAAAAACCCGAGGATCACTTAGATTTTATAGACTCAACAACCTAAATCTGCAATTCCTGGCTGGATTTTGGGCAAAATTGGTTGGAAAAATTATTCGGAAAGAGTCCAAAATATAGAAAGTTTAGACTATGTCAATTAGAATCCTACGTGTGGCCAATATGTGCCCCTCTTTTCATACAAAAATTGTAGTTCCATGCAATCAACTATTGGTAAACCAATGCTCCCACATGATGCAAGGTCACTTATTCCCATGGAACCAAGCACAACAATAATAAGAAATGCCTTGTACAAACAAAAACTAGGAAGATGCTAACCTTTTTGCACAAACTTTTTGCAATTCATATGTTGGAAATGGAATATATGCAATACAAAGTGTACAAGAGCACCATGTTGAGAATGTTATTGCAAGCAATCAATAGATTGGCAATTGGAAATGTGTTACCAATATTGAATATCTATATAAAGGAGGGAAAATAAAGGGAGGTACTTTTGAAATTCAATGATTTTGTCACTTTCTTTGCACAAAATATATACATTTTTGTTGCTAGACAACAAGCTTTGATGAAAATATTCTATTGTGATTAGCAAGATTCTTCAAAGTCCTTGTATTTAATCAAAATAGGGCCATCTCGAAACATTTCCACTTTCCAACAATTAATGATATTAGGTTATGTTCCTAGTAGCATTACTCCTTGTGATGCGGCCATGATTTCATGTTGCATACCAAGAATATCAACATATATCGAAAAATCATTGAACACATTTTGCAAACTAACAAGAGATATAGAAGGACAGGAGGCAATGAAGCATCGATCAAACGAGGGCTATCAAACCTTAACAATGGAAATGACCAAGTGATAATGTAAACAAGAGCATTCAATTAGGTCATGTAAATATTGTATTCTTTAAAATGTGGTTCATATACATGTCATCCAATGAAAACAATTCAACCATATTCAAGAAAGCACATTGTCTTCGCACAAGTTGTAGGTTGGCAAAAGCTCAACAAAACTACCAAATGGAAACAACTTAGAGAACACCTATCCATTGTCACCTTAGGAAGGTATTGCCACCACTTTAGAGATGAGAGAATCACCTCAAGGGGGGAATCCCAATGACCCTAGGGGAAATGAGATGAAAAGTGAAGAAATGAAGGAAGGTCCCCATAAAGGTCAATATAGAGAAAGTGGAAGGGCTTGAGAAAGACTCTAAGTGGCAGCCAAAACTTGCCAAAAGATAAGAGCACCTACAAAGAGTGACTGTACCTGCCTGAGACACAAGAACAAGCCAAATATATATGTATAGTGTTAGGTGGACAAGAAGTTTAAGCTTGATTTCCTTAATTGCAGCAGTAAACAAAGATATATATCAACAAGAAAATAAATGTTAAAGCTGCTAAACAATTGCTAAAATTCAAACAAATGATGCAAAAGATAAGCTAGATAAACACTAGTAATACTCAAGAAAGAAAGCACAAGACTTTAACAATGAAACAAGGTTGTAATAAAAGGTGTTTGCAGAGATATTTTTCAACCTTGTGGCTGTAGCAAATAAATTGTTACAACAGTAAATGCAACCAACAAAACTTACAAAGAGTCCACCCAAAATATGCGCTAGGTAGGTAGTAGATTATCGTGGCAAACTTTAAGAAAATTATGACGGTTGAAAAACAAGTTATAAATGAGGAAAGAGAAATTTTTCTGCTGCCCTAATTGCTATATCTTTTGATGAGATATAACTCCAATAGGACTAGGCCAATCAAGACACCCAAGTGGTCTTGACAAGCCCTTAGCATGTAAAAAATTACCCAATTGAAACAAGTTTAGTATCTCTTAAAATCATGTTTACCGAGGCAAAGAATTTATTTCTCCAGTGGAAAAGAATGACATTAGTGCCTTTATAATTGGGTGAATGCGGTCTTTAAGAAAAAAGTTGGATTAACAAGATCCCTAGGGGTGTAAATCCTCTTACTCCATAGGGTATGCCAACCAACTTAGGGTAAATCTAGGAGGGTGTACACACTTGTACTTCTCCTAGAAACCCTTGTTCAAGAATGACTTATAACTTTAACAAAAAGATGAAATATAAATGGAGGGTGTATCCAACATATTCCTCATAGGGTTTCCACCACAAATAACCAAGAATGAGCAAGAAATAACTAACATATGCATATTTTTCCTTACCAATTCCAAGAAAAGAGCTATCAAGCCTTAGTTCACCATGCAAATTAGCATCCAGGAGCCAAAGAGTAATCCTTCAAGAGGTGTGTGTTGAGGAAAAGATATGAAATGATCTTACTCAAGCATTTTCAGATTCTGCTTGGCTAAATAAAAATAGACGGGAATGTCACCCTATGTTTATAGCCATCAAAAATAAAATCCTAACTCACAAGTATTGATTACAAGTGCTTAGGATAGTATTTTTTACAATTAAAAGCTTGCTGGAAAATTCATTTTAATATGATTTTCTGAATATAATAGCTGCTGAAATAAATGTAGAGACAGTATTAAAGACACCAAGATGATAATCAAGATAGTTGAGACATAAAGCAATACTTTATTTCATTCCAATTCACCAAAGAGTCATTCTTTTTACAAAATTTCATGTAGAAATTTTGAACCAAAGTCAAACTTAGACATCCCTGATGGAACATACAAAAGGACCTCTAACAGAAAATAAAAAACTGAACTCTAAAAGCTAGATCAACTTGCCACAGATTGCTTCCCACTCGACTCTGCACAATAGCTTTTTTCAGTCATGAAAACTAATTCACAAACAAACAATTCTACATAGACTATCAAAGATAGATCAACACCTCTGAAAAACAAGTGTATGAATGATGTAATTCAACCCTAAGTCTTGATGTCTACAATAAGACCCTGCTATCATAAAAAAAAATTAGGCTTGTGATAAATTAAGGAATGAATGAAAACTGAACTATCTTAGCATAAACTCAAAGAGCAAACCTTAGCATGCTTCTCCTTCTATCATCCTCTTGTTCCTCCCTTTCCTTTTGCCTTTAAGCAAATTAGATTTGGTTGAATTAGTTGAACTACCTCATTAGTTAAGTTAATTAAAAACTCAACCAAATTTTTAGTTAAGGGGGAAAGGTAATAAATCATAATAAGGGTTTTAAATAAATAATAACTAGTAGGTGGGACCCCCTGTGACTCCCTTTGGCTCTTAACAATCATAACATAACTAGTTAATTAATCAAAACACCCCTCCTTGTGACTCCCATCATCACATTGACATTTCACAATTTATCTCATTGATATTTGAAATTATTTTCAAAAAATATATTACTCATATATCCAAAGAAAACATGTTGTCCAAAACTTCTGAAGTCAATTGTCATCAACAATAAATAAAATAAAACTCAAAAACCATATTTTCCACTCTGAGATGCAATCTTTCCTTGATTCCTGTTGTTACCCTTTGATTTCTCTAAATTTTCCTTTGGTTGTGATGAGCCTTTAGGCCTAATCTAACTGATCACATGAGAACAATCGTCCCTCAAATGCATCTGGGAAGACACAGATTTATTAGAGCCATTGGAGGGTGAGGAAGGGGTAGCAGTGGCTTTTCCTTTGTCAAGGGAATGGAAGGCCTCGATTTTCAACCTTTTTCTAGCATGATAGGACTGAACTGGTGAGTGGAAAGGTGCAGCTTGGATAATTTGGTTAATAGGCGGGGGAGCAGGTAAGGACACATTGGGCCAGCCACGATGTTGGGAGACTGTCGGGCGGACAATCTCTTTCCATCCGTCATTTTTTAGAACCTCGAGTTGCAATGAGACATAAGGGGGCACAGGAATACTAGGGGCTCTTGGAGGTTGAAAGGGAGGCCTTTCAGGCCTAGGTTGGACCACTCCTTGCCCAATCCAATTGAAAAATACGGCCTAAAACAACTGGCCTAACTCTTGTGAGTCAACATCAAAGTGTATGGAGAATCTTGGCCTTCTTGGGCCTTTATTCCAATTACCTCTCCCTCGGTTGCCTCTGTCATGGATACCTTGGTTGAAAAATTTCATTCCTGCATGCATGATTGATTAGAAAATGGTCCCTTTACAACCATACATGACAACTCCTTCAAAATATGACATAGATTTTGGCTCTACAACTTATCAGACTCATGCAATCCAATCCATACAAATTGCTTAACTATTATCGATGAGAAGGGGGTGGACAAAGGTTTTGGGATATGCGAGGGGTTTGTATTGTGAAAAAAATGATAAAATGAGAGGGAAAAGAATCATGGTTACCGCTCAATGAAAACAAACAATCAACTGTAATGTAAATCAAATAATATATCACTGTGTTCCAACTAAGAAACCGCGATTTCAAACTGTTTCAAAATAGGATTCTCTTAACTGTAATTAAATTTTAGAATAGAGAGTTAAAAATGGATGTGGGAAGGCGAGGGGGTTGTAATTAGCGAAAAGCGAAATAATGGTAGGGAAAGAGAGCGGGTATTGTTCATAAAATTAATTAAGTAATCCATAAAATCATTCCATATCAACGTGAAAAATCCAACACCAACCAAAATGATTACTATGCCAAAAGAACAACTACTATGTAAAATTCAAACAATTCGGTGCATTAACCTTCTCACTGTTTGCAATCAATCTGTAACACAATGTCATCAGAACAAGACAATATATATTCCATAATAACCTGTAGAGGAGTTTTGTCTCCTCTCATTTATCCATTTAATATTTTAAAACAATTCCCAAATGAATACACAGTCACTTATTTCCATTTTGTTCAGCACCAATGTATCAACCACAACTCATGACTTTTTTCCATCATCAAACACAGACACAAAAATCGTGCCCGATTTCATCTTTTAATTCATTTAATAATTAAATTGTAATGAGATTATACTGTCACATAACCTGTGCATATCTCTGCTATGAAGCATGGTATTCATCAACGCACATAACTGACAACCAAATACAACCATCACCATTTTAATTGAAAAGATCCTGACTTGCCACTTAAACACATAGACAACAATCACCATTTTAACTCATACTAATCTTGGAATACACAGACCATTCGACAAAATGCAGAGCATTTCGGTACAGGTCCAATCACTCTGAAACTAAACATCCACAATGTTGGGCTATCAATCAATAATCACAATGTAAAAATACAACAACTGTGTATTCAATATCATTTCTTCAATCAACCACTTAACCACGTTGAGCTTATCCATTCGATTATAATAACCAATGCAGGGAATTGACACCAAAACCAACACCACTGTTAACATAATCAATGGGGGTGAGCCGGTAATCAAACACTCTTGACAATACACCACCAATTCATAACCATCAATAGTATACCCGACATGACATACAGTTCCCTCTTATCAAAAACCAGGCTTAAGAAAACAAGGGTTCACTCTGTGGACCAACACAGGGAGACTAGTGTCGACTCCAATCATCGGGTGAGAACCTCTGAGACCAACGATGCACACACAGGGTATAGAACCCAACTTTGTAGGCAGGGTGACAATTCACGAGATAGGAGAAACTCTGAACCAAGGAGCAAAGGCTCCATTTTGGCCTTGTAACAACACTTATAACACGTAGGTTATAACCCTCATGGTTTTCCCAATCAACCCAAGAATGCTGAGATAAAACAGAGTCGAGAAATAACAATCAACCTTAAGCAAGACCCTTGGCATAACAACCATCACAACCCACTGCACAAACATCAGTAATATGAGCAAGCCCATACCCTAGTGAAACGATACGTAGTGACACAAGTGTTTCAAACCCAGTAAACCCCATAACAACAAACGACTGGGTATGGTGATAAGAATGCGTGGATACAACCAACCAATCTAGACCGAATGAAAACCCTTCAATCAAGACCAATAAGGATGACAGAGAGCCTTCATGGCTTCTAACATTCAGACTGAACAATAACACCGTGACTTCAAACATTTTTTCAATGAAAACCAAACCAACGATTCATTCCAAGAAAATATCACGAATTCACACAGTTGCTAGACTTAAGGAAAGCACAGACCCATACATCCCAAGCCAACATCTATTTCATAACCAGAGTAGATTCATGGATGGAGAAAAGACATACCTGTAACCAAAAGCACCTTAAAAACGTGAGTTTGGTCGAGCAGTTCTTCCTCTGCTTGAAAATCGGAGCCTAACCACAAGAAGACATAGTTGAACAATAGCCAAACTAGGGTGGCGGCCAGTGGAAGGAGTAGGAGTGACGTGCAATAAATGCATGCCACCTCCACCCCCACTCATTCAATTCCTTAGTACATGCCAACCACTATACCATAAATTCATTCAATTAAACATGCATCGAAACCAACATTCACCAATTGCCAAAAGTGCCACCCTATGCCACATTAACCACTGCCAACCATACTATAGCACATATCATATAACTCAATAAATCATACAACCACTAACCCCGTTATCTAGGACTAACAATAGTCCTTTTAACTCCAATGCATGTAGTGTAGTATATTAGTATAGTCTAGTTTCTTCCCTCTTCATTTTGTTCATATGGCTTTTGTCTCTTTTCAATTTTTCTTATTTGTTGCTACTAACATGTATATTTTGCAGGTGTCACAGTAATGAATCCAGAAACAGATAGCAAGGATAACAATGGATAACATAGGCCATCACAACAGGAAATTAGAGCCTAGAGCAACAAAAGAAACACATAACATGCCTTATCCATCATTAATTTGTCGCAATTAGAACCAACACATAATAGACCTTATCCATTGCCAATAAAACCAAGATTTCATCAATCATGTAGAACTCTGTAAGCAGTGTCGAACAAAAACATAAATATAAAAAAGGAATCAGATCTGATCCTCCAATCTACAAGGGGGTCCCACCTACTAGTATTATATATATCACTAGCTTATAATTAATAGGTTTTAGCAATACTTTGTGGGTGAAATCCTCGTGGCGATTTTAATCGTCAACAAACTGGCGACTCCATAGGGAAATTTGTTTTCAACAGATGTAGAACTCAGAACTCATGGTTTCGCGGACCAAGAACATCAGGTCAAGAAGATGTAACCAGGAATATTATGCAACAGGGGGAAGTGAGCGGATTTAATGGAAAAATGACCGGGAATTTGGGAATAACTCATGAAAAGTGTTAAGTATGATGGGTTTTACCACTGTGTGCATAATCGTTTAACTGGGATTGACTCTTAACTTCAAAGAGAAAACTTATGGACTTGCTCTCTTAAATTCTCAAATGGATGAAGAAAAGGAAAGAAGAAGCGGGAGATAACCAATTCTTTATAAGACAACAGTGAAAGCAGATAACAAATTCAAGTGTGCTTCAGGGAACACCGTGAGAGCTATGTGAGCTTGATTGTTATTGACCAACAATATCTTGTAGGAGTGACATTGTGGTAGAACTGATCCAACGTCTTATTTGACCAAATTAACTAAAATACGGTAAGCAACCAAATCACGACAGAAATAAAATTGCGAAAATCAAAACAACAGTAATAAAATGACAGAAAAGTTAAAGCAGTAAGAAATGTTTTAAAACATGAAGCATAAATTAAAATACTGTAAAATAGAAAAGAAAATAGTGTTTATTTGAAGGTAGAGCTAGGTTACTAATATACAGAAAATCCAAACAACGTTATAACTTTTCACGTTGGTCCTTCGTAATGTTTCAAGTGAGGACCGTTAGTGCTATAGGAAAATAATTGCCCTTGTAAATCCTTTAGAATGTAAGAGGTAGTATCCATGATAAAAGTTGTTTTGAACGGGCCCAAAAATAACACTTGGAACTCTGAGGTAATAATCAGCCCTTTAACGTGCACAATCTGATCACCAAGATAGTTATGGATACTGATCAATTCATCCAGAGTTGTTTGTATAGGTATTTTAAAAGCGGTACTTGCATAATCTAAGCTAGAAAGAAATCATTTGTCAGTCATATCACCCCAATTAATGATAAGAGTGGTTTTGTGAGCATCTACCCTTTTTCCCTTGATTTTACTGTAACCCAAAAAAATGTCAAGTAAGGGCCTCATCTGTGACCTTACAACCTACTGCAGAATCATTTCCATATTAAAAGGAGGAAAAGCATTTCTCATAATAGCTTGAATGAAGGTGTGAAACTTAATGCAAGTTCTAATATGATCAATAGTCTTCGAAACATGTACCCAATTGGAAACCCATTCAGGGTAGATTGGAAAAATGATCCCAGACCTTAAGAAATTTTCCAACTCCCTTTGAAAAGTTGCTTTAAATGCAGAGTTAATAGGTCTTAGTTTTTGCCTAACTGGTTTCATGCCTTCCTTGATGGGGATAGCATGTTGTATAAGTCCATGATCAAAACCATGAAGATCCTCGTAAGACCAAGCAAAAACATCTTGAAATCTACCAAGTAACTTGGCCAACTTCAATTCTTCTTTATCAGAACATTGGACACTTGTTTTAACATTCCTTGAAGATTCGAGTGCCCCAATGTTCAAAGAGATGGTTTTACCCACCTTCCTTCCTGACTCCTCTTCTTTCTATTTCTCTTTATTGCTTGCATCACTTGAAGAAAATGAACTCTCTGGAGGATTCAGGCCCTTAGGAGTCTTGTTTTAGTCTATGGACATAATTTCTTTGGGCTTAAGAGGTTCATCTTGAATTAAAGCACAATTGTTCTCATCGTTAGGGAGGGCCTGCCAAGATTCTATATTGTCAGGGATATGTGGACAATATAGAGATTGAAAAGTACAATCAGGCCTGTGTGGAAAAAGTTACTGATTAGGGGAGTCTACAAAAACAACTAAATGATCAGTCGTTGAGTTTAAATCCCTCTTAATATGAGTGATGTTGAAAGATAATAGGTTCGAGATAAGTTCCCAAACAATTTGGGTATATTGTTTTATCAACTTGTTGCTAGGAGAGTAAGTTTTACGTACAAGATTTACAATAATCTTGGAATCCCCAAAGACTGAAAGGTGACCACAACCAAGATTATAGGCATTTTCAATTTCTAATAATAAAGCTTTGAATTCAGTGACATTTTCCGCACAAGCAAACTCCAACCTGTAGGAGAAATTATAAATTTTCCCTACAGGGGAAACCAAGATAATGCCATCCCCATTTCCTTCATTTGAGTGTGATCCATCAAAGTGCACGTGCCACATCTCATCATCTAAATCGATTTGTTCCAAAAATATTGTCCTCCTCAGCAAAGATGGAATACACTCCTAGATCTTCTTCGATATAGTTTACATTAGGTTGTGGAATGCTCTCTATGTAGGGTGAAATCCTTCTCTCTCTAAGGACTATAATGTTCTTACCATTCCAAGGAACGGATAAATGTGTCTCGTCGAGTGAGAGATATCCACCTGTTAAGGCTTGCCAACCTCTTCCCAAGATAATTGAGTAATTTCTTACCGACATTGATTACATGAATACTAAGGGTTGTCCTTATTCCAGGGTGTGTGCATAAAACTAAAGTTACATTTTTAATCTCACCTATGGTCATTTTTTGTAGACTATTATAGGAGAGCATGCTTTTGGCATTTTCATTTGTACAAGACAAGCCTAGCTCTTCCATAATTGAGGCAACAATGGGCAATCTTATCCATAATATTTACAGAGATATAAAAAGGGGGATTTTTATAGGGTATCTAAATTTATGTACACCTACTTTATTTACAGACGAATCCTCTTCGTTTACCTCTTTAGAGAGGTTGGCTACAACGAAAAATTTCCCTTCCATGAATTATTTCAGATGCATCTGTTGTTCAGGGACGACAACCATGTCCAAAAGGGTTGCATTTGCTTTGATGTTGGCCAACTGATTCAAGATATTGTATTTGGAAGAGGGGAGAGGAGAGGTTGTTATTTGACTGTCAAGAACCTTTGGAACATGAACTATAGCAGTGGGTGGGTATGAGCTCGGGTTAGAAGAATTGCGGGGAGGATCAAATTTTCCCTTGGGAGTATAGGATTTGTTCCTAGTATTGATGATCATGACATCTTCTGGCTCTGCAAAATCTAGGACAACGATAGTAGTTTCTGGTATTTTACCAAAGATATTGTCTCTAGCACTCTTTCTTACCTCACATGTGGCTTCCTCTGGTGTTCCTCGCAGAAGTTACACCAACTTCGAGGCAAGATAGCTTTAGGTTGAAAATTATTCTCAATCGTATTTCTAAAGCGGGGTGCAGAAGAGGATGAAGCTCCAGGGGTGAGAGCTGAGACAATTCCTTTTCGCTCGAACACTATCATACAATTATTCATGTATTGTACTAGTTGTAAGAGGGTGGACATGTCTATCTGTTTAACTGATTCTCCCTGGGGAAGACCTATTCTTTCAAGTTGTTCTTCATACTCTGAACAAGTATGTAGAGCAGAACTAATATTATCAATGGTTTTTTCCTCAAGCCTATGACGGTACGGAAAAGGTAATGCATTGTAGTAATGCATGAAAGCAGCTTGGTTCTGAGCTCAGATGAGTTCAAGGATTTGATTGTATAGCTTAGAGAAATGCATGTTGAAATACTTGATGGTCTCACCATCCTTATAGGTGACACTATTATATTCCCGTAACTTTTCGGCTTGGATTTTAGATTGCCCATAAGTGGATATAAACCAATAGATTAACTCCTCCCAAGTATATAGAATCTTAGGAGGAAGATCAAAGAAATCAGTCGCAACCTTCCCTTCCAAGGAATTGGCGAATAAGCACATGCAAGTGTCATTGTCGTTGGATCCTATGTTGTGATAATCATTAGAAAATGCCACCAGGTGTTCATTTGTAGTGACGATTTTATTTCCTAAGAAATCTGGAAGATGCTGCTTGAACTTAGGAAGTGGACGAGTAACAAGTGCTAAGTTAAGAGGAGAGGACACATGCCACGGTGTGGTTGTGGCATCTTCTTCAAATTGAAAAAGCCCATACTTTTTAATAACCTTGGTGGGATTTGTGGTAGATTGGATAGGGATATGGTGGCTATATAAGCTACCAATCACTGACGAAGATGAAGGTTGAGAGGAGGAAGCACTTCCAGTGCCACCAGAGCCACCACTAGATGCCATCTTGTGGATGATGGATAAAAGATAAAAAGATGAACTTGAAGAATCAGACAAAGTTCTCCTTAGATCACTTTGTTGGGTAGATAACACAACGTTCCTTCTTCTTATTTTAGCAATAGGACTAATTTCGGGTGATAAGCCTCTTCTTCTTCTAGAGACATGAGAGTCTAAGGACATGAAAGAAAGGAAAAAAATGAAGAAACAAGAAAGTTACTGCTGATTTCTAGGCTATCTACGTCTAGCTTCCAATCATTCTTGAGCACTAATATCTCGTTCAATTGTTTCCCATGAATGATTAATCTCAACATAGGTAGTGTCAGGGTCTAAAATGGTGTTAAACAGGTTTAAAGTAATGCTGGTCTGATCTTGAATACCGGGCTCAATATTGGGCTAACTCGTAACATGTACAATCATTAAGAAATAAAACAGTCAAAGAATCAATATTAGAAAAATAGATGTGTCGATGAAAATCGAGTATAAAAATTAACCAGAGAGATATTGAAGTTCTCCCCAGTATGGTTTCCAAATAAATGTTGAGGAAAAGATATGAAATGATTTTACTCAAGCATATTCAGATTTTGCTTAGCTAAATAAAAATAGACGCGAATGTCACCCTATGTTTATAGCCATCAAAAATAAAATCCTAACTCACAAGTATTGATTACAAGTGCTTAGGCTAGTCTTTTTTACAATTAAAAGCTTGCTGGAAAATTCATTTTAATATGATTTTCTGAATATAATAGTTGCTCAAATAAATGTAGAGACAGAAGTAAAGACACCAAGATGATAATCAAGACAGATGAGACATAAAGCAATCCTTTATTTCGTTCCAATTCACCAAAGAGTAATTCTTTTTACAAAATTTCATGCAGAAATTTCGGACCCAAGTCAAACTTAGACATCCCCAATGGAACATACAAAAGGACCTTTGATGGAAAATACAAAATTGAACCTTAAAATCTGGATCAACTTGGAATAGATTGTTGCGCATTCGACTATGCACAATAGCCTTTGTCAGTCATCAAAACTAATTCACAAATAGACAAGTCTACACAGACTATCAAAGATAGATCAACACCTCTAAAAAACAAGTGTCTGAATGTGTAATTCATCCCTGAATCTTGTTGTCTACAATAAGAGCCTGCTATCATAAAAAAAAAATAGGTTTGTGATAAATTAAGGAATTAATGAAAGCTGAACTATCTCCGCATAAACTCAGAGAGAAAACCTTAGTATGCTTTTCCTTCTATCCTCCTCTTGTTCCTCCCTTTCCTTTTGCCTTTAAGCAAATTAGAATTGGTTGAAGTAGTTGAACTACCTCATTAGTTAAGTTAATTAAAAAATCAACCAACTTTTTAGTTAAGGGGGGAAGTAATAAATCATAATAAGGGTTTTAAATAAATAATAACTAGTAGGTGGGACCCCTTGTGACTCCCTTTATCTCTTAAAAATCATAACATAACTAGTTAATTAATCAAAACACCCCTCCTTGTGACTCCCATCATCACCTTCACATTTGAAAATTCATCTCATTGATATTTGAAATTATTTTCAAAAAATATATTACTCATATACCCAAAGAAAACATGTTGTCCAAAACTTTTGAAGTCAACTGTCATCAACAATAAATAAAATAAAACTCAAAACCCATATTTTCCACTCTGAGATGCAATCTTTCCTTGATTGTTGTTGTCACCCTTTGATTTCCCTGAATTTGCCTTTGGCTGCGCTAAGCCTTTAGGCCTAATCTCACTGATCACATGAGAACAATCACCCCTCAAATGCATCCGGGAAGACACATATTTATCAAAGACATTGGAGGGTGAGGAAGGGGCAACATTGGCTTTTCCTTTGTCAAGGGCATGGTGGGCCTCAATTTTCAACCTTTTGCTAGCATGAGAGGACTGAACTAGTGAGTGGACAGGTGCAACTTGGACAATCTGGTTAATAGGCGGGGGAGAAGGTAAGGAAAAATTGGGCCAGCCACGATGTTGGGATACTGTTGGGTGGACAATCTCTTATCATCCATTTTTTTCGGAAACCTCGGGTTGCAATGAGACATGAGGGCATGTTGGGTATGTGTTATATTCTTTGCATGTGTGTGTGTGTGGACGCGTCGGATTCGACAACTGCATCTGACGATCCCAACTTCCTTCGCTCTTTGTGTTGTGTGCATCAGGCGCTTCCTAGGGGGGTGCCAGGTATGGCCCCCCTTGGTTACGCGCAGTGTTTGGGGCAGTGCCCCGAAATTGTTTTTTGGGCATTTTTGCTATTTTTAGCAGTTTTCTAAATTAATCTCGGATTAAGGGTTTAGGGTTTTGGTATCTACGGAATAACTAAAAACATTGTATATATTGTATGGTGAATGGTGAAATTAATACAATTAAGCGTTGAAAGGTTTTATCCCAGTTAAGGGTTTCTAGTATAAATCTATGTGTACTATGTGTATGAGCCATTGATTAATTTCTGTTTTTCTTAAGAATCTATATGCATTGCTTTACTTCATAGGTTTAAAACTTACATGTGGTATCAAAGCTCATTTTTGTCTTCAGAGGGACGCCTTTGTTGCTGAGGGTTTGGCTTGGTCTTGATAGATCAAGTTTATCTTGGGTCTATGATAAAACTGGGTTTAGTGGGAGCTTTTGCAGTGGTGATTCGAGTGTAGAAAAAGGAATGGCGAGCTCTTCTAGAATCAAGATAGAGAAGTTCAACAGTAAAAACTTTGAGCTATGGAAGATCAAGATGGAGGACCTTCTTGTAGAAAAAGAACAATGGATCGTTGTGGATCCTATTAAAAAACCTACTGGTACGTAGCCTACTAGCACACAGTCGATTGGTACACAACCTACTAGTACACAAACTACTAGTACACCAAGTACTGGTATGTTGAAGGAAGATTGGGAGAAGTTGGACAGAAGAGCAAGGAGTACTATTTGACTCTGCTTGGTAGATTCGGTGTTGTTGAATGTCTCGAGAGAATCTACAACCAAGGAACTATGGGATAAGTTGGGGAATTTGTATCAATCAAAGTCCCTGGTAAACAAGTTGTTTCTTCGAAAGAAGTTGTATCATTTTAGGATGGAAGATGGAGATTTTGTGACAGAACATCTAAATGCCTTTAATACTCTGGTAAGTCAACTTGTCTTTGTTAATATTACGATTGCACAAGAAGATATGTGTATTGCTTTGTTATGTTCTTTGCCAGACTCTTGGGATAATCTAGTCGTAGAAATTGGTAGTACCACTCAATCTACATTGAAGTATGAGGATGTAGTTGCATCCTTGTTATCTGAAGAGATGAGGTGGAAAAACATGGATGGTCATAGAACAAATGCTTTATTTGTAAGAGGGCATACCCAAGACATGAATCTTGGTAAGTCTTCGGGGGGGAGATCTAAATCTATCGGTAGATCTAAGTCTCCAAGAAAATATTTGAGGAAATGCTAGAAGTGTGGTAAAACAGGGCATTATAAGAAAGATTGCAAGTCTAAGAAGGTTGATAAACCAAAGGGATCTGATAGTACCTCTTTCACAGAGGCGAAAACCTCCACTGAAGAAGGAGGTGATGTTTACCTGGAATCTACAGGTACACATGCAGACTGTGATGTATGGTTGATTGACCCAGGTGCGTCATACCATATGACTCCTCACAGGGAGTGGTTATGTGAATATGAAAAATATGATGGTGGTGATGTATTCCTAGGAGATGAATCGACAACCAAAATCATGGGACGTGGAAGGGTTAAGTTGTCACTAAAATATGGAAGGATTAGAACTCTCCCTAGGGTTCTTCACATTCCAAAATTAGCCAGGAGACTAATATCTATAAGCAAGTTGGATGATGCAGGAGTGGATACTGTATTGGGAAAGAGCACTTGCAAGATGGTATTAGGGGAAATGGTGTTGATGAGGGGAGTTCGGTGTGGAACTCTGTACAAGTTGTTGGGAATCACTTATACTAATGGGTGTAACCGTTCTTTTGTCCCTGAGCAGAGAAATGAAGGGGACAAGACCATTACTGTCCCTGAAAAGAAGACCATGTTGTGGCATCAAAGACTAGGACATATTGGAGAAAAGGGCCTTCGAACACTACACGATAAAGGTATGGTTGAAAGTGTGTCTAATTGCACTCTGGATTTTGATTTCTGTGAACATTGCATATATGGTAAACAAAATCGAGTAAGATTCCCATTTGGTGCTACAAGAGCAAAGGGGATTTTAGAGTTGATACATAGTGATGTGTTTGGACCTGTGCCTGTTCCATCACTAGGTAAGTTTGTGTATTATGTTTCATTCATAGATGATTTCTCAAGGAATACATGGATTTATTTTCTTAGAAAGAAATCTGAGGTATTTGATAAATTTAAAGAGTTTAAGGCTCTAGTAGAAAATCAGATAGAGAAGAAAATAAAGGTATTGAGAACAGATAATGGTGGAGAATTCTGTGGAAATGAATTTGAAGAATTCTGTAAGAAGTGTGGTATAGAAAGGCAGAAGACTACTCCATACACTCCTCAGTAGAATGGAGTTGTAGAAAGGATGAACAAGACACTGATGGAAAAAGCAAGGAGCATGCTTAGCAGTTCCGAGTTAGGAAAGGAATTCTGGGCAGAGGCAATGGGTACAACATGTTACCTGGTCAATCGATCACCCTCATCAGCGTTGGATGATAAAACTCCACACAAGGTATGGAATGGCAAGAAACCCTCTCTTGAACATCTTAGAGTGTTTGGTTGTGATGCTTATGTACATGTTCCAAAGGAAAATAAGAGTAAGCTGGATAATAAAGCTGAAAATTGTATCTTTATTGGTTATAAAGATGGTGTGAAAGGTTATAAGCTTTGGAACCCAAAAACTAAGAAGACTGTTTGTAGTTGAGATATTGTTTTTAGAGAGGTAAAAAATGTTTCCAAACAAGAATTCCTACCAAGGAAAGAAGAACCTGAGAAAATAGAGCTTGAGTTGGATGATGCAAAATCTGAATCAACTAAAGAAGATGAAGCAGAAGAAGAAGAAGAACCTCATACCCGAGTATCGAAGAGATCAGTGAGAGAAAGAAGGAAACCATAAAGGTATAGTCCACCTGATTTCCATTCCAATTTTGATTTATCTATTTCTGATGATGATCCCAGAACTGTTAGGGAAGTAGTGAATTTAGAGGATAGTAAACTATGGAAGAAGGCCACGGTTGAAGAAATGGATGCCTTGGATAATAATGAGGCATGGGATATATTTGAGTTGCTAGCTGGGAGAAAACATGTTGGTAGAAAATGGTTGTTTAAGAAGAAGTTTAATGCAAAAGGTAAAGTGGAGAAATACAAAGCTTGGTTAGTAGCAAAATATTATTCCCAGGTAGAGGGAATTTACTTTGGTGAGACTTTTTCTCATGTTTCCAAGTTAACATCTATTAGATTTCTTTTATCTATTGCTGCTTCTTTTGATCTTGAAGTGGAACAGATGGATGTGAAGACAACATTCCTACATGGGGATCTCGAAGAAGAAATCTACATGAAGCAGCCAGAAGGATTTGTAGTGAAGGGAAAGAAATAGTTGGTCTGTAAGCTAAAGAAGTCTCTACATGGTCTGAAGCAATCACTTAGGATGTGGTACCAAAAGTTTCACACACATATCCTTAGATTGGGATTTGTGAGAAGCAGGGTTGATCACTGTGTATATTCCAAGCAAGTTGGTAATCACTTCATTTATGTAGTGTTGTATGTTGATGACATGTTGTTGGTAGGAAATAATATGGATGTTATCAAGGAGGTGAAATCGCAGCTATCCTCCAAATTTGACATGAAGGATCTCAATGCCGCTAACTTCATTCTGGGAATGGAGATTAAAATAGATCGTGAAAACAAGAAACTCTGGTTGAATCAGAGAAAATATGTTGAGATGATATTGCAGAGGGTTAATATGCATGTAAGTAAACTGATCAAGGTTCCTATTCATATAGGTGTAAATTTATCTGGAAATCAGTGTCCCAAGACTGATCTGGATTATTTTCGGCACGAAATGAGAGCGGAGATATAATAAATAAATGCATAGAGATATAGCAGATATTCAATAATATAACAGAAATGTATTAGAGATGCAACCATAAACACAGCTATATAGTAATAAATGATTTATATTAATGAAAGAAATGTACAGAGATTGTAAAAATACAGAGTAAAAGACTCACTAGAATGGTGGCAGCTTATCTCTGAGAAGAGATGTGACGACCACTCGCATTCGCAAGAAGATGATTACAATGAGGCTCTGAAGGCCTTTTTACAATAAAAAGGAATTCCAAAGGTCCTAGACATCCAAAAACCTAACCCTAGGAGATGAAGCGTCAAAATTCACGTGGGCCCCGCTTGGGTAAGGTAGTGCATCAACTTCCCGGGGTCGTAGCTTTTGCATACGATCTCCGTTTTAGGCGCATGATAGCCCGTTGGAAAGGTATATTCAAGGAGATTCATATTGGGGCCTCAATTATGCTATAGGAAATAATTGAGAATTTCGATCCCAAAAAACCTTCATTTAGGCCCTCAAAATGGCCTCAGAAGTTAAAACCTGCTAAAAATAGTAAAATGCCAAAATTGCTAGAAAACTGTTTTGAGCCAGTTGGAAAAGGTGGGTGGTCACCGATATCCATCTAGATCAATACTCCCTCCTTAGGAAGCAATGGTCTCCATTGCGTTGAGTTCCCGAGGGAGAGGGAAAAACGTTTGTTGAATCTGCATCTTGGTGAGTTGCTTGCCTTGCTGGAGACGTCGCGCTGCTTAGTTTGTGGAAGTCTGTCATGAACATGTTGAGGTTGAGGTTATTCAACAAGTTGAGATTCATTAGAGGATGGTGTGCAAAAGGAATCTTTGTGTTTTTCTATAGCCTTGTCGACCTGCTTCTGTGCGATAGAAGGTGTTTGGGGTGAGGTTGTAGTGGTTGCAGTGTCCTTCTGTTCTCCTTTTGAACAGATTGTGAAGAAGCTAAATTTTGCAGTATGAGATACTACTTTGTGACACTTTTTAGGTGGAACAATAGTGGGAACTACCTCTGGTATTCTATAGAGATGACCCCCCAGAGTGACAATGATACTACGATGTCGAGACTCATAAATAGCATGGCACTTCCACATATATGGCTGACCCAAGAGAACATCACAGACATCCAGTGGGGAAACATCACATAATACCTTGTCCTTGAAGGGTTGGATGCTGTATGACAATTGACACTGCTGGCTGACACGAAGATCTTGTCCTTGGCGAAGCCACCCGATGTTGTATGGTTGTGGGTGTGGTGTTGTCGATAATCCCAACTGTTTGACAACATTTGCTGAGATGAGGTTCTTTTGGCTTCCACTGTCAACAATAAAATGCAGCGGGGTCCCCTTCACCCACATATGTGAATGAAATAGGCGCTCCCCCTCTTCAGGATCTGTTGGTTCTTCTAGTTGAATTATTGCGGTCACGGCAATAGCAATGGGGTCTGTGTCAATGATCTGTCCTTTACCAACATTTTCAGAATCAGATTCTGAATCAGGGTTCAACTCCTTGTATTTGATCTCGACCACCAATGACTGTTTTGAGCAACATTCATCGGTGTTGTGCCAAGGGATTTTGTGGAAATTGCACCAATTTCCAGTGTCCTTCTTTGTCTTCTCATGACCCTTCTTTTCCTGTGTCTTGGATTGGTTTTTGGGAGACTGTTTGTTAGGGTTGTCTTTGTCATACTTTGGTTGTTGCGGATTTGCAGACCCGAACTCCTGTTTGTTCGGGTGCTTAAATTTCTGCTCGATTTTAACAACATATCGATAGGAAACATCGAGTAATGAGATGTCTAGAAATCCATTTCAGTTTGGATGTATCTATGTAGAGCCCCATGGTATTTCAGAGCCAAATGTCATTCAGAGTCTTTGATACCCATATTGGTGCACAAGGTATGGAAGGTATTGATGAACTATGGAATTGCTTGGCCCCTCTCTTACCACGGTGTGGTCCATCTCATGTACTAGTCCTCATAATTGCTAACAGGGTAATATTGTTCCTTTACCGCATCCACAAAAAAATCCCAAGTGGGATCGGTCCCATATATTTCAGACTCCTCTATGGAACTCTATTCCCAATAATTTTCCCACCAATGTTTAACATGGGGGAGAGATTTAAGGATTGCGAAGGTGATATTTTCTTTGTTGGAAAAATTGTGAACAGAGAAATAACCTTCTAGCATATTTAACCATTTGTCTAGGGCTTCTGCATCTATCTGTCCTTCAAATATAGGAATATCAAAATTAACTTGTAACTTGAAAGGAGAGGTGCCTCCAAAGTGGCCACTTGATGAAGATGCACCTGTTGCTATCGGCCGGTGCATAAGGATGTGAAAAAAATTCTCCATCATTTCGTCCCTCTGTCGCGTGCGAGCTTGCTCAAGCAATAGACTGATAGGTTCGTCTGCTCCATCCTTTTTATTTTCTTCTGCCATTGAGGGTTTATTGGGTGTGAGAGAGCGATTGTCTTCAATAGAGGCAAGCTCGAGACCCAACTTTCTATACTTGGACCTCGTCGGGGACATGCAATGAAAAATGATCAAGAGCAACCTGCTCTAATACCACTGATCCAGATTATTTGCATGAAATGAGAGTGGAGATATAATAAATAAATGCACAGAGATATCATAGATATTTAATAATATAACAGAAATGTATCAGATATGCAACCATAAACACAGATATACAGTAATACACGATTTTTATTAATGAAATAAATGTACAGAGACTATAAAAATACAGAGTGAAAGACTCACTAGAATGGTGGCAGTGTATCTCTGAGAAGATATGTGACGGCTACTCGCATTCGCAAGAAGATGATTATAATGAGGCTCTGAAGGCCTTTTTACAATAAACAGGAATTCCAAAAGTCCTAGACATCCAAAAACCTAACCCTAGGAGATGAAGCGTCAAAAGTCATGTGGGCCTCATTTGGATAAGTTAGTGCATCAACTTCACGGGGTCGTAACTTTTGCATACGATCTCTGTTTTAGGCGCATGATAGCCCATTGGAAAGGTACCGTTAAGGAGATTCATTTTGGGGCCTCAATTATGCCACAGGTTATCATTAAGAATCTCTATCCCAAAAAACCTTCATTTAGGCCCTCAAAATGGCCCTAGAAGTTAAACCTGCTAAAAATAGTAAATTGCCAAAATTGCCAGAACACTGTTTTGAGCTAGTTGGAAAAGGTGGGTGGTCACCAATATCCATCCAGATCAAAGACATAGGAATAAGAAGAGGACATGTCCCATGTTTCGTATGCTAGTGCAGTTGACAGTTTGATGTATGCAATGGTCTGTACTAGACCGGACATTGCACATGCAGTGGGAGTTTTGAGCAGGTATATGTCAAATCCAGGGAAGGAGCATTGGAAAACAGTAAAGAGCATCTTCAGGTATCTTTGTGCAACTACCAGTTATGGATTGTGCTACCAAGGAAGACCATGATTGGACATAGTGGTGGACATACATGGCTTTGTTGATGCAGGCTGGGCTGGAGATCTGGATCTCAAAAGATCTACAAGTGGGTATGTGTTTAACCTATTTGGAGGAGCAATAAGTTGGATGAGCAAAATACAGGCTATAGTGGCACTCTCAACTATAGAAGTTGAATACATGGTAGCTACTCATGCAAGCAAGGAAGCAGTATGGTTATAGATATTTTGCTCAGGTATTGGGTTGGTACAACAAGCAGTGAGATTAGATTGTGTCAGTCAGAGTACAATCTTCCTAGAAAAGAACCCAGCTTATCATTCAAAGACAAATCATATTGATGTTCAATATCACTTTGCGAGAGACATGGTTGAAGAAAAGAAGGTGTTGCTGGAAAAGGTTGACACCTTGAAGAATGTTGCAGATACATTGACAAAGTCTGTGAGAACATAAAAATTTTCCTAGTGTAGAGTAACAATGGGCATTGATTCCCTGGATTGTTGATTATATAATCCTGTGGACCCTTAGATGCAAAGAAAACAACAAGTGGGATAATCTTGGGTATGTGTTATATTTTTTGCATGTGTGTGTGGGCGCATCAGATTCGACAACTACGTCTGAAGATCCCAATTCCCTTTTCTCTTTGTGTCGTGTGCATCAGGCGCTTCCTAGGGGGGTCCTAGGGGGTCCCGGGGGGGCAGGTATGCCCCTCCGATTACACGCAGCATTTGGGGTAGCACCCCAATTTTGTTTTTAGGGTGTTTTTGCTATTTTAGCGGATTTTGCTATTTTTAGAGGTTTTCTAAATTAATCCTGGATTAAGGGATTAGGGTTTTGGTATCTGCAGAGTACCTAATTTTTTTTTTATATATTGTATGGTGAATGGTGAAATTAATATAATGAAGCATTGAAAGGTTTTCTCCCGGTTAAGGGTTTCCGGTATAAATCTTTGTGTACTATGTGTATGAGCCATTGATTAATTTATGTTTTTCTTAAGGATATATATGCATTGGTTTAATTCATAGGTTTAAAAATTACAGTGGGCATGGGTATACCAGGGGATTATGGAGCTTGGAAGGGAGGCCTTTCAGGCCTAGGTTGGACCACTCCTTGCCCAATCCAATTGAAAAATCTGGCCTGAAACAACTGGCCTAACTCTTGTGAGTCAACATCAAAGTGTATGGATATTCTTGGCCTTCTTGGGCCTCTATTCCAATTACCTCTCCCTCAGTTGCCTCTGCCATGGCTACCTCGACTTAAAAATCTCATTCTTGCATGCATGATTGATTATCAAATAGTCCCTTTACAACCATACATGACAACTCCTTGAAAATATGAAATAGATTTTGGGTCAGCAACATATCAGACTCATGCAATCCAATCCATACAAATTGCTTAACTATTATCGAGGAGCATGGGGTGGACAAAGGTTTTGGGATATGCGAGGGGTTTGTATTGTGAGAAAAATGATAAAATGAGAGTGAAATGAATCGTGGTTACTACTCAAAGACAACAAATAATCAACTGCAATGTAAATTAAAGAATATATCACTGTGTTCCAACCAAGAAACTACGATTTCAAACTGTTTCAAAATAGGATTCTCTTAACTGTAATTAAATTTTAAGAACAGGGAGTGAAAAATGGATGTGGGAAGGTGAGGGGGTTGTAATTAGCGAAAAGTGAAATAATGGTAGGGAAAGAGAGCGGGTGTTGTTCATAAAATTAATTAAGTAATCCATAAAATCATTCCATATCAATGTGAAAAAACCAACACCAACCAAAATGATCATTGTGCCAAAAGAACAACTGTTGTGTAAAATTCAAACAATTATGTGCATTAACTTGCTCATTGTTCCCAATCAATTTGTAACACATTGTCATTAGAACAAGACAATATATATTCCACAATAACCTGTAGAGGAGTTTTGTTTCCTCTCATTTATCCATTTAATATTTTAAGACAATTCCCAAACAAATACACAGTCACTTATTTCCATTATGTTTAGCACCAACCTATCAACCACTGCTCATGAATTTTTTCCATCATCAAACACAGACACAAAAATCGTGCTCGATTTCGTCTTTTAATTGATTTAATAATTAAATTGTAATAATATTACGCTGTCACAGAACCTGTGCCTATCTCTGCTATGAAGCATGGTATTCATCAATGCACATAATGGACAACCAAACACAACCATCAACATTTTAATTGCAAACATCCTGACTTGCCACTTAAACACATAGACAACAATCACCATTTTAATTCATACTAATCTTGGAATACACAGACCATTTGAAAAAACACAGAGCATTTCTATACAGGTCCAATGACTCTAAAACTAGACATCCACAATGTTGGGCTATCAATCAATAATCACAATGTAAAAAGACAACAACCGTGTATTCAATATCATTTATTCAATCAACCAATTAACCATGTTGAGCTTATCCATTCGATTATAATAACCAATGCAGTGACTTGACACCAAAACCAACACCACTGTTAACATAATCAACGAGGGCGAGACAATAATCAAACACCGTTGACAATACACCACCAATTCATAACCATCAATAGTATACCCAACAGGACATATGGTTACCTCTTATAAAAAACCAGGCTTAAGAAAACAAGGGTTCGCTCTGTGGACCAACACAGGGAGACTGGTGTTGACTCCAATCATCAGGTGAGAACCTCTGAGACCAATGATGCACACACAGGGTATACCACCCAACTTTGCAGACAGGGTGACAGTTCACGAGATAGGAGAAAATTTGAACAGAGGAGCAAAGGCTCCATTTTGGCCTTGTAACAACACTTATAACACGTAGGGTATAACCCTCGTGGTTTTCCCAATCAACCCAAGAATGCTGAGATAAAAAAGAGCTGAGAAATAAAAATCAACCTTAAGCAATCCCCTTGGCATAACAACCATCACAACCCACTACACAAACATCAATAATATGAACGAGCCCATACCCTAGTGAAACGATACGTAGTGACACAAGTGTTTCAAACCAAGTAAACCCCATAACAACAAAGGATTGGGCATGGTGATAAGAATGCGTTGAGATGGCCAACCAATCTCGGCCGAATGAAAACCCTTCAATCAAGACCAATAAGGATGACAGAGAGCCTTCATGGCTTCTAACATTCAGACTGATCAATAACACTATGACTTCAAACATTTTTGCAATGAAAACCACACCAACGATTCATTCTAGGAAAATATCATGAATTCACACAGTTTCCAGACTTAAGGAAAGAACAGACCCATACATCCCGATACAATATCTATTTCATAACCAAAGCAGATTCATGGATGGAAAAAATACATACCTGTAACCAAAAGTACCTTAAAAACATGAGTTTGGCTGATCGGTTCTTCCTCTGCTTGAAAATCGGAGCCTAACCACATCAAGACACAGTTTAACAATAGCCAAACTAGGGTGGTGGTCAATGGAAGGAGTAGGAGTGACGTGCAGTAAATGCATGTCACCTCCACCCCCACTCATTCAATTCCTTAGTACATGCCAACCACTAATTCATAAATTCATTCAATTAAACATGCATCGAAACCAACATTCACCAATTGCCAAAAGTGCCACCCTATGCCACATTAACCACTGCCAACCATACTATAGCGCATATCATATAACTCAATAAATCATACAACCACTAGCTACATTAGCTGGGACTAACAATAGTCCTTTTAACTCCAATGCATGTAGTGTAGTATAATAGTATAGTCTAGTTTCTTCCCTCTGCATTTTGTTCATATGGCTTTTGTCTCTTTTCAATTTTTCTTATTTGTTGCTATTAACATGTATCTTTTGCAGGTGTCATAGTAATGAATCCAAGAATAGATAACAACTATAACTATGTATAACATAGGCCATCACAACATGAAATTAGAGCCTAGAGCAACATAAGCAACACATAACATGCCTTATCCATCATTAATTTGTTGCAATTAGAACCAACACATAATAGACCTTATCCATTGCCAATAAAACCACGATTTCATCAATCATGTAGAACTCTGTAAGCAGTGTCGAACAACAACATAAATATGAAAAAGGAACCAGATCTGATCCTCCAATCTACAAGGGGGTCCCACCTACTAGTATTATGTGTATCGCTAGCTTATAATTAATAGGTTTTAGCAATACTTTGCGAGCGAAATCCTCGTGGCGATTTTAATCGTCAATAGTGCGCATCACTTCACTTCATCCATTCACCAAGAAATAACACCATAAACCATTTGCAAGAGAGATGGATACCAAAAATGCAAAAGTATAGCGCAAATTTCATCCATAGAGTCTTCTCACAATGGGAGAGTTATGTTTAAATGATTTGAGTTTTATCTCTGTTTATACAAAAATTCTTAGACATGGTTTGTCCACTTAGTTTAGGGTAAACATAAAGTAATGGGACAACAAACCCCTACTTTTCCCCTTCACAAAAACAATAATAAACAAGCCCTTAGCACATAGAAAATTATCCAATTGAAACAAGATCAATATCTCATAAAATCACATTTACCAAGGCAAATAATTTATTTCTCCAATACAAAAAGAATCATAGTAGTGCCTTTATAATTGGGTGAATGAAGTCTTTAAGACACAAGTTGGATCAACAAGATCCCTAGGGGTGTAAATCCTCTTACTCCCTAGGGTATGCAAACCAACTTAGGGTAAATCTAGGAGGGTGTACACACTTGTACTTCTCCTAGCAACCCTTGTTCAAGAATTACTTATAACTTCAGCAAGAAGATGAAGCATAAATGGAGGGTGTATCCAACATACTCCTCCTAGGGTTTCAACCACAAATAACCAAGAATGAGCAAAAAATAACTAACATATGCACATTTTTCCTTAACAATTCCAAGAAAATAGATATCAAACCCTAGTTCACCATGCAAATTATCATCCAAGAGCCTAAACATGTGCGTCAAAACTACCTCATAAAACCAAAAAAATGTTCAAAGACCCTATACAATTGACCAAGTTTAGGTATGGGAGGGTTTTCATAAAAGTCCTATTGGGTAGACCGAAACCCTCAAGTAGAGTATTCGCCCAAGGATGCCCCTTCAAGGTCATGCAATGGATGATGAGGTGGATAGGAGGTTAGAATTCATAGGTCAATTGGTTTCGTGACATATAAGGGCTCGTATTATCTCATTTATGGGTGCCTTTGTAGAGGGTGTGTTGCACCTTCATTTTCAATGCATCCTTTTTCCAAGCCCTTTCATTGCCATTGATTAATTAATATTCCAAAACCTTGGGTACTCCCTAGAGTGAAATTAATTAGCTTGGGGGGAAACACCACAAGGCCACTTGAAGCTAGAGGTACACATAGTGCCATATGCAAGGAAAGAAAGGGACACTACATGAGTGTACACACCTCAACAAGTGGGGACATTTATATAATGTTATTTTACTTTTCTAGGTCTTTGATTTTTTAGGAGAAGCTTTTCATTGCTCTCAAGACCTCTTTGGGAGAGCATCTGGAAGGTTTATATTTTAGTATTTTATCTTTTTCCAGCCACCATCCCTCTGGGCCTTTAGCCACTTCTTCCCATGAAATGAGGTACATGCCCTTCTTAGGTCACTAAAGCCAAAGGACCTATAAAAGGGAAATGTGATGGGAATTTGATGAGAGGAAAGTGATAAGTATGGTCAGGAATGGTATGATGACCCCTCAAGTTACTCCCACTTACACCCCTTCCCCAAAAGTTGGCCACTCACTAGGAAATCGATGACACTCACCATGATGAAACATGGTCAAACGCATAATGTCCAAGCATAAGTTCTATAATCAAAAGAAACTTTAATACAACATGCTTAAATGCCTCAAATATAAGGGTGATTACCCACCACAACACCTAACTTGTACCGCATGGAGAAAGACCCAAATGCTTTCCAAAATCTAGCTGGTGTGGTGGATGCTCTGATGATGGATCCAACATGTGGCAATAGCGAGGGTTTCCATGATATGTACAAGTGGACATTGTTAGTCATGTGGTCTCTCGGCACTCCATGTCTGCAACCTAAGGGCCTCGAGACATCATCTCCTTAGTTATCCCATAAAATGGGGATGGCACACATATCTTTTACACCATCTAAAAATTCAAGCATTGTTTGTGAACAAACAAACTTCCAAAAATACATAGAGAAAATAGGCATCACTATCATAGAGTCATTGTGTTCATTGGACAACCAAGAAAAGGAAAAACATGTAGCAAATAATGATTTCCTTTGCAAGTAATGCAAGAAAGCATTATTAAATAGGAAATTTTTTATCTTCACAACTCCCATGAAAATTAGGCAAAATGGAAAAATAGATGTTGTTGAGCAATTGAATCCTTTGGAGGAGAGGCTTTCGTCCTCAATGATGGATTTTTCCCAAATAAAACACATTGCATACAAAATATTGTAGTTTAGGCTCACTAGAACAATCATAGATATGCCTATTGTTATTGCACAAGTTGTAGGTTGGGAAAATACTGACCCAACCACCAAACTAGTGACAACTTTGAGAAATCCTACCCACTATCACCTTAGGTGGGTATTCCTGTCACTTTAGAGATGATAGAATCACCTCAAGGGGGGAATCTCGATAACCCTAGGGGGAAATGAGATGGAAAATGAGATGTATGAATGGAATCCCCTATAGGTCAAGTTACTAGATGGAAAAAGTCTTGAGAATGATTCTCGTGAGATTTTTAAGGTTGCAAAGCCCTTGGGTACATGCTGAGAGTGTTTGTACCTTCCCGAGACACAAGAAATTCCAACTGTACACAATATATGTTAGGTATATCATTAAGTTAATATTTAAGTCCCTAATTGCAGTAGTAAACATAAATATATATCGGCAATGAAATCAAGCAACTATTGTGGATTAAAACCACATAAAGCATCAATGATTAGTTGAGTTATGAAGCACAAAACATGTAGATAAGTTCTCAACACTTTAGCACAACTTTAGTGGTACTTAGATGGTTGGAAGGATAATTTTTCGAAGCATATTTATCACAGCCAAGTGTCTGTAGAAGTGATTTTCTACATTAACAACTTTTACCCCAAGGAAATAGCCAAAATATTTCCCAACAATACCCAACATCAAGTAGATTAATAGTAGCAACTTTCCAACTAATTCCAACAATAAAATAGTGAGAAATTGATCTTGAAAAAGAGAGTTTGTTGCAAACCTAATGGTTGTATCATAAACTTATAGCAACAATAAGAAACACTTAGCCAATTGATACGCGTTAGGGGCAATAGAAACCCTATAACATCAAAGAAAGAAAACAATTTGAACAAGTTGATTCCTTCATATTTTCACGTATCCCAATTCAACAATTTTATTTCTCCAATTCAAATTGAAAATGATTAGTGCCTTACTATTGGGTTGTGGAGTCAAAGAATGTGATGACTAGGTTAAGTCCTTGGGGGTGTAAATCCTTTTACTCCCCAAGGCAAGCTAGGTCCACTAGGAAATGCGAAGAGGGTGTAAGCCCTTTTACTTCTCTTAGAAAAACCTTAGGAAACAATATAACCTTGGATGTATGAGCTTGATCCACAAGAACCAAGGGGTGTAAGCCCTTTTACTTCCTAGGGTTTGTGAAACAAAACAAAGGTGAACTTGGAGGGTGTATGTCCTTGTAGTTCTCCAAACAACCTTGAGATTAATGACCTTTCATAAACAAATAAATGAATCTTGGGGAGGGTGTATGCCCTTATACTCCTCCAAGGATTCATCCACTAAATATTATGGAAGAAGCAAGAATTTTAAACAAGAAGTGCAAAATTTCCTTACCAATCCCAAATAGATGCAAGATCAAACCCTAAGTGACCAAGAAAATTCCATCAACAAGCATGAGAAAAGGCCTCCAAGTGTAGCACACCACTTTTATCTATCAATAGCAAGAGAAAACCATAACAATTGCAAGAGATAGATGAAATACTCCAAGAATAGTGAACATTTCAGCTAAGTATCCTTCTCCACAAGGGAGAGTTATGTTGAAAATGAAATAGAGTTCATATCTATTTATACAAAATAATCTCAAGTATGTTTTTCCACATAATTTTAGGGTAAACCATAAGATAGGGTTCAAAATCCCTAATCTTTCCCCTTTACACAAATAATACTAAACAATTGAACTAAATTTCAATTTGCACAAGGAAAACCCTAAAACAAGATGATGTCACCCCTTTAGGGGACGTTTTGACACTTTGAGCAAGTCATTGGAGAAGAAGCATCATTTTTCCCCTCCTAGGAAATTCAAAACAAACCCTAGCCGTAGGGGAAAAATGTCACTTCTTGAGGCTTGAGGTGACCACAAACCCTAGCCCTAAGTGACCTCAAGCCTCAAGAAGTGACATATTTCCCCTCCTAGGAAAGTCATTTGGCATGTGAGGGATAGCTTATGTCTTCCAATGTGTCTTTTACGCCTCCAAAAGCAAGCCATCATGATCTGGCATGTGAGCCCTTGACATCCAACCTCTGGTATTCAATCCCCATGGAATCCCAAGGTAGGATTGTCCCTCCAAAACTGTCTACCAAACAAGGTCCTGCAAAACAAATAGGCATGCCCTCTAAGGATCTCAAGTCAAAATATCATAGCAAGTGAAAACCACATCTAATAAAAAAGGCACCTAAATATGTGCATCAAAACTACCTCATCAAATTAAACAAATGCTCCAAGACCCTATACAATTGACCAAGTTTAGGTAAGGGAGGTGATCTGAACCTGGGGGTGATAGGTTTCCAATAATTGGTTGATTCTGTCACTCCTTCAAAGGGTCAGTTATAGATCATTTTACTTGAGTGATTTGCAATTAAAGGTAAAGTTGAAGTCTTATAAGCTTGAATCCAAAGTGAATAAAACCTCCTTAGTTTCTCTTATGTGTTATATGTCATTCTTACATTTAATATCCTATGTGTGAAAATTCATAGAAAAGAAACATAAGAACATAAGACACATAATGGATATGACACTTCCCTTGATAACAGAGTTCACTCGGTGTGGGATACCTATTCAGGTCATGCTCCAAAGCCTGAATGCTTTATTCTCCTCGATGTAATGATGTCTCTCCTTTACAAGTTTTAAGGCCAAAGTCCCTCTTTGGTGACGAGATCAAGAGATCGGAATGTGATCCGAAATGTATACAAGCTTCACAAGTTCACATGCTCATGAGGCATCCATGATGTTGACATGGAAATCATTCCCACATACTCAATACATGAAAAGAGGAAGAATAAAATATGACCCCCATCAACATGGAGCCATCAAATGCCTTAGATCTGCTGCTAAGATCCAAGCATAAATATGCAACCCATACAAAGATCCTGAAACCACGAGATTTAGAACTCTTTCATTGGCCACTTATCATGCAAGTGCCACAATTTATTTGTCACATGTAACTGAATGGTTTTATGTGTAAGAAGAGAAGAAAAGAAAAGATAGAAGGAATAAGCTGATCTTGTTGCCTTGTTGCAGCCTCTCCATGCTCCTTCAGACCTGTAACACGCATGTTATGCTGCAACATTTAATGACAAAACAACATAATGAAAAACATGCTTACATTGGCTTCTCTAGAAATTATCTTGATGATATGAAGCTCTGCTGCAAAAACAAACCTATCTGTTGGATTTGCGTTGCCGAATTACCTAAAAACGATTGTCAAATCGTCTCCATCGGACACAATCACTCTCAGGCCTCCTCTGAAGCCCTGCCTTAATCTACGTGCAAGTTTGCAATTAATGCACTAAAATTTGCATTGAAATTCATGCCCGATACTGCCTTGTATGGAATGGTGTGCGCCTCCCTCCCTGCTCTGGTCGAATACGCATTTTTAAATATTAAAGGTGGCAGATGTATGAAGCCACATCCCCGTGTGTGTTGGTTAGGGCAGAGTTTTAAAAGGTTTGTACTAGCTGGAGGTTCCAGGGTTGAACCTGTCGGACTCCGTTTTTGGTAGTGGTTAACATATATATTTATCCATTTTTTGAACCTCCTCTATGTTTATAGGCCTACTAGAAACTCCGCTAATGACTGTATAGATTTTGCGTGGTTTGCCAGATTTGGCAGACCCGCCATTTCTTTTTTTTAAAACAAAAATCATTCACGGGCTAACATTGGGCATTCTAGGGATGCTAGGTGTTGCCTACTGATACACCTACTCGTATGCTGATGTGGCTCTCCCTGTCACTTTTGTACTGACACGTGGCACTCCCTGGGTGGTGCCATGTGGCATCTCCTGGGGGTGTCACGTGGCATTTTCCTTTTGGTCCATATGGACCCCTGAAAAGTCCATTGGTGGGTGATACATGGAAGCTTGTGGTGCTGCCATGTGGCATGCTGATGTCAAAATCCGTACAATGATGTCACCCTTCCATGTCAGTTGCTGACGTCAGCAGTATGAACAATTATGTGTCCCTTGTTGATTGGTCCTGGTTGACCACATCTTTGACCGCAAATATCTTTCAAATTGTAACTCTGTTTGACGAGTCGTTTGCACCATTAGAAAGCTTGCGATGCACTCTTCATGATCATGTGGTTTTTACTGAGTTTTGGGAACTTTAATTTTTCCCTTTATCTGCCTGCTGAGGCCATTTTGAGTCTCCTAGGAAACTTCTGAAACTCCTATGATGTTCCCTAGATCCATCCAGATCATGCCTCCCAATTGAAAGGAATTTTGGTCCCCAAAATTCATTACATTATAAGTTTCGTGTCCATTGGACTTACAATAAGAAACCCATATCCAAGATACCTCACAAGGTCGAACAATATTAACATGTGCTAGAAAAGGAGTGATATTAACAATTATCACTTTTACATAACACCCATCTATGGGGTCTGAATCACAACATGTGATTTACAAAGATGGCCACTCTTGACTAACTCAAGTATTTTCCCCATTCGTTCAACCATTATGCCGAACATGTCCTCTTTACTGAGTTGTCTTTTCTCTGGTAGTTGGTCTTCTCTTGGTGGTGGATTTCCCTGTTGCACTACTTGACTGACTGTCTCCCTCAGAGGTGTCTACATGTCTTCTTGTTCCTCTTTGGACGTAGATATGGATGTAAGGCCCAAAAAGTGGCCTCATGATGCCCATCTATGTTACAATGGCTGCAATATCCTTTCTCCTTCAGAGGTGCATTTCCCATGCTCTTTTCCATGTGTGGAAAACAATATGCCATTGTCGTCCTTATCCTAGTTTCCATAACCTTCCTGCACAAGGAGTTTCTCTTGAAACAATGGGATAATGTGTGGTTATTCAATCCACAAAAATTGCATGGTCTTTGATGCCACAAGCTTTGTTTTATATGATTAACATGCTTATAATCAAATGGCATTTTGGAGTTTCAAGATTTATTATACCTCGATGAGTTTCCTCTGGAGTCAGACTGGCAAGAAGAGTTGGTCTCAAATATGTCATTATGATGCTCATCTCTACCTGGAGATGTATCAAATCCTCGATGCCTTCACTGAATCAATTTCATCTCTTGATGAATTGTTGACTTCTGGATTCTCAGTGACTGTCCCGGGGTCTTCTTCCCAAATGGTTTTGGAGCTTTCTCCAACATCCTTTGGGACATAGCCTATCCCAGCATATCGAGGCCAAACCATTGCCTCGATGGGATCCACAATACCTTGGCCATTGGCTCCAAGGCCTCCTCCTTCATATCCCATCTTTCTCATCAACTTTAAGTCGATGCAAGAAGCATGTTGTTCAAGGATTTCAAAAGAATCATCAACATTAATCAAGAAAGGAACTACACACGGTTTATTTACCTCCATCTCAAACTGGGACTCTTGGTCTACTTCTTGAGATGTGTCCAGTTGTTCCTGGTGAGAAGGATCAGTGGAAGATGCTTCTAGGAATCCTCCTTGGTCTCTGGATGCATGAAGGTCATATGTTTTTGTTTGACAAAGTGAGCATGCATTTGCACTATCATGCTCCCTCTCATAACTAGTGAAGTTGCCATGGTCACAAGATTTTCTCATCACCGTCTCATTCGTAGAGCCTTCCCCTGTCTGCATCTTCATGGCTTGCAACTACTCTTGCAACTTTCGGTTCTCTTCCTCTGCAACATGCAAAAATGTCCTCAATCTAGCATTCTTTGCTTGAAGCATTTGGTTGAGCTCTTGGAGCTCATCGAACCACGACTATTTTGGCAATCTTTCCATCCTTAGCTTCAACACCTACTATTGGTATCAAGCCTGCATCTGATACCACATGATCTGAACCCGAGGGTGATAAGTTTCCAATAATTGGTTGATTCTGTCACTCCTTCAAAGGGTCAATTATAGATCATTTTACTTGAGCGATTTGCAATTAAAGGTAAAGTTGAAGTCTTATAAGCTTGAATCCAAAGTGAATAAAACCTCCTTAGTTTCTCTTATGTGTTATATATCATGCTTGCATTTAATATCCTATGTGCGGAAATTCATAGAAAAGCAACATAAGAACATAAGACACATAATGGATATGATACTTCCCTTGATAATGGAGTTCGCTCAGTGTGGGATACCTCTCTGGGTTGTGCTCCAAATCCTAACCGCTTTATTCTCCTTGTTGTAATTATGTCTCTCCTTTACAAGTTGGAAGGCCAAAGTCCCTCTTCGATGATGACAACAAGAGATTGGAATGTGATCAGGAATGTATACAAGCTTCACAAGTTCACATGCTCATGAGGCATGCATGATGCTGACATGGACATCATTCCCACATACTCAATACATGAAAAGAGGAAGAATAAAATATGACCCCCATCAATATGGAGCCATCAAAAGCCTTAGATCTGCTGCTCAGATCCAAGCAGAAATATGCAGCCCATACAAAGATCCCGAAACCACGAAATTTAGAACTGCTTCATTGGCCACTTATCATGCAAGTGCCACGATTTCTCTGTCACATGTAACTGATTGGTTTTACGTGTAAGAAGAGAAAAAAAGAAAATATAGAAGGAATAAGCTGATCTTGTTGCCTTGTTGCATCCTCTCCATGCTCCTTTAGACCTGTAACACGCATGCTATGCTGCAACATTTAATGACAAAACAACATAATGAAAAGCATGCTTACATTGGATTCTCCACAACTTAGCTTGCTGATCTGAAGCTCTGCTGCAAAAACAGACCTCGCCATAGGATTCACATCGCTTAATTACCTAAAAATGATTGTCAAATCGTCTCCATTGAACACAAGCACTCTCAGACCTCCTCTGGACCTCTACCTCAATCTGCATGCAAGTATGCAATTAATACACTAGAATTTGCATTGAAATTTGTGCCTGTGCATGCGTCGTATGGACTGGTGCACACCTCCCTCCCAACTATGGTTGAATACACATTTTTAAATATTAAAGGTGGCAGACGAACCAAGCCACATCCTCGGGCACATTGGTTAGGGCAGAGTTTTAAAGGCTTTGTACTAGCCAGAGGTTTCGAGGTCGAACCCGCCAAACTCCATTTTTGGTAGTGGTTAACATATATATATTTATCCATTTTTTGAACCTCTGCTATGTTTAGCGCCCCGCTAGAAACTCTGCTCATGACTATATAGATTTGGCATGGTCTGCTAGATTTGGTGGACCCACCATTTCCTTTTTTTTAAACAAAAATCATTCATAGGCTAACATTGGGCATTCTCGGGATGTCGTGTGTCACCCCATGATTGGGCCATGTGGCGCCTGCTGATACGCCTACTCATATACTGACGTGTCTCACCCTGTCACTGTCGTATTGACACATGGTGCTCCCTGGGTGGTGCCACGTGGCATTTTCCTATTGGTCCATATGGACCCCTGAAAAGTCCACTGGTGGGTGAAATGTGGCAGCTTGTGGTGCTTCCACATGGCATGATGATGTCAACATCCATATGATGACATCACCCTGCAATTTCAACTATCGACATCAACATTATGAACGATGATGTGTCCACTATTGTTTGGTCCTGGTTGACTACATCTTTGACCATGAATATCTTTCAAACTATAACTCCGTTTGACGAGCCATTTGCGTTGTCAGAAATCTTGTGATGTTCTCTTTGCGATCATGTCATTTTTACTGAGTTTTGGGAACTTTGAATTTTTCCCTTTCTCTACCTGTTGAGGCCATTTTGAGCCTCCCGGGACACTTCTGAAACTTCCGTGATGTTCCCTAGATCCATCCGGATCAGGAGGGGTGTCATAAAAGTCCTATTGGGTAGACCAAAACCCTCAAGTAGGGGATGGTCCCAAGGATTCCCTTTCAAGGTCATGTAGTGGGTGATGAGGTGGATATGGGGGTAGACTTCATAGGTCAATGAGTTTCATGACATATAAGGGCTCATATTATCTCATTTATGGGTGCCTTTGTAGGGGGTGTGTTGCACCTTCTTCCTCAATGCAACCTTTTTCCAAGCCCATTTATTTCCATTTATTAATAAATCAATGATCCAAACATGTGTGCACTCCCAATAGTGAATCGATTAGCTTGGGGGGCAATAACAAATTGTCACTTGAACAAAGAGGTCCACAAAGTGCCATAGGGGTAACCAGGTAAAGCATTGTAACTCACTTGTGTTAGTCTTATATTCAAGCAGGATATTAATTATTATGTGTTTGATATTGTGCATATCTTCAATTCTTTGAAGAGAAGCATTTCATCATTCTCAAGAGCTGATTGGGCAAGCATCTCAAAGGTTTATTTTAGGCTCTTATCTTTTTCCAGCATCCATCCCCATAGGTCTTCAACCCCTTCTTCCCATGAAATGAGGTACATGCCCTTCTTGGGTCACTAAAGTCAAAGGGCTTAGAAGAGGGAAATATGATGGGAATGTAATGAGAAAAAAGTGGTAAGTATCGTCAAGAATGGTACGACAACCCCTCAAGGGATCCTCATATGCAAATCTTCCCCAAAGGTTGGCCACTTACTAGGAAATCTATGACACTCACCAAGGTGAAACATGGTCAAAAGAATAATGTCCAAGCAAGCATTCTATAATCCAAAGTAGCTTAAATACAACATGTTTAAATGCCTCAAATATTAGAGTGATTACCTGCCATAATACCTGACTTGTACCGCATGGAGCAAGACCCATCTTCCTTCCAGAAACTAGTCGGTGTGGTGGAAGCGTTGACAATGGATAAAAATATGGTGATAGAGTGGGCATTCGTATGTGCAAGTGGACATTGCTAGTCATGTGGTCTCTCAACACTTCATATCTACAACTTAAGGGCCTCGAGACATAATCTCCTTAATTATCCTACAAAATGGGGATAAAACCTACCAATATTGATCACGTGCAACAAGCACTCTCATGATAGTTGTCCAAATTGATGACAATACCAATAATGTAAAAGTGGAAATTAGAGTATAAGAATGGATACATACTTGGAAATGTTCAACCAAATATTGCAATGGTTTCACTTACAATTTTGTGTGGCACACCATTGTATAGGTATATAGGTGGTCTAAACATATTGTGATTGACAAAGAATGTGATAATATTTTCTTTGGAGAAATTCAAGTTTCCCTAGAGGACACATTGAGCATCAAACGTGAAATGGAGTCAGAATGATCCAACTGAAAAAAAATGTACAAGGGTATGGAAAACCACACTTGGTAGATGATTTCTCCAATAAAATCTTATAGCTAGTACTATTTAAAGGATTCTAACCACTAGGAATCTTCCAAGACAAGTTCTTTAAGGAAATGAACTTTTTGACCTTGTTTTGTGGTTGTGGTCACCCTGGTGACAATGTTATACACTTTTTCTACCAAAAAATAACTCGATGGGAGCTATTGCACAATGAAGATGGTTTTGCAACCCATATTACAAACATTTTCTTTAAATCAATATGTTTTATTGTGAATCAAGTACACAGTTCTTCATGGTTGTTGATATCAAAGGTGAATTAAAAGGAAGAAAAACAATTGCAACATGTATGCATCTCTCCTAACTACCCTGAAACTTTTCATATGGATGCATTTGCTAAGATATGACAACATGTCACTCGAACATTGTTTGTGGTATTCACCATTTTTGAACATCTTTGGGAGCCACTATGCAATTCCTTCGAAGGATTTTGCACCAAACATATAAAAAAATTTAATGAATACAATGATGAGAATAAGATCGACACAAAATTTCAAATCACTTTATCATATGCAACCACTACTACAAACATAGATTCAATGCTTTCAAGGATTTGATAATTCTATGAAATATCTTGTTGTATGGAGATGTCATGGGTTACTTAATTATGATTGAATTCTGACAGGTAAGAGAAGCTAGAAACTCCTGGAGGCCGTCAGTCCCAGAGTGACATGGCACGCTGTCATCACCTAAAGTGATGTGGATCCTTGTTCGGCATGCCACGTGTCACCCTGATTTGTGCTTTTCATAGACCCTATGTGCCCATTATAATGTGACACATGTCACTCATTGATGGGTCCACGTGTCATCTATTCCCTTGTCACGTGTCATCCCCCTAGCGCGTGTTTGCATGGCCTAACAACTGGTGTAGTACCCGGAACCACCGAGAGTTCGGGGCTTCAAGAAATTTTGGGTGTTGGAACGTTGGGGGAGAAACTCGACCGAAGGACCAGACCCACCTGTCCTTGCCCTCGCTTTTAATGTGTTTCCATGTGTAAGTGTGGACCCTTCGAGATTCTGGGAATTCAGGACTTCGGAGGTTTGGGGTGTAGTATCTTAGGTAAGCCAAAAAGGCTGAAGACCGGAGCCACGTGGCAATATTTTGGGTCCTTCGGGAGTTCAGGAATTCGAGACTCTAGAGGACATGCACATAGGAATAAAAAGGGGCGTTCAACGTCGAATGTCGAATTCCCGTAATGGGTGTGACGAACAAGGTCGTTGTCCTGTCATTGGTTTTTAATGGTGGATGAGTTTCCACTATGGATGCGAGAGTTCTAGGGGACTTTGAGACTCTGGGGAATCTATGAATGGTACGAATGAGAAGAATCTACGTGGACGTCATGTGACCTTTGACCAATGACTACTAAAGAGATTCAGAAGGGCATAACTTCCGATCCAGAGCTCGGATTTAAGCGTGGTAATAGTCCTTGCAAAGCTCTTGACGAGCAGAAGGAGATGGAGATCCTAGAAAAGAGGATTTGAGATAATTAAGGAAGGAGAAATTTTGATGCCCCATCCCTAAAAAGAGTACTTAGGGTTCAGGTGTGTTACAAAGAGGTCTCCCCACATGATCAACATGACACTAAATTTCCAATTTTTCTATATACTCAAAGATGTAGGAATTTTTCTAACGGACTATAGAAGCTATGGTTTTCAAGGTCCTAAGTACAAGGGAATATAAAGTGTTATATATCTTTGATGTACTTAAGAGTTTCCAACAATAAAACTCAGTCAAATATTTCATGATACCATATAAGGAGGATAGATTGTACCCTTATCCATACTACCTGATTCATTGGTATGTAATAGTGATCTCCCCAAGTGTTGTTCTCAATGTACTATAACAACAGGATGGTCGTCAATTTATGTAAGGCTAGTTCTAAGTGCATCTAGAGGGATTTTGATATACCCAAGAGTACATGGAAGGATATTCCATGTGCATGTGTTGTCTAATGCAGTATTACTCCAAGGGGTACCAATAGAGGTTATAAAGGCATCCAACTAGGTGACATACCTTGTATTTTCTATGTGATTCTTTGCCTACCACATATTTACCCATTGAATGACAAATCTCTATGTTATTTCAAGATGACAAAACATGTCTCTAGATGAAATATTTTTTTGCTAAAATTTGGATGTGTGATGGCTCAGGAAAGATCTCTAATACCACTTGTAGTATTCCTTTACCCTTATAATTGAAACACAAACTAAGTATATAGAGATTGCAAATGCAGAAAACCAAATACATGAGACAAATAAGATGAAATATGCAAAATATACCTCATATATTAATGATTATTAGGAGAATTAAAGCAATGTACACTTGTCTCCTAAGGCTAGGGGACCTTTCATTGAGTAGAGCTCTAAATACAACTGTACTCAACAAAACATTTCATAGCCTCCCAGCTCTTTAAATAGATTCTCAATAGAAAAACCCTAATTGTTTATGGTTCCCCCATTAATGAGTACCAACTACCTAGTGGGTCTTCTTCAATAAAGTAGGTTCTTTAACATTACATAAATATCCAATACTATCTAACGATCCTTATTCAAACAACATGGCTACATGCATTAATTGACTAACTCTTATGTAACCTAAAGTAGGGACCCTATCAATGAAGTTAAAATTTTTGAGTTTTGTTTTGGTGCATGACTACTTAAGTTTTAAATATTGGACACATTACCTAAAAGAATTGAAATTACCTAGACACAAATTGAAAAATATATTGAAATACTTACAAAGTGTTTGAAATTACAATAATAGCATGAACCTAATCAAAGATATACTCTGGAAATGGAATCAAGTTTATTTATATTCACCTGAAGCAATAAAACACAAAATGTAGGTGGTGGTTAAACTTACGATCACCATTTTTTAAGGGTGTTTGGTCCCTTGAGGTTATCATGGAGCATTGAGAGGTAATGGTTTCACTCCTCTCCTTGTATAGAGATAAGCAGATTAAATTCATCTTGTCTTCCTTAAGATTAAACACTAATCATTACAACCAACATTTCTCTTATAGTAAGACTTAATATCTCTGAGCCCATCTTGTCATCAGAAGCATCAATTCTCAAGGTAAAACTTCCAGAATCAAAACTCTCTCGTGCAAATCGATCTTCAAAAGTGATGTTGTCCATTGAAGCTCTTTGAACACTTAGAGAATGCACACACAAACTTCTAGAGTAAGAAACTCCTCCTGACTAGCGAAACAAAGTTACAAACCCTCAAAAGAAAATTCCTACCAAAAACCTAGGACAAAGAAATAACATGAAACTTCATGCATGTAGTGACATTTGATTTCATGTCTCCATAAAGTACCATAAAACTTAGATATACCAAAATAGGATTGTATCCTCCATTCGACACTTATATCACATAATTTGGTAGGGATAAATTCAAAATGTCTTATATTCATAAACATAAATCCCCTCCTTCTCTTAAGCACAAATATTGATAAGAAAATATTATACAACTATTGTTGAAATTACACCTGTACTCTTTTTTTAATACAACCATGGGTCTCAACTTGAGATAAAAAAAAAAATAGAAAAGAAAAAGAATGAATCACCTTAGTATACATTTTAAGAATAAATACCATATGTTTGAGTTGTTTAAAATTTTAAGTACTCTTCCCAAAAACTATTTAGAGTAATATTCATTATCGAGAAATTTTTAGAACAAAAATATAAGAACCAAATCCTACCAGAATATCAAGAAGATAAAGTTACTTTGGAAGACCTAGCCAATTAAATTAGTAATAAGAATATAATGGAACCCTAATATTATCATTGTTAAGAAAAATAGTCCACAAAAAGCACAATCAAGTATGCAAGATTAATTGATAAATAGTCAAATTTTAATGTGCACCCTAACCCCACCACAGACCACACTAAGCCCCTAATACACCAACTTAGCCAAAACTTAGAATCCAAATCCCAAGGCCAATGCAAACAAATCCAATCAAAATTAAAACTAATACTTATCAAAACATTAAATTAATAAAATTTTAATAAAATAATTATACAATGACATCTGCAGAATTGATAGTGTGCAGTTGTTGCTATATTTCCTTATCCACATCGGGAAAACCTATCATAATTCAGGTGTTAACTAGCAATGGGACAGCCATGACTAGTTTTTATCCGCATATAACTAGTTGTTATTTGCAAATGCACGTCGATTTATCACCCTTATTCAAGAAAAAACCACGCCACCTGGAATAACCAGTTAGTGGTCCGTAAGGGGACACTCTTGCTAGATGCTCTCAATCTTGGACCATTAACCTATTTCCTTAAGCCGAAAAAAAAAACTAAGTTTTAACCAAACAGAAACAATTTTAAGGTCACTATATTTCCCTATAAATAGAGACATAATAATAATAATAATAATAATCTATTTTTAAGGTCACGACCAAGCCAAACACCAACTTGGTGTATGAGACCCCCTTGTTTGTGGGACAAGGGACCCCCTCCGCCCAACGATTTGACTGGTAAAGTCTACGGAGGTATACATACCCTACCTCCCTCCGGATTTGAACTTGTGACCTCTTAGGAGGAAACACTTGTTCTTAACCATTAGGCCCACTCAGGTTGTAATATTGTTATAAAATTTGAATTATAGTATAATATTTAAATAATTGAAAAATTCAATGTAATAATGTTATCATTGATACTGTAAAATATTGAATATTTATTAATGAGATCGTTACTAACTTAAACTGTTTTAAGATAAAATATATATATATTAATATCTTAGAACATTTAAAGAATGGTCTTAAATTTAAGAATAATTCAATGTAAAAATGTTGTTATTATTGATAATATAAAATATAAAATATTTAATCTAACATCTTTAACCACCTAAATTGTTTAAAATAAAAATACATTTCCAATTCTTAAAACATCCTTAAAATGGTCTTAAATTTAAGAATAATATAGGTATAATAACATAAAAAAGTTAATTGGGTTGGTTTAGTCCAAGTGGTTCAATTCTTGCAAGTGACATCTTGAGCTCTTAAATGAGCACACTATTGAAAAATCCTTAACAATGAGGAGAATTGCCCAGTGCATTTTAATATGTCGCAAAAGTTTCGAGACTTGTTCATGAAACTAAAATAGAAACATAATATATTTATAACCAAGCAGCATGTGCATATTCATAAAATTGCCCTTCTTGATGTATTGAGACCAACTAGATTCACAATCTAGATTTGTTCCAACTTTTGATACTCTATATGCTATATTGTTTTTGTTCCTGTAGATGTGTAAAAATAATATATGTGAGAAAGTAGAAAGTAGTGATTGTACATAATTAAAGAGAGGTTGTAAATGTAAAATTGTTCAATACCATTTTCTTGTATTAATAAACTCTACCTTGGGATTATGTGTAGTTTGTTTATCCTAAAATTTAGTGTATGCATTTAGAATGTTTAGTGCCTAAACATATCATTTTAAAGGTAGTGTCTCTTTGTCCCTGAACAACTTCAAATTATCGACCAACTAGACTCCCCAAGAAATGTTTAAGGGAATAGCTCTAATATTGTTTATATCCTTATTGGCACACCAAATCCTAAAATCCTCTTCAATGTCATCTCCTACCCAGAGATTTTGATACCTTTTCATCCTTTCCACTTCCTTCTAGACTTCCTTTGTATAAGGGTAGGTCATCATGATATGTGCATTTGTTTCTTCTGCTTTCTAACATAAATTTCACTAGCATGGTCCAATAAAGGTTCTATTTTGTAGTATATCCCAAGTGGGAGTTCTATTGTTTAAGATCACCCACATGAAAATTTTGGTTTTTATAAGGCTCTTTAGTTTCCATATGACTTTCCACCACCATACATGTCATTCTTCTTTTCTCTCTTCAGCTAATGATTTATATCCAATTTTTAGTAAATCCACCCTTGATGGGTTTAGAGACCAAACCAATTGATCCTCCTCCTCTTAGATTCTGACATTGATATATTTTAAAAACTTTGTGTATCTTTGTCATTCAATTGCATTCTCTTCCCCAAGTCCTAATTGTTATAACCCTAATTTGCACCAGACATGCATACCTGGCATCAGGCCATCTTACTTGCTATTTTTGCCAAGCCAATACTGAACAACTCTTCTTAAAAACCATTTTTTTGAAGATGTATGCACCCTGCACCACTATTGCCCACGTATGTATGCTAGCTGCACCACAACTGCCTGCATACGTACATTAGCTTCACCATTACAGCCCACGTATACCCACAAAAGTTGCAAAAAATAAAAAGTTGCAAGGGATTCGTTGAGATTACGGGATATTGGGTGGTTTCCTAACCAATCGACCGCCTATAGCCCGTCACCCAACCAAATAACCATATTTTTGGCATATAAAAAGAGGTGTTGGGGTCTCATTCCAAGGAGAAACATAGCAACATTGAAACTCTGCCCATTTTTCTTTCTCCCCTTGCCCCAAGAATTTACAGCCACATTGTGAGTTTTGAGCCAAAATTCCTTGTTCTTGCCTTTTTTCTCATCCATAAGCCTATGCCCATTCTCTAAATAGAAATGTGAGAGAAGATGAATATGTGGAAGCAGTTGGAGCTTGGTGAAGAGGAGCCCAGGACCGGGTTCAAGGAGCATTCGATGATCTCATTTTGTAAGTGACTTTGTGAGATTAATATGAAGAAGTGCTTTTTCCGTCTCGCCATATGATGTGTTTAGTCTTGATGTTTGATTTACATTTTGTTATGACATCTAACCCACTAATTCATATATAGAATGCATGTTCGTATTTTCTTGTTTGTCTTTTGGTGAATGTAGGTCATCCTTGGGAGGAGATTTGAAGTCGAGAAGTGACCGAATGCAAAGGGATCAACACCTGACATGGAGTTTAAGGTAAGACTAACGGATCCCTATACTTTGTACTTTATGCATGAATGTGGGGTATTGTCAGGATAGTTGTTAAAAAGTAGGAGACTTTAGACGGTTAGCTCTACCTGCACTTTAGAACCCTGGTGTAGTCTGTAGGGGTGTTTTCTCGCTACAGCAGAATTGACGATCGTACTGGGGAGCCTCTAGGGTTTTTTTGGGGATTTTTTTTTTTTTGGGTGTCTTTAATTGGTTTATTTATTGTTTTTTGAGTTTTTGTGTCTTTAAGGGGTTTCGGTCTTTCATACCAGTACTCCCTGCCTTGTCATCCTGATTGTTAGTTTTCTTTTTTTTGAGAAGTTACAAATGTGTACGCAGCCTGCAGTGGGTCTGCACATGTACATACACGCCCTACCTTTGGACAACCTACGTACATATGTAGGCTTCTTAAGTGTCATTAGCGTGCTTGTGTCATGAAGCCTTTTTCTTAAGAAGAGGCAATCATCCTCTTCCCTGATCTAAGCCTAACTTCTTAGGGGTTCCTTGATTTAGTATTGGTCTCTGTAGTTACAGTCTTTAGCTTGGGTTTGACATCAGTTTTCTTATCTTTTAAAAAGATTTATTGTGTTTCCTAGCTTTTAAAACTTATTTTTAGCTTGAAATTTCAAGAAAAATGAGTTGTATTTTGAAAAACAATTCCCCCTCGTGGCTTGGGGGGGGGCATGAATCGTATATTCATCAGTTTCTTTTAGAATATTTTGTTATTTCTGCTTTGATTGGAAGAAAATATAAAAAAACTTAGCTTTTTAGGTCTCTTTCTTTCTTGGCATTTGCTCTGCATTGTTATTTGAAAAAGAAAAAGGAACTAGCATAGTGTTGTGTTTTCTTCTCATCTTAAAAGCATTTCAAAAGAAAAATAAGAAAGATAATTGTTCTTTGCTAGTGTTCTTATAAGTTTTTTTTTTTCGCAAGAGTCTTAACAACATCAGTTGCACTACCGCACTCTTTTTGAGTAAATCAAGCCAGTAAAAAGAACGTTAATTAAAATTTACTAGACTTTATGTTTGTAGGGTCCATCAACTAGACTAGGCTAGATCCTTGATTTAGGTTGGAGAGGAAATTCTTCAAGGCTATAAAACAAACATATGAGTCTGTTCTAGGGAGTGTGAAAAGTTCAGTAACATGGAAATTATCTGAGACCCCCCTCTAACATAGGGGTTAAACACGGGGTCGCGTACGGAAAGGTAGTGGAGATAACCCCTCCAAAGACGGACCAAGCATAGTGGGGAACACATATAGAGGACTTGTCTTGGGATTTCGTTGATCGCATTTGTCACGGAGCTTCATGGGTCTCAAATCTGTTCGAGGTCCTCAGTCGTCTTCCAAAACAATTTCTTTCGATACCCTCGATAGGTTTCAGGTTTGATACCCTGCTCATTGCGGTCCACTTGACTATTGACTGTACCCGCCTGGTAATTGTTCACGAGATGACAACCTAGTTGCCTTTATTTTAGGGACTTACACAGGTGACTGCGAGTGTATATCACGGTACCTAGGGTAGACAATAGGCCATTCTTTGTAGAGTATACCCGGAGGGTTCTCCTGTGTTCGAGTTGCACTTGCACTGGTAAGTTGCTCTAGTGTTGGATGTTGTAATTGTTCTTCCTACTAGTTAGTCGTTTGCTTGATTTTCCTTTAGGAACTTTTAGTGTGTGCTCTGTGCTCCTTATTTTTCCATAGTGAGTTAGTCAGTCGTTTCTTTGGGTCTCTGACCTAAGGTGGTAGACAACCCACTCCACCAGTCATGAGGAATTTTTGGGTCTTCCACTTAGAAACGTGGAGCCGCCTCTTTATAGGCGTTGTTTTGATAACATTGGTTCACCAGAGTTAGTGTGTGAGACTTTTATGGACTTGAACGATCCCACAAGGGGAGAACCCATCCATAAGATCTTCATGGCTAAATTTCTAGATGATATCGACCAAGGAACCCCTTCACAAGGGGATTCTTGTGCTTTTCCTTTTCTCGGAAACATTGGTGTCCCTTTGTTGGCCACTTTGTAGATTCCTAGGTTGAATGTGGGATTACCGGTTTGGTTGGGTACCATTCCAAATGTCCCAAATGCTCTTGACGCTTCCCAATTAAGCGCTTTATGTCATGGGCATAATGTTGGTGTTCCTTCATCGGCAAAGTCTTCTCCTCCTCCTTCTCCCACCTCTAGTGAAAGTGCAGTTACTAGTAACCGAAAGTCTAAACGAAGTAGAAAGAGGAAGAATAGGAAGAAGAAATCACCAACCTCTGTGAGTCATGTTGGATATAGTTCCTCAACCTCTGCAAGTCATGTTGAAGACCAACACCCAACCTCTGCAATTCATGTTGGGGGTAGGCACCCAACCTCTACAAGTCATGTTGGGGGAAAAATCCCATTCACTGCTTGTCATACTAGCAATAGGTTTGTAGCCTCTGCAAGTCATGTTATCGACCCATCACCAACCTCCACAAGTCATGTTGGAGATGTGAAACCAACCACTGATAATCATGTTGGGGGCATTGATTTTGTTGAGAAACCTAGATGGATAGGATGTAAGCCTAAGTTCCCTTGTAAACTTTGCAAGTGAGATCAACTTACTCATTTGTGCCCTAGCATTCCAGAGGTACGAATATTGTGGTCCCTGTCTGTAAGCTCTTCTGATTCTGAGTATTCTGAGGTTTCCTCACAGTCTATTGAGCCATTGGTTGAGAAAGTGGTCATGCTGATGTAGTCATTGGCTGATCCCACTCCTCTTTTGGGGGGTGAGGTGACTTTAGACCATGTAGTCTTGCAGCCTATTCAGCCATTGGTTGAGAAAGTGGTCACACCGATGCAGTCTTCGATTGATCCCACTCTTCTTTTGGAGAGTGTCGATTCTACCAAAGTGGTCATGCCGATGAAATCTTCAGTTGATCCCACTCTTCTCTTGGGGAGTGATGTGTCTACAGACCATGTTTCTAGCATTTCCAGTTCAGTACTTTCAGAACAAGGGGGCAATCCGCTCCCTCCGAGCACACACTCTCCAAGCCCTATGATGGTTTCCTTTGATTGGAATGATCTTTTTGAGCCTTGTCTTCCTTCTTCTATACCTTTTCAAATAAGGGTTGAAGTTAATTCAAAAAACATTTATCGATGTATTGTGGATGAAGGAGCCTCTGCAAGTATTTTATCCTCCTCGGTTTGGAAAGTCTTGGGATCTCCCGAGCTTGTGTCTGCTTTGCATGAGCTATTGGATTTTGACAGACGTCCTAGTGAATGTTTGGGGGTTCTTCCTCAATTGCCTATCTCGTTAGTTGGGAAGACTATCCTTTTTGATGTTATAGTGGTGCAAGGCCCATTAGATTTATGATTCTTGGGTGTGATTATGTATATTCTATGAATGTTGTGGTGTCTATGCTCTTTCGGGTGAAGCATTTCCCTCATAATGGAAGCATTGTCACTATCGACCAGCTGACATCTGATAATTACCATCCTGATTCAACGTTAGTTTAGGCTGACCCTTTATATGTTCCTAGTTTTCCTGTAGACTCTACCCCACCACGGGTTAATTATGTGGCATCTTATCCTCGATGTTCAATTGCTTCTGGGCACAAACCTGTGAAATCATGTTTTCCTTCTCGAGACTTGGTCTCAACAATTTATCCATTGGTTTATCCAATGGGGGAATGGGAGCCCTTGCTTCCCCCTCTTGGTCCAAGTGATCTCGAGTCTCTTTCTGAGTCTGATATCATTGTTTATAGATCCTCAATCCCTCATGCTTGTGATTATTTGTTGATAGACTCTACCAGTCCTGGCCAGACCTTCCATCATCATATGGAATATGGTCAATTTACTTCACCCTTTGGGATTGTTGACCCTCGTTCGCGTGATTTCTTGGATATTCAATTTCCTTCTGATGAGGCTATCCTTGAATCCATGACTATGGTTTCTATACAGTGGGAGGACTTACACCGTGGTTTGTGTTTTCTTCCCTTTTGGGAGAATTTCCAAGTTGACTATCAAGAGACTCTTGGTATGAGCCTAGAAGTGGGCTCTACCTGAACCAATTTCATACGTGAGTCGTAACCCCTTGGAGTCTTCATTAAGCCATTTTCAGACTCTCTAAACATGAAAATATTGCTGAGCAATCTTGTTGTCCTTCACGCTCACCAAACTAAATTTTGAAGGCATGTCTGTCTGTCGATATTTTACCCCTTTTTCAGTCTAGACAGTCAATTGTACGAACAAAGGTATACTCTAGGAACTTTGGTTCGCTAGAAGAGTATTCTCAAGTATAAGTTTAACCCTTTTTTGGGCCTGAGGGACTAAATTTATGAAAAAGGAACCCCCATGGAGTCCATAGTTAAGCTCTTTTTCAGACTCCCTAAAGATGAAAAGATTGTCGAGTGACCTTGTTTCTTCACACTCGTTAATTGGTTTAGAAAAACATCTACTGGCATGACTTTACCCCTTTTTCCGGCTGGTAGATTAAGGAGGAAAAAGGTACACCTTGGGAGATACGTCTTGTCGGGAGAGTTCTCTTCAACAAATTTCACTTTTTCGGGCTAAGGAGACTAAATCTAGAAAAAGGCACCGAGTCCATAGTCAAGGTCTTTTTAGAATTCTTAAAATTGAAAAGATTGTCGAGTGATCTTGTCTTTGTCACACTCATTAAAATGGTTTTGAATAGATGTCTTTTCGGTGCTATTTTACCCCTTTTTCGAACTGACTAGACTTCCTTTGAAAAATTTACCATAGTGGAGTCTTCTTTTGCGCTTTTTCATACTCTCTAAAAATGAAAAACCACCGAGCTTACCTTCTTTGGGCTCGTTAAAATCACATTGAAGGGCATTATCATTGTGTCTTGTTAATCACATTTTCATTCCTGTGTTTTGGCCTAATGTTGGCTCCATGTTGCTCTCAATTGAACCTTTGAAGCATGCCTTATATGCAAAGCCTTGTAGCACTTTGCCTCTGCGTCTCGACACCTTGACCCATGGAGGAATTTTCCCGAGTGTCCTTTTCTTTCACATGTGTCCTTGCTCTGAGCATTAGTGTGTTCCTTACGCTTAGAACTAGTATGCATGTGACACTTGTTCCTCCTTTGTAACATAGCATTCTTTTATTCTTTTTCAAACTTTCAAAATATTGAAAAAGACAAAAAAATCAAATATACCCCAAAAAGAGGATGGGAAAAGTATTTTATTTTTATGGCAGCACAATGAGTCACCCTTGGATAAAGCATTTCCTTCCGTTTGTTTGTCAATCTTTGGGATTTAATATGACCTTAGGAAGTTGTTCTCATTACATAGAGTTGTGTCCTCCTCCATTTAGTTATTCTTCCAAACATATGGAGAGTTTGCGTTGCCTCCTGCATCATGAACTTATGTTAGTACCATACTGCTTGAGTCTCATCATTCATCATGCTATTGTCCAAGGGAATTTTTACCCAACTTGAGTCCGCCCTTCTGTAGTTTGTCTCTTGTCCTCATGCCCGACCATCCTGAAATCCCAATCAAAGTCTTTGTTCAAAATCAATGAAGTTCTCTGCCTGATCATCGAGATCCTCTTGTATATTCCCCGACAAGTCGTTGAATACCTCTGGGTAGTGAATTCGTACACTCACATTACACTCCTACCCAAGTTTTGAAGATCTTGAAGTTGTTTCTCGAGCTTTGAAGGCTTTATCTCCAACCATTAGGTGTCATTAACTTCTTGAATATGGATAATATACATGTATATCTTTCGATTTTGAGATGTAGATCTGATGTGTATTGGTTGCGGCTACACTTTATATAATTATATGACATGGATTTGCAGTGTATTTGATTGGAAACCATGATTTATTTCATTCCAAGCATGGGTATGCCCACCTCTGTGAGACAATTGTTATTTTGCAGATGGCACCTCCCAAACTCTGGTCCTGGGCTTACTCGCTTCATACATTGGTAAATATTTGTAGTGTATTTTGGCCATCAGATGCTCTTCTTACCTCACACATTAGGGGGAATTTGTTATAATCCTAATTTTCACCAGGCATGCATACTTGGCATCAGGCCATCTTACTTGCTATTTTTGCCAAGCCAATACTGAACAACTCTTCTTAAAAACCAATTTTTTGAAGATGTACGCACCTTGCACCACTACTGCCCACGTATGTACGCTAGCTGCACCACAACTTCCCATGTACGTACACTAGCTACACCACTACAACCCGCGTATACCCACAAAAGTTGCAAAAAATAAAAAGTTGCAAGGGATTCGTTGAGATTACGGGCTATTGGGTGGTTTCCTAACCAATTGACCACCTATAGCCCATCACCCAACCAAATAATCATCTTTTTGGAATATAAAAAGAGGTGTTGGGTCTCATTCCAAGGAGAAACATAGCAACAGTGAAACTCTACCCATTTTTCTTTCCCCCCTTGCCCCAATAATTTGCAGCCACATTGTGAGTTTTGAGCTAGAATTCCATGTTCTTGCCTTTTTTCTCATCCATAAACCTATGCCCATTCTCTAGAGAGAAGTGTGAGAGAATAAGGATACATGGAAGTAGTTGGATCTTGGTGAAGAGGATCCCAGGACTGGGTTCGAGGAGCAATCTTCGATCTCATTTTGTAAGTGACTTTGTGAGATTAATATAAATAAGTACTTTTTCCGTCCCGCCATATGATGTGTTTAATATTGATGTTTGATTTACATTTTGTTATTACATATAACCCACTAATTCATATATAGAATGCATGTTCGTAGTTTCTTGTTTGTTTTTTGGTGAATGCAGGTTAGCCTTGGGAGGAGATTTGCAGTCGAGAAGCGATTGAACGCAAATGTATTGACACCGGACGCAGAGTTTAAGGTAAGACTACAAGATCCCTATACTTTGTACTTTATGCATGAATGTGGGGTATTGTTGGGATAGTTGTTAAAAGTAGGAGACTTTAGACGGTTAGCTTTGCCTGCACTTTAGAACCCTAGTGTAGTCCGTAGGTGGGTTTTCCCACTACAAGAATTACACACAACAAGCAGAGCATGACCATTCTTTTTGCTTAAAATGCCAACAGTCTAGAATAATCACCAAAGAAATCATGGACACAACACCAATACACAATTCAAATATCCAATAATAGCTTAAGAAACACACAGACGACGAGCAATCATGAGACAAAAATTGATTTGAAGGGCAGAGAAACCATCATGGATGGAAGAGTAAGGAACCCATACCTGGAAAATCCTGTGTGAGGAAGAGACTAGATTGTATGTCTCCTTCACAACCGAACAATGTGGAGCATCAACAACCACCAGAGCCAAAAACCAATATGCAATTATGACTAGGGTGACGGGCTTCGAGGGGTGTTTGAGTGACATGCAGTAAATGCATGTTGCTTCTCCCTCCAACCTCATTCAGTTCAACGTATGAGCCAACCAATTCACCATAGCACTAAACATTTAATCAACCATATATTCATTACCATATCCCATTTGCATAGTGCACCACCCTTGGTAATGTCAAATCCTTTTTTAAAAATAACAATGTGTTATAATGTTACCCCATGTGCATATAACATTCAACAAGGTGCATAACTATAGAAGCAAGGGTTTGTGCACCCTTTTTTATGACAATAATACCACATTAGAGTTTGGGTACAGTTCTTTAAATCAAAGGAGCTCCCACATCATCCCTTATCAAGATCATTAGAACCAATTAATTCCATATTTAATTGTAATATCCAAACAAAACTTATAATAATCCTTCGATCCATAGGGAAACCTTAACATAATCTGAGAGTGGTCATCAAATATATTAGTGCCATGCATCAATCAACAAACCATCTTATGTCAACATAACATTCTAAACCATGATTTGAAACATCAAACTGTAGAAGACTGTGTTGGTACCATCACAATAGCAAACAAAATATAAGCGCAACATATCCATCATAGCACCAAAAGTCTATAAGGGGGTCCCACCTACTAGTTTATTATTAATATAAATAATTAATAGAGCTTGACAATCATTTGCGATCATAGTATTCATCATTGCGTTTTTAAGCGTCAACAAATTGATGACTCCACAAGGAAATCTGTTTCCAACAGATTAAGAACTCATAATGTCTAGTTTCGTAGACTAGGTGAATCGTAGATCAAAGAAGGTTTTTTCTAGAATGATTATGCAACAGGGGGAAGTGAGGTGGTTTAAGGGAAAACATGATTTGGGATTTTGGGAATAACTCATGGAAAGTGTTACGTATGAGGGGCTTATCCCTGTATTCATAACATCAAATTAATCATATTGAAAGCGTTCTTTGCTTTAAGGACAAAAATCTTTGTTGTGCTCTTTTTGAATCTCGGGGTGGAGGGAGGAAAAGGAAAGCAAAAAACAGGGATGAAAAACCAATTATCTTATCTAATTGCAGTATTGGAAGCAAATAGCAATTTCAATGATGTCTTCAAGGAGGGACATCGTGATAGTTGTGTAACCTGATTGTTATTGATTAACAATACTTGCATAAATAACATTGTTGTGGCAAAATTGATCCAGAATTTTATTTCTAAAACGAAAAGAAATTAATAAAAGAAAAACAACAGCAGAAATGAAACAACAGAAAAATAAAACAACAAGCAAAATCAAAGAAATGAAACAAAACTATAATACATAAGTGATTCCATACAACATTTAAAATTTCAAACTAGTTCCACATAGTGTTTCAAGTGGGAACCGTTGGTGCTATAGGAAAATAATCGCTCTTCCAAGTCCTTTAGAATATAAGAATTTCTGCCCAGGACAAAAGTGATTTTAAAAGGACCCAACCATAACGTTTGAAACTTTGAATGTCTTCCTCTATCAGCATGAGATGAATACCAAAGCAAGACTTTCTTATTTACTTTAAATCTAACAACTTTTGTACTTTTATTGAAATACTTCTTCACAGTTTGTTGTCTTTTATTTATGTTCTCCAAGGAAAACATCCTTTGTTCCTCTAAAGACAACAATGCATTTATCCTTTGAGGGATATTATAATAATTCGGTTCTTCAATCTGTAGCATCAATCGTAGAGAAGAAAGTTCTAGATCAGTAGGAAGAATGGATTCTTGACCATAAACAAGATGAAAGGGGGTGCAACCTATGGTCACCTTGGTAGTAGTGTGATCTATCCAAAGGGCATAAGTGAGGAGGGTGTTCCATTGACGAAGATTATCTTCAATGAGTCTCTTGATAATTCTAACTAGATTTTTGTTGGTATACTCGGCTTGCCCATTTCCTTGAGGGTAATAAGCTGATGAGGTAAAATTCTTAACTCCCAGTTTAGCTAGAAACTGAGTCATCTTAGTATAAATAAAAGCGGGACCGTTGTCTCTAATAATCACTAAAGGAAGGTCAAATATAGAAAATATATTAGTTTCAAGGAAAGAAATAACCTGCTCATCCTGTGAATGCTTAAGTGGGACAACTTCAATCCATTTCGTAAATTAATCTGTGGTTGTCAAGATGAAAACTTGCCCTGTTGAAGATGGAGGATTAATAGGACCGATAAATTCCAGACCCCATTTTGAAAAAGGAAAGCCAAGGAGGAAAAGTTGTAAAGGCATGGCAGAAAGACGTTCTTTCCCATCGAACTTCTAGCACTTGTCACAAGATCTTGAAAAGTTATAAGAATATCGAAAAATTGAAGGCCAATAATACCCTTTTCTGATGATTTTAAAAGCAATAGTTTTAGCAGAAAAGTGGACACCCACATGAATAACAAAATCTGAAGATCTATGGGTTTCTTGTAACAATTTATGTGCTTCCTCATTATTTACACAACAAAGTAATATACCATTGACAGATATCCTAAACAATAAGTCTCATAAAATGACATATCTGGAAAATTCAAGACAGAGCCTTCTCCTTTGATGAAAATCTAAGATATCTGGACATCTCTGATTTTGCAAGTAATACACCAGATCTTTATACCGGGGATGTTCAGCTACAGGAAGGATTTAACTATCAATGTAAAATAGTGCTGACAGAGGGCTATCTTGTTCATCCATTTCTTCACTTGCTTCAGCATGTTGAGCCAAGTGAAGGGATAAGTCATGTCCCTTAATGGTTTTTGAAGTCATGATGGTTAGATCATGCTCCTGGATCTTGACAAGCCAATGGGAAAGCTTCCCTGAAAGATAAGTCTATGAGAGAAAAAAAATTTACAACAGGTAAGGGGACTTTTACCAGCGTGTGCTTACCTAAGATAAAGTAGCGAAATTTCTCCACAGCTTTAACAAGAGCGAAAGCATGTTTTTCAATATAAGAATATTTGAACTCATCATCTCATAAGCTTTGACTCATGGAAGATAATGTTTTTTCATTACTCTGGTCATCACATTGTATGAGGATAATAGAGATTGATTCCTCTGTCACATTAGTGTATATAATAAACTCTTTCTCAAAATATGGCTTTGCCAAAACTGGTGCGGAACTAATTTCCTTCTTAATCCTTACGAAAGCATTCTCGACGTCATCAATCCAAGAAAAGGAGCGATCTTGCTTGAGAATATTGTGAATTGGTTTGACCATTACATCAAAATAAGGAACAAACCTATGGACAAAGTTGATAATGCCCATAAAGGTTTGAACCTCCTTTTTGGAAGTGGGGGCAGGAAGGTTTATAATAGGAACAATCCTTTAGGGATATATGTTTATTCTTGAATTAAAGACAATATGCCCAAGGAGCTTGCCATTGGTAACGTCGAAAATAGACTTAGAAGGATTTAAAGAAATGTCGAATTTCCTGCATCGCATGAGAACCTTTCTAAGATGACCAAAATGATCCAATATGTTCTTTGAATATACAGTCAAGTCATCAAGATAAATATGAATAATCTTACCGATCAGATCGTCAAAAGCTAGCTGCATAGCTCTTTGGAAAGTGACACCTACATTAGATAAGAAAAAAGGCATGCGTTCATAATCAAATGTGCCCCAACATGTAATGAAAGTGGTTTTGTATTTATCTGTCCTTTTTACCTTGATCTGATTATAACCAGAAAAATTGTCAAGTAAGGACATCATTTGTGACCCTACAACTTGCTGCAAAATCATTTCCATATTAGGGAGAGGAAAATGGTCTTTTATGCTTGCTCTATTTAATGTGCGGAAATCAACACACAATTAGATTTGACCAGTGGTTTTTCGAACGGGAACCAAATTGGAAACCCACTTAGAATACTTAACATGGAAAATTATCCTAGCCTTCAAGAGTTTTTCCAACTCCTTCTGAATAGTCGCTTCAAGTGTGGGGTTAATGGGTCTTTGTTTTTGCCTAATCGGTTTTATGCCTTCCTTGATAGGAATGGAATGATGTATAAGAGCAGGATCAAAACAATGAATATCCTCATAGGACCAAGCAAAAACATCTTGAAATTCACAAAGTAACTCATTGAATTTCAACTTTTCTTCATCAGTACATTGGGCACCTATATTAACATTCTTTGGGAAATTGGGTGTCCCAATGTTCAAGGAAATGGTTTCACCCACTTTCCTTTTTGACTCCTCTTCTTTATGTGTCTATTTGTTGCCTACATCACTCGATGAAAATGAAATTTCTAGAGGAGTCAAGCCCTTTCGAATTTTGTTGTTTTCCATGGATATAATCTCCTTGGGGTTATATGGTTCATTTTGTATGAAATCACAGATGCTTTCATCACTAGGGAAGACCTGCCATGACTCTACATTGTCAGGGATATGAGGATGATATAAATATTGAAAAGTATAATCAGGTCTTTGTGGCAAAAGTTGTTGAGTAGGAGAGGCTGCAAAAACAACTAACCTGTTGGCCATTGAATTCAGTTCCCTTTTAACATAAGTGATGTTAAATGATAATAAGTTTGAGATAAGCGCCCAAAAAATTTGGGTGTAGTGTTTAATTAACTTGTTGCTAGGAGAATATATTTTACGTACAAGTTTTACAACAAGTTCAAAGTCCCCAAAAACTGTAAGGTGTCCACAACCTAAATTATAGGCATTTTCAATGCCTAACAATAATGCTTCAAATTCAGTGACGTTGTTTGTGCAAGTGAATTCTAACCTATAGGAAAAGTTGTGAATTTTACCTACATGTGAGTACAAGATAATGCCAGCTCCATTACCTTCATTGGAGCATGAACCATCAAAGTTCACATGCCACATCCCATCCTCCAGGTCAATTTGTTACAGGGTAGTGTTATCCTCATCTGCAAAGATGGAATACACTCCTAGGTCCTCCTCGACATAGTTTACATTAGACTGTGGGATTATTTCTATATATGATGAAATTATTCCCTCTCTTAGGACTATGATGTTCTTCCCATTCTGAGGAATGGATAAGTGTGTCCCGTCGAGTGAGATATATCCACCTGTCAAATATTGTCAGTTTCTTCCTAATATGATTGAATAATTAATTACTGACATGTCAATTACCTAACTATTAAGGTTTGTCCTTATTTTAGGATGTGCGCACATAACCAAAGTCACGTCTTTGATTTCACCTATGGTCGATTGTTGTAAACTATTATAAGAGATCATGCTCCTAACATTTTCATTTGTACAAGACAAGCCTAGCTATTCCATAATAATTTTTGACATTACACTTGGGCCCGAACTGCTGTCAATTAGACAACAATGGACTATTTTGTCCATAATATTTACAGAAATGAAAAATGGGGGATTTTTTACACAGTGTCTAAAATTATTTACACCTACTTTATTTACACTAGAATCCTCTTCTTTTACCTCTTCAGAGAGATTGGCTATGGTGGAAGTTTTTCCTTCCATGAATTTTTTTAGATGATTTTGTTGCTCAGGGACGACAACCATGTCCATAAGAGTAGCATTGGCCTTGATATTAGCCAATTGATTGAGAATATTATATTTTGAAGAGGGAAGAGAAGAAGGGAATCATTTACTGTCAGGAGTTTTAGTAGCTTGTATAGTAGCATCTGGTGAAGATGAGCTTGGGTTAGAAGAAGTACGAGGGGGATCATATTTTGCTTTCAAAGCATAGGATTTATCCCTAGTGTTTATGATCATGAAATCATCTGGTTATGTGAAATCTAGAACAACAATGGTAGTTTCAGGCCTTTTTCCAAATATTTTATCTCTGGCACTCTTCTTTACCTCACAAGTACTTTCCATGTGATGTTCCTCACAAAAGTTACACCAATTGTGAGGCATGATGTCTTTGGGTTGAAAGTTGTTTTCATTGGGATTTATAAAATATGTTGAAGAAGAATATGATGCCCCAGGAGTAATTTAAGGGACATTTCCCTTCCACTCATACGCTACCATTCAATTATTCATATAGTGCACAAGTTGTAAGAGAGCAGACATGTCTGTTTGTTTAATTGAGTCACCTTTGGGAAGACCTGTTCTTTCAAGCTGTTCTTCATACTCTAGACAAGTATGCAGAGTGGAACCAAGATTGTCAATAGCTTTTTATTCAAGCCTATGACGATAAGGGGAAGGTAGAGCATTATAGTAATGCATAAACATGGCTTGTTTATGAGGGCGAATAAGTTCGGGAATTTGGTTATATAACTTGGTGAAACGTAGGTTGAAAGACTTGATAGACTCATCGTCTTTGTACGCAATGTTATTGTATTCCCGTAATTGTTCGGCTGGGCTCTTAGACTACCCATAAGTAGATTTGAACCAGTAAACTAACTCTTCCCAAGTGGAAAGAATATTGGGAGGGAGATCAAAGAAATTTTATTTGCTTTCCCTTCAAGGGAATTAAAAAATAAGCGCATACAAGTATCATTGTCATTAGCTCGTATATTGTGATAGGCATTAGGGAATGCCACCAAGTGTTCATTTGTAGTGATCGTGCTATTTCCTAAAAACCTAGGGAGATTCTCTTTGAATTTTGGATTTTGGAAGTGGACGGGTAGCAAGTGCTAGGTTCATAGGAGAGGATACGTGCCATGGGGTAGTAGGAGCATCTTCTTCAAATTGAAAAAGTTCATACTTCCTTATGACCTTTGTGGGGTTGCTAGTAGATTGAACGGGGACTTAATGGCTATAAAAGCTACCAAACACTTATGAGGTTGAAGGTTGAGAAGAAGAAGCACCTGTAGTGCCACTAAATCCACCCACTGATGCCATTTTGTGAATGATGGGTAAGGGACAGAAAGACGAACTAGTTGAATCAAACAAAGTTCTTCTTAGAGTATTTTGTTGGGTTGACAAAACAACGTTTCTTCTTCCTATTTTAGTGAAAGGGGTGATTTCAAGAGATAAACCTCTTCTTCTCCTAGATATGCGAGGGTTTAAGGACATGAAAAGAAGATCAAAACTTTAGGAAAAATAAAGCTATAATTGATTCCTAGGCTGCCTTTTCCTAGCCTCCCAGCGTTCTCGGATACTTATGTCTTGTTCAATTATTGGTCACAAGAATTCAAGCTTAGCCCAGGTATTAGCGGTTTCTAAGATGTTATTGAATAAAGTTAAAGCAATGTTGGTTTGGTCTTTAAGACCGGGCTCAATATTGGGCTGCCTTGTAACAGGCACCGTCATGAAGGAAAAAAACAGTCAAAGAATCGAAAGAAAAAATATTCAATGATAATAATGGATACAATCAACTAGAGAGATATGGTAGATCTCCCCAGTATGGTCGCCAAATAAATGTTGAGGAAAAGATATGAATTATCTTACTCAATCATTTTCGAATATTTCCTAGCTAGGACAAGATAGTCGGGAATGTCACCCTCTATTTTATAGCCTTAAAAATATTTTTCCCAATCCACAAGTATTAATTACAAGGGTTTAGGTTGATTTATTAATGAAAAGAATGTTGCAAAATAACATGAAATTTTTATATAAGTTTCTGAAAAATATACAGATTATAGAAAGTAATATGGAGACCAAAAAGAAAAAGTAACCAAGTCACAAATACACACAAATGAGACAGAATAACAATCTGCTTTATTTCATTTCGAGATATCAAAAGTGTTTTTCTCTTTACAAAAGCCCTGTGAGAGCATGGACCAAAGTCTAATTTAGAGATCTACGATGGACACCATACAAAAGGACTCTGACAAGAAGTAAAAAATGAAATTTATAATCTGGAGCAACTTGCCACGGACTGCTGCCAATTTGACTCTGCAAAATATCCTTTATCAGCGATGAAACTCAATCCATAAACAAACAATAATACACAAACTATCAAGGATGGATCAACACCTCTAAAATAAGCATCTGAATGATTTGGTTCAATTTTGAACCTTGTTGTCTACAATAGGACCCTACTGTCAAAAAAAGAATTATGCTTTGAATAAACTTAAGAATGAATGAAAACTGAACTATCTCATGAAATCAAAAGAGAAAACCTTAGTCTTGCTTTCTCCTTCTATTCTCCCTTTGTTTCTTCTTTTCATTTAGATTTTATGCCTTCCAAATAAGTTGAAGTAATTCAACTACTTCCTTTAGTTAAGTTAGTTTGACTTAACTAATTTAGTTTAGGAGAAATAATAATAATAATAATAGTTAAGGGTCTTTAATTAATAATAACTAGGTAGGTGGGACCCCTTGTGACTATCGTCTTTTTCCTCTTTTCAAATTATAAAATAAAACACAAATGGATAATCATTTCAACACATGCCACCCTTGTATCTCCCTTAGATACCTTCAAAATTGAATATTTAAATATCAGAAATAATTTAAATCATATCCAAAAATATATAAATATCCACATAATCCATATTATCGAAAAAAGAGCTTGATGTCCAAACTTTCTACAGACCACTGTGTTGAGGAAAATATGTAAATTATCTTACTTAAGTATTTCAGAATCTTGCCTGGTGAAGACAAGATAGTTGGGAATATCACCCTATGTTTTATAACCTCAAAAATATTTTCCCAATCCACAAGTATTAATTACAAGTGTTTAGGCTGATTTTTTTATGAAAAGAATGTTGCAAAATAACATAATTTTTTTATATAAGTTTCTGAAAAATATACAGATTACATAAAGTAAATGTGGAGATCAAAAAGAAAAAGTAACAAAGTTACAGATACACACAAATGAGACAGAATAACAATCTTCTTTATTTCATTCCAAGAAATCAAAAGTATCTTTCTCTTTACAAAATCCCTGTGAGGGCATGGACCAAAGTCTAATTTAGAGATCCCCGATGAAAACCATACAAAAGGACTCTGACAAGAAGTAAAAACTGAACTTTATAATTTGGATCAGCTTGCCACAGACTGCTGCCAATTTGACTCTGCAAAATATCCTTTATCATCTATGAAACTTAATCCATAAACATACAAGTATACACAAACTATCAAGGATGGATCAACACCTCTAAAACAAGCATCTGAATGATTTGGTTCAGTTCTGAACCTTCCTGTCTACAATAGGACACTATTGTCAAAAAGAGAATTAGGCCTTGAATGAACTCAAGAATGAATGAAAACTGAAACTATCTCATGAAAACAAAAGAGAAAACCTTAGTCTTGCTTTCTCCTTCTATTCTCCTTTTGTTTCTTCTTCTCATTTAGCTTTTATGCCTTCCAAATAAGTTGAAGTAGTTCAACTTCTTTCTTTAGTTAAGTTAGTTTGACTTAACTAATTTTAGTTTAGGAGAAATAATAATAATAATAATAGTTAAGGGTCTTTATTTAATAATAACTAGGTAGGTGGGACCCCTTGGGACTCCCTTCTTTTATTCTTTTCAAATTATAAAATAAAACACAATTGGATAATCATTTAAACACATGCCACCTTGTAACTCCTTTAAATACCTTCAAAATTTGAATAATTAAATATTAAAAATAATTCAAATTATATCCAAAAATATGTAAATATCCACATTATCCCAAAAAAATATCTTGTTGTCCAAACTTCCTGTAGACCACTATCTTCAACAACTCAATCATAAAAACACATAAATTAAAATCCATACTTGCCACTATGAGAGGCAATCTTTCTTTTATCATTGTTGTCCCCCTTTGACTTCTCGTAAGTATCCTTTGGTTGATTTGAACCTTGAGTTTGTATCTCACTAATAACATGGGAACAATCATCCTTTAGATGCATATAGGAGGACACTAATTTTGAAGAGTCATTTGAAGGAGAGGAAGGGGAGGCAACAACTTTGTCTTTATCTTGCACATGAGGGGCATCAGTTTTAAGCCTTTTTCTAGCATGAGAGGATTGAACAGGTGAATGCACAGGAGCAATTTGAACATTAGGATTTACAGGTGGTGGAGGAGATAATGACAAATTGGGCCAGCCATGATGGTGAGAGACAATCAGATTGACAATCTCTTGCCATCCATCATTTGCAGGGACTTCTGGTTACAAGGACACATGAGGAGGCACAGGAATACTAGGGATGTTTTGAGGCTGAAAGAGAGGTCTCTTTGGTCAAGTTTGTACTATTCCTTGCCTGATCCAGTTAAATAACCCAACTTGGAACAACTGGTTCAATTCCTGGGGGTCAACATCAAAATGAATGGAGAATCTAGGTCTTCTAGGCCCTCTGTTCCAGTTACCTCTTCCTCTATTACTTCTGCCATGGTTTCCCCTATTGAAGAAACTCATCCTATATGCAACAATTCATCAATAACTAGCCCTTAACAAACCATACATGACATTTTGCTTGCATGAAACAAAATTTGGCTCAGGAATTGACACAAGACCCATGAAAATACATCCATAAGAAATCATTTAATAATTTTCAAGTGAGAAAGGGGTGATAGAGTTCATGGGACATCTTGAGGGAGTGTAATGAGTGAAAAAGTGATATAATGAGAAGGGGTAAATACACAAGTATTGCTCAACAATTCATTAAATAATTGACTATGTAAATAAAAACCAAAAATATCAGTTGCCACCCGTTGTTGTGTCATATCTTTTGTCGTTGTTCACAGACCCTTTTTGTTTCATTTTACAGAACTGGGATGCCAAAAATGATATTGGGGTTATAAGGGGGGTATAATGAGCGAAAAATCGTAGCATGAGAGGGAATAAAATATGGATAATGTTCATATAAAAATAAATTAAATCAAACAATCAAACATAACTATGTTCAGACCTCCATAGTTCAATCAACATTCACCTTTAAAACCACCATCTAAATTGTCACTTTTACATATTGCTTGTTGACTTTCAAAAAACAATTCATATGCCCGTAAATACTCAATTTCAGTAGCCTTTGCATCCATATAAATTATACAACAATCATAATAACAACATTGCTATTTACATGATAAACACAACAACTTTTTGAGCCACAATCATTCATATTCCAATGCTAAATCCTTTTCCTTTTAAAAAACCAATAGAAGACACACAATGATCTCAGCCATTTATAACCAATTCTTGTTCTTTAAAATCAAATAAGAACATGCACATAATTAACCACCACTATCCATTGTTTAAAAACTGTTGGCATAATCGAATTGGGTGTTAGAACTCATAATCGGGCCCTATGTTCCTTTCACACACAGGTGTCTCTTTTAAAAATATAATCAACATAGATATTGATTCGAACAACATTCAACAATTAACATGCAACTCTGAGACCAAAATTCTCATATTTTCACATGTACAAACTTCCTTTTAAAATTGCCCAATGAAGAAACAAAACCAAATCGTGCCCAATAGACCAAGAAAACACAATGCGTATTTACCCTTGACTGGATTGAATGATATCAAGATCATATTAAGGTTTAACACAACAAATGAGAGTAAGAACATATGGTTCAATCAAAGGAATAAGTCCTCGAAACATAGACAACTTGTGCCTTCAAAACTTTACCACAAAGAAGTAACATGTAACAACTCTTAACAGTGAGGGTTATCAAATTATAGTCAGTCACCTCCAACAAAGAACGAGAAGAAGTGAACACTTAATAGCATTGTAACAAAAACACCCGAGCAAAAACCGTGGCCAACCAAAGCATATACAAAACTTCCATTAAAGTTTTGAGTGATATTAAGCCCGACGGTGCAATGCTTCCAAGAAACAATGATAATGAGGGAAACACCATGATAAATAATAGCTTAGGGATCGACCAAGACATGGAAAGAAACACTCCAACTCTTAACAGTTCACATTACAACCTGAAGAATCGAAACATTTCAACCACAGAGACGAAAAGGAGTGGTAAAAATTAACACCAAGACTGGTTGTAAAACCCATGTGCAAAACTCAGAGCTTGCTAAACTATAATCATAAGTTCCATAGAGAACCAGACCAAAAACCCCAAGCTGGTCGAACATGCCTTTCTGTGATTTAACCAATAAACCCATGCACAAACTACACACAACAGGGAATAACCATTCTTCTTTCTTTAAAATGCAAACAGTCTAGAATATTCACAAGAATAACCCACCGACACAACACCGATACACAGTCCAAAAAATTAATAAAAACATAGACCTCAAGCAATTCTGAGACAAAAATCGATTTATAATGTAGAGTAACCATCATGGATTGTAAAATAAGGAACCATACCTGGAAAATCTTGCTTGAGGGAGAGAGTTAGACTGTATCCTCCTTCACAACCAAAAATCGCGGAGCATCAACAACCACCAGAGCAAAAAAAAAATTAAAAAATGCAAGTATGGCTAGGGCGACGAGCCTCGAGGGTTGTTTGAGTGACGTGTAGTAAATGAATGCAGCTTCCTTCCCCAACCTCATTCAATTCAACGTAGAATCCAACCAACTCACCATAACACTAAGATTTAATCAACCACATATTATATTTCCATATCACAAATTTCACAGTGCGCCACCCTAAGTAATGTCAAAATCTTTCAACTATAACAATGTGCCATAATATTACCCCATGTGTTTCCACAAATTTTTTAACAAAGCGCATAAGTCTAGCAACAATGGTTTATGCGCCCTCCTTTTGTCACAATTATACATAACCTTAGGGCTTGTGTATAGTCCTTTAATTCAAAAAAAGGTCCCATATCATCCATTATCAAGATCATAAGTAAAACAATTAATCCATGTTTAATTGCAATGTCAAAATCAGACTGATAATGATCCCTTATCCATAAGGCAGCCTTAATAAAATTCGTGAATGGACATCAAAACCATCCAGTGCCACACAATAATAAACCACCAACTTATGTCATCATAACAATAAAAACCTTGACTTGAATACTCAAACTATAGAAGACTGTGTTGGCATCATCATAACAACAAACAAAATATATAAGTGCAACATATCCATCATGGCGCCATTAGTCTACAAGAGGGTCCCACCTACTAGTTTATTATTATTATTATAAATAAATAATAGAGCTTGGCAATCATTTGCGAGTAGTATTCATCGTTGTGTTTTTTTGCGTCAACAAACTAGCAACTCCAAAAGGAAATCTGTTTCCAACAGATTAAGAACTCAGAATGTCTAGTTTCGTAGACCAGGTGAACATAGATCAAGGAAATATGCATCAAAATGATTATGCAATGGGGAGAAGTGAGAGGTTTAAGGGAAAAATGATTTGTGATTTTGGGAATAACTCATGGAAAGTGTTACATATGAGGGGCTTATACTTGTATGCATAACATTTGATTAATCATAGTGAAAGCATTCATTGCTTTAAGGAGAAAAACTCTGGTGTGCTCTTTTTGAATCTCGAAGCGGAGGGAAGAAAATGAAAGCAAAAAATAGGGATAAAAAACTAATAATCTTATCTAACAGTAGTACTAGAAGCAGATAACAATTTCAAAGATGTCTTCAAGGGGGAAAATCATGACAAATGTGTAACCTAATTGTTATTGATTAACAATACTTGCAGAATATCATCGTTGTGGAAAAACTAATCCAAGATTTTATTTCTGACAATAAAAGCAGTCAATAAAAGAAATAAAACAACATAAATGAAACAACATGAAGAAATAAAAACAAATCAAAATCAAAGCAATGAAACAAAACTATAATACAAGAGAAATTACATACAACATTTAAACTTTCAAGTTGGTTCCACATAGTGTTTTAAGTGGGAACCATTGGTGCTATAGGAAAACAACCTCTCTTCCAAGTCCTTTAGAATATAATAATTGGCGCCCATGAAAAAAATGATTTTAAAAGGATCCAGCCATAACTTTTGAAACTTTGAATGCCTTCCTCTATCAGCGTGAGTTGAATCCCACAATGAGACTTTCTCATTGACCTTAATTATGACATCTTTTGTACTTTTATTGAAATAAATATTAACAATTTGTTGTCTTCTCTTTATGTTCTCCAAGGCAAACATCATTTGTTCTTCTAAAGCCAAAAATGCATTTATCCTTTGAGGGATATTAGAAGAATTCAATTCTTCAATATGTAGCATCAACCTTAAAGAAGAAATTTCCATCTCGTTAGGCAGAATGGATTCTTGACCATAAACAAGCTGAAAGGGGGTGCAACCAGTGCTCACCTTGGTGGTAGTGTGATCTTCCCGAAGGGCGTAAGTGAGGAGGGAGTGAAATTAACAAGGCTTATATTCGATGAGACTCTTGGTAATTCTAACCAGATTTTTGTTAGTAGACTCGGCTTGCTCATTTCCTTGAGGGTAATAAGATGATGAGGTAAAATGTTTAACTCCCGGTTTAGCTAGAAACTGAGTCAGCTTAGCAGAAATAAAAGAAGGATCATTGTCTGTAATAATCTCTAAAGGAAGACCAAATCTGGAAAAGACATTAGTTTCAAGGAAAGAAATAACATGTTCATCCTGCGAATGCTTAAGTGGGACAACTTCAGTCCATTTCGTAAAATAGTCTATGGTTGTCAAGATAAAAAGTTGCCCTGCTGAAGATGGAGGATTAATAGGATCTATAAAGTCCAGACCCCATTTTGAAAAAGGAAAGTTAGGGAGGAAAGGTTGTAAAGGCATGGTCGAAAGATGTTCTTTCCCTATGAATTGTTGGCACTTGTCACATGATCTTGAAAAATTATAATAATCGCGAAAAATTGAAGGCCAATAGTACCCTTTTCTGATAATTTTAAAAGTAGTAGTTTTAGCATAAAAGTGGCCACCCACATGAATAATAGAATCTGAAGATCCATGGGTTTCTTGTAACAATTTTTGTGCTTCCTCATTATTTACACAGTGAAGTAACATACCATAGGAATATCTCCTAAACAAGAAGTCTCCTAAAATGACATATCTGGAAGATTCGAGACAGAGCCTTCTCCTTTGATGAGTATCTAAATTATCTAGACACTCTGATTTTGCAAGTAATACACCAGATGTTTGTACTAGGGATGTTCAGCTACAGAAAGGATTTGTCTGTCAATGTAAAATAATGCTGACAGAGAGCTATCTTGTTCATCCATTTCTTCACTTGCTTCAACATGATGAGCTAAGTGAAGGGCTGAGTCACGTCCCTTAATGGTTTTTAAAGTCATGATAGTTAAATCGTGCTCCTGGATCTTGGCAAGCCAATATGCAAGCTTCCCTAAAAGATAAGCCTGTGAGAGAAAAAACTTGACAACATGTAAAGGGACATTTACCAGCGTGTGCTTACCCAAAATAAAGTGGTGAAATTTCTCTAGAGCTTTAACAAGAGAGAAAACATTTTTTTCAATATAAGAATATTTTAATTCATCATTTGATAAGCTTTGAATCATGTAAGATACCGTTTTTTTGTTATTTTGGTCATCACATTGTATGAGGATAGAAGATATTGCTTCCTCTGCGGCATTAGTGTATATAATAAACTCTTTCTCAAAATCTGGCGTCACCAAAACCAATGCGGAACTGATTTCCTTCTTGATCCTTATGAAAGAATTTTCAACGTCATCAATCCAAGAAAAGGAACAATCTTGCTTGAGAAGATTGTTAATTGGTTTGACCATTACATCAAAATCAGGAGCAAACTTACAGAGAAAGTTGATAATGCCCATAAAGGCTTGAACCTCCTTTTTGGAAGTAGGAGTAGAAATATTTAGGATAGCAGCAATCCTTTCGGGATCTATGCTTATTATTGAATCAGAGACAATATTCCCAAGGAGCTTACCCTAGGTAACACCGAAAATAGACTTAGAAGGATTTAAAGAAATGTCAAATTTCTTGCATCGCATGAGAACCTTTCTAAGATGACCAAAATGATCCAATCGGTTATTTGAATATACAATCAAGTCATCAAGATAAATCTGAATAATCTTACCGATCAGATCGTCAAAAGCTATATGCATAGCTCTTTGGAAAGTGGCACCTGCATTTGATAAGCCAAAAGGCATGCATTCATAAGAAAATGTGCCCCAACGTGTAATAAAAGTGGTTTTGTATTTATCTATCCTTTTTACCTTGATCTGATTATAACCTAAAAAATTGTCAAGTAAAGGCATCATCTGTGACCCTGCAACTTGTTGCAAAATCATTTCCATATTAGGGAGAGGAAAATGGTATTTATGCTCGCTCTATTCAATGCACGAAAATCAATGCACAATTGGATCTGACCAGTTATTTTCCGAACGAGAACCAAATTGGAAACCCACTCATAATACTTAACACGAAAAATTATCCCAGCCTTCAAGAGTTTTTCCAACTCCTTCTGAATAGTTGCTTCAAGTGCGGGGTTAATGGGTCTTTGTTTTTGCCTAACTGGTTTTATGCCCTCCTTGATAGGGATGGAATGTTGTATAAGAGCGGAATCAAAACCACGAAGATCCTCATAAGACCAAGAAAAAACATCTTGAAATTCATGAAGTAACTCAGTGAATTTCAATTTTTCTTCATCAGTACATTGGGCACCTATCTTAACATTCTTTGGACAATTGGGTGTCCCAATTTTCAAGGAAATGGTTTAACCCACTTTCCTTTTTGACTCCTCTTCTTTATGTTTTTCTTTGTTGCCTACATCACTTGATGAAAATGAACTTTCTAGAGGAGTCAAGCCCTTCGAAATTTTGTTGTCTTCCATGGATATAATCTCCTTGGGCTTATATAGTTCATTTTGTATGAAATCACAAATACTTTCATCACTAGGGAAGACCTACCATGACTCTACATTGTCAGGGATATGAGGATGATACAAAGATTGAAAAGTACAGTCAGGTCTTTGTGGCAGAAGTTGTTGGGTAGGAGAGGCTGCAAAAATAGCTAACCTCTTAGCCATTGAATTCAGTTCCCTTTTAACATGAGTGATGTTAAATGATAGTAAGTTCGAGATAAGCGCCCAAACTGTTTGGGTGTAGCATTTCATTAGCTTGTTTTTAGGAGAATATATCTTACATACCAGGTTTACAAAAAGTTCAGTGTCCCCCAAAACTGTAAGGTGACCACAACCTAAATTATAGGCATTTTCAATGCCTAACAATAATGCTTCAAATTAGGTGACATTGTTTGTACAAGAAAATTCTAACCTATAGGAAAAGTTGTAAATTTTACCTACAGGAGAATATAAGATAATGCCAACTCCATTACCTTCGCTTGAGCATGAACCATCAAAGTGCATATGCCACATCCCATCCTCTAGGTCATTTTGTTCCAAGGTAGTCTTGTCCTCATCGACAAACATGGAATACACTCCTAAGTCCTCCTAGACATAATTTACATTAGGCTTTGGAATACTTTCTATATACGATGAAATTATTCCCTCCCTTAGGACTATGATGTTCTTCCCATTCCAAGTAACAGATAAGTGTGTCTCGTCGACCGAGATGTATCTACTTGTCAAAGCTTATCAGACTCTTCCTAAGATGTTTGAATAATTACTCACTGGCATGTCGATTACCTGAGTATTAAGGGTTGTCCTTATTTTAGGATGTGTGCACAAAACCAAAGTCACGTCCTTGATCTCACCTATGGTCGATTGTTGTAAAATATTATAAGAGAGCATGCTTATAACATTTTCATTTGTACAAGACAATCCTAGATCTTCCATAATAATTTTTGACATTATGCTTGGGCCTGAACCGTCGTCAATCAGAAAACAATGGGCTATTTTGTCCATAATCTTTACATAAATGAACAATTGAGGATTTTTTAGAGGGTGCCTAAAACTATTTACACCTACTTTATTTACACTAGAATCCTCTTCTTTTACCTCTTCAAAGAGATTGGATATGGTGGAAGCTTTTCCTTCCATGAAATTTTTTAGATGCTTTTATTGCTCAGGGACAAAAACCATGTCCAGAAGAGTAGCATCGACCTTGATATTAGCCAATTGATTGAGAATGTTGTATTTGGAAGAGGGAAGATGGGAGGGAGTTCCTTGACTGTCAGGAGCTTTAGTAACTTGTACAGTAGCAACTGGTGAAATTGATCTTGGGCTAGAAGAAGTACGAGGGGGATCATATTTTCCTTTTGAAGCATATGATTTATTCCTAGTGTTTATGATCATGACATCCTCTGGTTCTGCGAACCTAGAACAACAATGGTAGTTTCAGGCTTTTTTCCAAAGATTTTATCTCTGGCACTCTTCTTTACCTCGATGTAATTTCCTCACAAAAGTTACACCAACTACGAGTCATGATGGATTTAGGTTGAAAGTTGTTTTCATTTGAATTCCTAAAGGGTGGTGAAGAAGAAGATGAGGCCGTAGGGGTAATTGAAGAGACATTTCCATTTCGCTCATATGCTATCATTTTGTTATTCATATCTTGTACAAGTTGTAAGAATGCAGACATGTCCGTTTGTTTAATTGAGTCTCCCTTGGGAATACATGTTCTACAAGTTGTTATTCATACTATAGACAAGTATGCAGAGCAGAACCAATATTGTCAATAGATTCTTCTTCAATCCTATGAAGGTAGGGGGAAGGTAGAGCATTATAGTAATGCATAAAAGCGGCTTGGTTCTGAGGGCGAATAAGTTCAGGAATTTGGTTATATAGCTTGGTGAAATGTAAGTTGAAAGACCTGATAGTCCCACTATCTTTGTACGCAATGTTATTATATTCCCGTAATTTTTCGGCTGGGCTTTTAGATTGTCCATAAGTAGATTTGAACCAGTAAACTAAATCCTCCCAAGTGGAAAGAATCTTGGATGGGAGGTCAAAGAAATATGTCATTGCTTTCCCTTCAAGGGAATTAACAAATAATCGCATACAAGTATCATTGCCATTAACTCCTATATTGTGACAGGCATTAAAAAATTCCTCCAAGTGCTCCTTTGTAGTGACTGTGTTATTTCCTACAAACCTAGGGAGATGCTCTTTGAATTTTGGAAGTGGACAAGTACCAGGTGCTAGGTTCAGAGGAGAGGATACATGCCACATGGTAGTAGTAGCATCTTCTTCGAATTGAAAGAGTCCATACTTATTTATGACCTTAGTGGGGTTGGTAGTAGATTGGACAAGGACTTGATGGCTATACAAGCTACCAATCACTGACGAGGATGAAGATTGAGATGAAGAAACACCTCTAGTGCCACTAGATCCACCCACATATGCCATTTTGTGAATGATGGGTAAGGGAGAGAAAGATGAACTAGTTGAATCAGACAGAGTTATCCTTAGAGTACCTTGTTGGGTTGACAAAACAACCTTTCTTCTTCCTATTTCAGTGATAGGGTTGATCTCAGGTGACAAACCTCTTCTTCTCATCGAGATGTGAGGGTTTAAGGACATGAAAAGAAGATCAAAACTTTAGGAAAAATAAAGCTATGGTTGATTCCTAAGTTGCCCTTGCCTGGCCTCCTAGCGTTCTCAAACACTTATGACTTGTTCAATTACTGCCCACGAGCATTCAAGCTCAGCACGAGTGTTTGCAGTTTCTAGTATGGTATTGAATAAGGTTAAAGAAACGATGGTATGGTCTTTAAGACTGGGCTCAATATTGGGTTGCCTTGTAACATTTACTGTCATGAAGGAAATAAAACAGTCAAATAATCGAAAGAAGAAAAATAAAATTTTCAATGATAATCACACATATAATCAACCAGAGAGATATGTAATATCTCCTCAGTATGGTCGCCAAAATAAATGTTGAGGAAAATATATGAATTATCTTACTCAAGAATTTTCAAATCTTTCCTGGCTAAGACAAGATAGTCGGGAATATCACCCTATGTTTTATAGCCTCAAAAATATTTTCCCAATCCACAAGTATTAATTACAAGGGTTAGGCTGATTTTTTTTATGAAAAGAATGTTGCAAAATAACATAAATTTTTTATACAAGTTTCTGAAATATATACAGATTACAAAAAGTAAATGTGGAGATCAAAAAGCAAAAGTAACGAAGTCATAGATACATGCAAATGAGATAGAATAACAATATTCTTTGTTTCATTCCAATAAATCAAAAGTATCTTTATATTTACAAAACCCCTATGAGGGCATGGACCAAAGTCTAATTTAGAGATCCCCAATGAAAACCATACAAAAGGAATCTGATAAGAAGTAAAAACTGAACTTTATAATCTAGATCAACTTGCCACAGACTATTGCCAATTTGACTATGCAAAATATCCTTTAACAGCTATTGTTATTGGGTTAATCGTTAAGTGCAGACACAAATCAATCCCCCTAGATCCACCTAGATCTAGAACAAAACACGACATGACATGACGCTTTCCCTAGGCTCTCATCATCGAATTTACTACTAAACAAAAGACGAGAGACATACCTTTAAATGTCGCTTCCTTATGTCTTTTTTGTTCTTTTTTTGCTCCGATGCTCTTGTGATATTGATCCTGCAGTGAGACACAAACCAACCAAAGTGAAAGCAACAAAAGTATATTCAATGAAAACCTATGCATATGATCAAGGAATTATGAAATAAAATAAAGATAATTCTATGGGAAAGAAGCATGCCACTATATTATATTAAATAATAGGAAGAGAGATTACAACCGGATGCCTTGATGTTGTAAGGTTCCTCCCAACTGTTCCTTGCTTCCCACACACTTCTTGCTCCAATGGATTCTGAGACTGTTTATCTGATCGCTACTCACAATCTATCTTGACAAGGCAAAGTTCAAAGCCACTCTAATCAAGCCAAATTTCCAATCTACAAAACTCAAGCTCAATCCAACTAATTTTCTCCATGAGAGCTCCTCTCCATTTATAAGCTGAAGAGGATAAGGTGAGGAGGTTAGAATGATCCCACTAAATCATGAAAGAAAGTAAGATCCAAACCATTCGGAGGGCACCTCACTATAGAAGCTTCTCCTTCTAGAAGCATCGAGAAGATGCGTGTTTTTTCCCATGTACGAAGGCCATCGCACCCTAGCTATAGAGAAACCTCCGAAAAATCCATAGCCTAGCTATAGTGAAACCTGCGAAAATCAGGCATTTCCACACCCTTCAGATAGAGCAGCCTGCAGAATCCTCCAAAATAGGGTTTTTACAGAGGAAACCACAACTTCTTCTCTCAGGAAAAGTTCTTCTCCCTTCTTTCTTTAGGAATTCAGGCCACTGACCCCTCTTAAGGCAACACATAGGTTTACATCATTAACGATCATAAGGGTGATGAAAATACTGTGTAACAGAGATCCCCCCAAAGTATGAAGTTAGAACAGAGTGATAGTTGAAATACTTTGTCGAGTGTGTGTAGGGAACAAGGAACCGTTGGTCGGAAACCTGCCAACAAACAAGGAAATACAGTACAATAATATATATCATCACCGAGGTAGGCATTCCCATACTCAGAATACAAATGACTCAAAGCATAAATGCCGACATGAGAAGATCCATGTCAAGCAATACAGGTCATGGCCACCAAACATACATTTTGGATCCATGTCAAGCAATACAAGTCATGGCCACCAAACATACATTGTGGATCCATGCCAATATGACTCAAATATGAACATAGCCACCAAAAATACACTGTGGATCTATGTGTTAAAGACTCAAATTTGAAAATAGCCACGAGATATATAATGTGGATCTATGCAACAGTACAAACTGAATATACTCCAACGCAACCTGAATTTGTGAGAAAAGATTTAGGGTCTTCATCTCCACCACTCTATAGTACGAATCTAACCATGCGAATACATGTGTTGAAGTCGAACATGGTAGAAACCACTTGATTACTGGTCATTAGTGAATATTGTTAACAAGTGCGAGGGAAATCACCATTAATGTTAATGACTCCCAAGGTACACTAGTACAATCCAACGAATATGAATCAATGAGCTGAGGTCAAACACTCGACGGAATCTCGCGATCAGAGGTCAATAATGAAAACCCACTGTCGAAAGCGAGGAAAACTTCCATTGAGGCATGCAAGTTCCAAGGTACCAATTAGTTCTAAGTCTAACTCCTGGATAATGAGTTGAAGTCGACAGGAAAAGACTCGTCATAGGAGGGCCTTAATGTATCCCCCATCAATGACACGAAATGGGTAACAATATTTGAAGTAGATCAGAGTAACAAATGATTCAGGACTGACGCAGGGATGGTCGACACAATAGAAGGCTTAAGGACTATAGAAATGGTCGACGCAATAGAAGGATTTATGGGTTGAACTTCTCTTTGAACATATTGATGACACGACAACTGTCTCGGAAAGCGCTACTCAACAACAGGGATCACAGACCATCTTGTAATCTTATAAAGGAGTATGATCAGGAGACAAGTGAATTTTCCAACCTAGACACAAGGCGAGTGAAAGGGTGTCATGTTCAAAAGTGACTCTTCCATGGAATACAGGTTTAGACACATTTCTTTCCCAATTTTTCCCCCACCATTTCTGGCGAGTACCTATTTATTTTTATGCAAGCTTGAGGAGGATAACATATGCTTGTCATGTAAGCTCATTCTTTGGATGAGTCCCTCAGAGTAATGTTTAACGAACCCTAGGAAGGAGTGGTTCGGTCCCATATGGGCCTTTCGATACTGTTTAATGAGTCCAAAGAAAGAAAACTCAGGGGTTTTTCATCTTTATAGAGTCTGAAAAACACTTAAAGAGAACTCTCTCAGTTCCTTTTTTCGTAAATTAGTTTGATGAGACCGAAAAATAGATAAACTATCGCTCAACAGACATTTTCTTCAAATACTTTAATGAGCGTGAAAAAAACAAGGTCGCTTGGCAATCTTTTCATGTTTAGAGAGTCTGAAAAGAGCTTAAAGGGAACTCCAGGGGGTTCCTTTTTCGTATAACCTTTACGAGTCCAAAAAAGTGATAAAAGTATACTCGGT